>CM035162.1:88438650-88708650 GCA_020205615.1 Panax quinquefolius
AGCAAGTAAAGTAACTTAATGGCTAAGTGTTGTGATGGCCAAGTAATTAAAGTGAGGAGCAAGTTTACTTAATGGCTAAGATAGGAATAGTAAGGAGGTGGATGGCTTTTTGACCATTATACCCTAACCTAGCAAGTCTTATAAGTAGCAAGCTTAGATTTCATTTTTCGTTGTTTTCATTTCATCCAACTTATAAGTTAAGAGCTTATTTGCTTGAGAGAAAAAGCTAGAAAGTTAGCCTTTGAAATTCAAGAAGCAAGAAAGAAGAACAAGGATTAAGCATGTAATCATCAAGGGTAAGCAATCCTAAGCCATGATTCTCTTTCTCTTCCATTGTTAGAGAAGTGAGTAGTGGTAGAACATGTATGCTAGGAAGTAGTAAGAATGATTAATTAATGGACTTAAGCTGTATAAGTCATAAATAAGCTATTCATAATCATATAAGTTATGAACCAAGAAAGAATTGTAGGAACTTGTAATATGTTTTACATTAATGAAGTTAGAATGATAATGAGATATAAGAATGATGGTTAGAAAACATAAATCATCATAAGTCATGAGGAATAAAAGTGTATGTATTTTATACTTTAATAAGTTATGAGATCACAAAGAACAAGCAAGAACTTATCATGTATATAAGTTAATTAAATGAATAGATTAAGATGTTAGTATCAGGGATTGAATACATTTGAAACGAAGAACAAATCTTAAGTAACGAAGTTTTGGCAGAATTCACACGATTAGGCGATAATCGTCGAATTCGTGAAATTCTCGGAATGGGAGTCAAATTTTGATATTGAGCTTGGAAACATTGGTTTTTAATGGAGACAAGTCTTATTTGGCATTATAGAATTACAGACTCAAAAATGTTCGGATTCCAACTTAGAACGAAGAAACGAGCATTGAACGTTCACGAACGTTTATCGTTTTAGTTAAAAATGGACTAATAGGTGAATTTTTAACAAACGAAGTTGAATAGATAAAATTCTTGCATGAACACATAGGGTATGTGATTTGTGAACCGTAGTCTCTTGAACGAGCTAATTCGGACTTATAACAAAGAGGTTACGAGTCCGGGAATTTCACAAGTTGAAAAATCACAAAGTTTTTTGGTGCATGAATTTGCCGCTTGTGGCCAAAATTAAAACTAAATAGCTTTCGCGTCGTGGCCCGAAACTTGGTAGAAGCAAAGCCATAACCTCTTTTGGAGAGTGGCGGCCATGCAATGCCGTAAAAAAGGATACTTTCATGCCATGTGCCGAGTCCGGTTTTCAAACCCAATGAAGCGTGTCGTGGCCCAAGACACCTGAGTGTATTAGCCAATAGCAGCACCATCTGTAAAACCTAGATAGTAAAGAATGGTTACAAATAGAGCATGAATATAAATTGTTTAATAATGAACTAAGGGACTTAATAAAACATTATCAAGTCATGATTAAACCTTAAGTATGATCACCTAGAGTTCAAGAAAGTCAATTACATGTGAACGTAAGAATAATGTAACGGAAAGGCAGAACCAATAATAACAAAGCTAATACGTAATTAGATTGAGAAGAAGGGTAAGATTCTTTAGGAACCATGTATATTCATTCATGACCTAATGTGGTATATTATGTGGTTATGTGTTGTAGAGACCGTAAAGACTCAAAGGAAACGTAATTTTACTGTAGCAGACGATGAAGGCAAGTTTTTCTTAAACGTTTGTCTAACCTTCGTGTTAGTCAAGTTTTCAAATGATTCAAGTTATGAGATGCATAAATGGTTTTACGAAAGAGTTGATTGATTTCTTTACAAGTTTTCCATATAGAATTGATAACGCTATCCTACACTAATTGTTTGGTACGGATTCAAGGTAAGCCTGAATATGAATAAACAAATGTATTTTCATCGAATATTCGATGGGCACGTGAGGTTGCCACAACTTAAACGTACACACACGTTTAATGGATGTAGTGTTGATCAACATAGAGTACTATAGGCTGATCACCTAGAAGTGCTCGTAAGCTATGTCGAACTTACAGACATCGTGCTGGGTTGTCCTTTTCAAAGAAATTATGAAACGCTCATGGTCTTGGACCAAAATTGATGTTTTACTAAATATTGTCATTGTAAAACGTTTTGAAGGAAAAGAAATGCTATTTTGAATTATTGGTAGTACTTCGTAACTATTATCCAGTTATTGAAAATATACGATTCCTATGTTTCAAGCATGCTTCTTAAAGGAAATTATTGTACTTGTTAAGCTTGTTATGCTCACTCTTGCTTGATCCATATGAATGCAACTTAGACCGAACGGACCGAAGGATTCAACAAGGATAAAGGAAAGACTAAGGTGAACTTATAGATTAACTATATAATAGTATAGGTTTGTAATGATAATATTTGATATTATGACAAGAACAAATGTAACGGTTATAAAGAACCTGGGGAATGGTAGTATTGTTTTGGAATATATATAAGACATAATCATTCTTTTGAGGCATTGCAATTGACTGTTTGTGTGAACTGTAGCACCGTGTAGCACCATATGTGTAACACCCCTTTCCCGAAAAGGAAAGGGGGGTCACGTGCAAAGCACAACAAACCTCAAAATTAGTAAACAGAGCACTAATAACTTCAAAATATTAATAATGATATCCATCAATGAAGTACTAAATATAATTCTCCAACTAGAATCAAAATAATCAAAACCAAAAATTTAATCAACCTAGATGGTCAAGGCAACACTCTCATTACACTAGCCCTTAATCACCCCCAAAACTGCGGGAAGAAAACACAAGACGAGCGAATTGCCCAAAGACGGATCTGAGATATACAAAAGATATACAACTGATATACGAAAATAATTGAGACAAAATACTGAACAAAGCCTCAAGTGTATATAGTGACAAAATATAATCTCCAAAGATCTGAATGAAATATATCTAAATCAACAGAATTGACGAAACCAATTGAAGAGTAAAGAAATAAAAAACTGAAGTAACTAACTCAATGAATTGACTTGAATAGAAACAAACAAAACTAATACAATGAAATAATAGACTAGATCAAATGGTTGAGTTTAATTTCATACCAAGTGAGCTCAGAAATATACATTTCCACACAGGCAAGTCAAAATAATGCCACATAGGCAAGTTAAAATAATGCCACACAGGCAAGCCACGCATTGGATCGCGAATCCAAATATATGCAAATCGGATAAGTGTGTTTGGCACAACATCACAAATCCGCAGAACAGAAACTAGGGTTAACCCATACGCCTCCCACAACAAAACACCAAATGGCCCATTTACTCCGGAGCCCAAAATGGAGACGCCGTGGACTAATCACACTGCCACGGAAAGTGTCATGCCTCTCGTGCCAAGACGACATGCATGTGGTGCCCCCACAGGTGGTTACAGCTCAGGTATACCTTACGGTATATTCTAACAACATATCATGTCACAACACATGCAACATAATACTAACAAAAGGGGTTCTATATATACATGTTGAACCAAATAAAATTATAGTCACAATGTCTCAAAAAGAAGGTAGTAACATGTACCGCTCTACAATTATTAAAATAAATACTAAACATGATAACCTAATTCAAAGAGTACAAATACGAGTCATATATATCAAGTCCAAAATGAAACTATTATATGAATTTCACAAGAAACAATTATGTGAAAGAATAACAAAATTCAAAATAAGGGACAAAACGAACAAATCAAATTTAACAAGAATGTCGCTGAAAGAGTACAGAATCCGTACCTGATACTTCCAAACCATTTATAGCACACTCCACAAAAATTTACCCTCGAATGCCAACGATATCAAATACGAAACGTTATTCACAACCTAAACATATTCACCTCAAATTAAAAATAATCCAAACTAATAATTCTAAAATAATTCATAATCTATTTAATATGCCTTCAATCATCGCTTTGTATCAATTATTAATACTCCAAAATTTATGTTCCAAATATAACTCTTTAAATTCTTTCCGTCCGATCTAATTACACAAATTAACATAAATAAATTAATATCTATAAGTTAAATTACTAATTACAAATTTACTTTTCCTAAGACTCACATTAATATAATTATAATTGCTACTAGTATAATTATTATTTATTCCTGTAACTTTCAAATTTTAAATATGTTTAAAAATCCTACACAATATATTAACCAAAATATTATAATTGTTAACTAAAATATTATAACAAAATTCATAAATATAAAAGCCACACATAAATATACAAGTTGATCCCCTACAAAATTCATCCCTATTTCATAGCTTTATGTAGTATTTTAAAGTTTTACTCTCCTATTGTTTTTTTTACTCCATATACGAACATGATATATATATATAGCCCTATTACCATCACAATATTAGAATGCCCATGACATACTCCATGCAAAATTTTCAAATTTCCATAAGTTGTCAGCATATCACACCTCAATTATATATATACCTACTATCACAATATTATAGTATATATATATATATATACATACACAAATTAAAGAAGGTCTTCCACATGATATATGAAAAGTCATCTTACATGACTTAAGCTTCTATTGCAGATGAACAGATAATTCCTCTCCTTTTTCTTCTCTCTGTAGCGGTGGTAGCTTGCTCCCCTTTTCTTTTCCTTCGATCAGTTGGTATAAAATATGATGAAGCACATAGGTTTTGTTTATTTATTAACAGATTTTTATTAACTTTTCCTAATTATAATAGGTTTTAATATCATCCACATTTAATTAAATTAAACCCAAATAATTTTTAAGGCCCAAATTTTACTAAATTAATTTACCCATCACTTATTAATATTTATTAGCCCACACAAATAAAATAACTAGTTTGACCCAAATAAATGACAAAGTCCAAACAATATGTTTAAAGAATATAAATTTAATATTATTATTATTATTTTCGGGATATTACATTACCTCCCCCTTAAAAAGGATTCCGTCCCCGAAATCAAAAGAATGAACGTAGCTAATTATCAAAAGATGTGGATACTCCGCTCGAATAAACTTCTCTATCTCCCAAGTAGCTTCCTGCTCTGAATGATTTTACCACAACTTTAACAAAAGGAATTATCTTCCTCAATTTTAATTTAATCAGTTATTTAATTATTTACTAAAAGACTTTAATTTTCTACACAAAACAAGTAAGAAAAGAGGGGAAAAAGAATCATTTACCTTTTTAAATTTATATATAATTATATAAAATAAAATCAATTAATATTTAATTATTAAAAAAAATGGGTTATTACATTTTTCACCCCTAATAATAATTTCGTCCTCGGAATTCAAATAAGCTACAAATAAATAAATAAATTTAGTTACGACATAGCGTCGCCATTTGTAACGATCAACGCGGATAAGTCATCGGTCCACGTAATTATCAATGTACTTGTAAAAGATTAAATACCACTCTGAGTGTCAAGCCTTGGTAAGGTTCTTTGCGTTGCATCAAATTAGATCACATGATCCACCGTTAGTTAGTGCGGTAGGCCGTCGCTAATACCTTTGAGTTTAATTCTTGTAAACGTACCCTTCGGAACATAATTCGAAATCACAAAAAAAAAAATTCCTTCATCTAAATACGATTCGAATACCCAAAATATTTAAAATTATTTATAATTCGTAAAACGTTTATGTTTCACACATGACAAAGATCTAACAAAATATTTTTATTAAATTTTACATAAATTCATGCAAAGCTCTAAGGGCATCAAATAAACAAAACAACTTAAATTATATCACCAACTCTCACTAAGTCCTCAAGAATTTCAAAATATCATAACCTCAAATCAAATTAGTTCTCATATATTATTACACCAAAAATATACTACCAAGATCTCCTTATCACCATATCAAACTCCAAGTCACATATTTTACCATCCGTATAAGCAAACTACAATTATTCAAGATCGCTCAAAATCAATTGAATTTCATCACTTACTATCTAATCATTCAATGAATCAATCATTCTCTTAATGCAAATATTAACCCAACAAATTTCTAGATCTCCTCCTACTATCACTCAAAATTTCATATAAGATAACTCCAATATTCTACTAGAAAATAACCGCAACATTTATTTACTCCAATATCCTACTAAAAAAAAATAGCCACAAAATTGATCATTAACTCCAAATGATTAATCTAATTACCTCGAATATCAACAACTCAAATTACAAGAAATCCTCTATACTTGATAATTTCCACTTTATCATAATATGCCATTAATACTCAAACCTCAAATTATCAACAAGCTTAACATAAATCAAAACCTAACTCAAATCAAATCCTCAATTCAACGATCATAAAAATTGTCACAAAAAAAACAACTCTAAAAATAATTTTCCAAAATCAAATACTAGTCGATACAAATACTCACATCATAATCACATCTCATATAAGATCACTTCTTATCTATACCAAATATAACTTTATTCACCTCGATGATTAAATCACAATTCTTAACTAATATAATTACTCAATCACCTTAACAAATTATTCCATTTTCCTCAAATTAACTACAAATCGAAAAGAAATCGACAGTTGGTCAAAATAGAGACCAACCAAACAAAGAACAAAATCGAATCAAACTCCTACATCTATGCAATGGTTTACCCACAACTCACAGGTCAAACCTAAATAGGTTTTCTACAAGAAAGAACCTAAGCTCTGATACCATCTCTGTAACACCCCCTTCCCGAAAAGGAAAGGGAGGTCACGTGCAAAGCACAACAAACCTCAAAATTAGTAAACAGAGCACTAATAACTTCAAAATATTAATAATGATATCCATCAATGAAGTACTAAATATAATTCTCCAACTAGAATAAAAATAATCAAAACCAAAAATTTAATCAACCAAGATGGTCAAGGCAACACTCTCATCACACTAGCCCTTAATCACCCCTGCAAACCTGCCTGAAGAAAAACCCAGCATGGGCCAATTGCCCAGTACGGATAAAGATATACAAAAGATATACAACTGATATACGAAAATAATTGAGACAAAATACTGAACAAAGCCTCAAATGTATATAGTGACAAAATATAATCAACAAAGATCTGAATGGAATATATCTGAATCAACAGAATTGACGAAACCATTAGAAGAGTAAAGAAATAATGAACTGAAGTAACTAACTCAATGAATTGAACTGAATAGAAACAAAAAAAAACTAATACAATGAAATAATAGGCTGAATCAAATGGTTGAGTTTAATTTCATACCAAGTGAGCTCAGAAATATACATTGCCACACAGACAAGTCAAAAAAATGCCACATAGGCAAGTTAAAATAATGCCACACAGGCAAGCCACACATTGGATCACGAATCCAAATGTATGCAAATCGGATAGTGTGTTTGGCACAACATCACAAATCCGCAGAATAGAAACTAGGGTTAACCCATAAGCCTCCCACAACAAAACACCAAATGGCCCATTTACTCCGCAGCCCAAAATGGAGACGACGTGGACTAATCGCACTGCCACGGAAAGTGTTATGCCTCTGGTGCCAAGACGACATGCCTATGGTACCCCCACAGGTGGTTGCAGCTCAGGTATACCTTACGGTATATTCTAACAACATATCATGTCACAACACATGCGACATAATACCAACAAAATGGGTTCTATATGTACATGTTGAACCAAATAAAATTATAGTCACAATGTCTCAAAAAGAAGGTAGCAACATGTACCGCTCTACAATTATTAAAATAAATACTAAACATGATAACCTAATTCAAAGAGTACAAATACGAGTCATATATATCAACTCTAAAATGAAACTATTATATGAATTTCACAAGAAACAATTATGTGAAAGAATAACAAAATTCGAAATAAGGGACAAAAATTTACCCTCGAATGCCAACGATATCAAATACGAAACGTTATTCACAACCTAAACATATTCACCTCAAATTAAAAATAATCCAAACTAATAATTCCAAAATAATTCATAATCTATTTAATATGCCTTTAATCATCGCTTTGTATCAATTATTAATACTCCAAAATTTATATTCCAAATATAACTCTTTAAATTCCTTCCGTCCGATCTAATTACACAAATTAACATAAATAAATTAATATCTATAAGTTAAATTACTAATTACAAATTTACTTTTCCTAAGACTCGCATTAATATAATTATAATTGCTACTAGTATAATTATTATTTATTCCTGTAACTTTCAAATTTTAAATATGTTTAAAAAATCCTACACAATATATTAACCAAAATATTATAATTGTTAACTATAATATTGTAATGTAATTCAAAAATATAAAAGCCACACATAAATATACAAGTTGATCGCCTACAAAATTCATCCCTATTTCATAGCTTTATGTAGTATTTTAAAGTTTTACTCTCCTGTTGTTGTTTTTTTTACTCCATATACGAACATGATATATATATATATATATAGCCCTATTACCATCACAATATTAGAATGCCCATGACATACTCCATGCAAAATTATCAAATTTCCATAAGTTGTCAGCATATCACACCTCAATTATATATATACCTACTATCACAATATTATAGTGTGTGTGTGTGTGTGTGTGTGTATATATATATATATATATATATATATATATATATATATATATACAAATTAAAGAAGGTCTTCCACATGATATATTAAAAGTCATCTTAGGTTTGACCCAAATAAATGAACAGATAATTCCTCTCCTTTTTCTTCTCTCCGTAGCGGCGGCGGCTTGCTCCCCTTTTCTTTTCCTTCGATCAGTTGGTATAAAATATGATGAAGCACTTAGGTTTTGTTTATTTATTAACAGATTTTTACTAACTTTTCCTAATTATAATAGGTTTTAATATCATCCACATTTAATTAAATTAAACCCAAATAAATTTTAAGGCCCAAATTGTTCTAAATTAATTTACCCATCACTTATTAATTTTTATTAGCCCACACAAATAACTAGTTTGACCTAAATAAATGACAAAATCCAAACAATATGTTTTAAGAATATAAATTTAATAATATTATTATTATTATTATTTTCGGGATATTACAATATGTCGGGTTGAAAGAGACCCAGATTTGGGGGCGTCACAGAATATTCGTACGACGGCGCAGCCATTTGTGGGCCTCATAACAAAATAACTGTCGGATGACGAAAACGACAAGTATGAATTTTTTTAATAAATAAGGGTGTAGTTATTCTTACTTTAAAACTATTGGAATACCCTTAAGTGGTTAAAAACACGATGTCGTGTGGTTGCATATTAGCACCTGATCAAGATTGCATATATTTTTTTGATTATTGATTCTTACGTAAGAAGGCACTACTCAATAATTGTTACAGTAATTACTGTTATATTTTATTTTATTGATTCAATAATTGCTACGTTGATATTTTATATTATTGTTGTTTCAATAATTGTCACTGCACAGTATCTCCATTATCAGATCAATAATTCATATTATTTGAATAATATTGTTAGATAGCATTATAGGTAATGTCTAAGGAAGTTCTGTCTAAGAAAGGGGATTGGTCACCTAATTACGCGTCAGTAAGGAGAAATCCTTATCGGAAAGCCCCCTCTTTCCTGGGAACGACCTGGTTGTCATAATTGTGATTCTGTAATATTATTTGTGAATAATTAATTATTGATTTATACAATAAAAAAATATTTATTTTATGTGGATATAAATGATGGATAAGGAAATATTTATTTTGTGTGGATATAAATGAAGGAATTAATGTTGAGGTATTTTATTAGTATTTTGTCAGAATTGAGGAATTCTTAGAAAAGTGTCAATTGTTAAAAATTGATATTTTATCTTACATTATAAATGTATAATGTGGTTATATAATAATATAATAATGGTGATAATTTCACACTAAATTCACGGTGCATGAATCAAATGAGAGAAATCTAAAAATCAAAAGAAGAACAAATTA
Organism: Panax quinquefolius; assembly: GCA_020205615.1. Lineage (NCBI taxonomy): Eukaryota > Viridiplantae > Streptophyta > Magnoliopsida > Apiales > Araliaceae > Panax > Panax quinquefolius. Next base: position 88,448,616 of record CM035162.1, read on the forward strand.
TGAGATTTTTAGAAAAATTAGTTTCTTACTTGATTTTGTAAAATTCATAACTCTTTGTGTATAATGAGTTAGGAGATGAGTCATATATCAAAAGAAATCCCTGGAAGTAAGCAAAACGCAAAATTTTGAATCCCCCAAATATTCTTTGAGGATTTTTCGTGGTGGCTGTTTGAGTGAAACTGGTATGAGGGACTTATAGTCCGAAAATCAAATTAGTGTTCTTAAAGCTCTATTGCGTTAGTTATAATTTTAATCCGACCGTTGAATCGTTGTGATTTTTGGATATGTTATACATATATAAGTTGAGTATATGTCCACAAATTTTGAACCGCTAAAAATTAACGTATGATTTGTTATGAATTTTTAAGAGGTGTTGAAAATCGTCCGTATGTGAACTTCGGTTATTTTTCGTTTGAAATTTGGAAAAATTTCTTCTACAAATTTGTAGAGAATTCAATTTCCTATGGAATGGACATAAAATTTGTATTTTTCTGATAAAAGGGTTATTTATTATGAATTATTAAAGTTTTAGAAAATAAATGTTTTTATTAAAAATATGGGTGGGCCCCACTTTTGGTTGGTGTGAAAAATTTGCTGAATTGGTGGGTCCCACTTATGGTGGCTGATTATTTGGGCAAAAATGGCGGGCGTAGAAATTTTTAATAAAATATTAATTTATTAAATTTTAGTCTACAATGGCGTTCTAGCATTTTCCTATAAATAGGGTGCTTAGTTAGAATTGAAAATCACACCAGAATCATAAGCTTTCTCTCTCTATATTATCGAGCGTATTTGGTGAGTATTTAGATACTTTGAGAGTTGCTATTCAGTGCAAGTTCCTTCGGTATTACATCCGAAATTCTAGCCAGAAGTACTATTCTTTTGAGGTACGGGATTATAAGGGATAGTAAGGGATGTTATTTTCATCATAATGATGTTATTCTTTCAATATCATTATACTGAAATATTGGTATGGATTTTATTATGGAATTTCTACCTTTTTCATGTCGGGGTTACTATTCACGTATACGGTATTATTCACGTATACGGAACTATTCATGTATATGGCACTATTTACGTATATGATAATATTTACGTATACGTTACTATGTACGAATATGGAGTACTATTCATGAGTTATTATTCACGGGTACTATACACGACAAAATTAGTTTTTTTCTGACCAAATTATCGTTGATTTATGAATCTTACTCCTGAAATTAAATGCAGTTGTTGATTATATTATTTTTGTTATCATATATAACATTTTTATAATCCTGGTGATGAAACTTCCTTTGACTTTAGTGTAAAGATGGGTAGATTATTGGTATGATCGTGACTATGGATTCTCTTTGGCCAGTAGTGCAAAGTTGAGTTGTTGACTGCTATGATCATGACCATTGAATTTATAATTGAATATCTTTAGCTTAAGTGCAAAGGTGAATTGATCAACATGGTTATAATTATTCTTCTGAAATGATTATATATTCCTTTGAGATATTAATATCTTTGGTCGGTAGTGCAAAGATGATCTGTTGTTGAATATCTTTGGTTGGTAGTGCAAAGATGATCTGTTGTTGAATATCTTTAGCTGGTAGTGCAAAGATGATCTGTTGTTAAATATCTTTGACCTATAGTGCAAAGATGATCTGTTGTTGAAGATCTTTGGCATGCAGTGCAAAGATAAACTGTTGATGAATATCTTTGGCCCGTAGAGCAAAGAGGAATTTATTAGTATGATTATGAATAGGAACTGTGATTTGGTATAACCATAATCTTTGATGTTTCAGGTAATGAAAGATGATGAAAATTATCTTCGTCTTGGATGGGAAGAGGAATTTAGAACCACAATTATTATTATTTGTTATTCATATGATTGTGGACCAGAACTGTTGATTGATGTTACAGGGATAAAACTTTGTTGGTGGACTTTTAACATGGAGAAGATAATAGACTTTATGGTCTATTTGACTCTTCTAATTGATTGCTCGTTCCGCTGCAACTATGGTTGAAAATTTTTATCATCTACCATATGTTCTAAATCTTTGATTCATTACTGACGAAGGCTATTGATAATTTAATTATCTTTAGTCATGATATTCTTTACTAGGCTAGTTGTGCTCACCCTTTTGTTTTAAAATTCCTTTCAGGTAATAAGAGTGTAGCTGGGTCGAGTGAGGGTAACATGGGAATAGAATGGTGGTCTATAGTTGTTGAGGTTTTCCCTAAATAGTATAGAAATATTTTTATTGAGAATTTGAGATAAGTGTGTCATATGTTATACGTCATTTAATTATTATTTTTGGTGAACCGAATAGGATGAGGTGAACCCAACTTTGGAAGGATGTTTTGTCACTATCATAGAAGATGTCTAATGACCTATGACTTCATGTTATCATAAGACATGGTTGTGCACATCCACTTGATGATTATATCTACGGGCACTACCTATATAATCTTGGAGTTTTGTTGAAATATAATTCTCAATTGGAGACAATGGAGATAATTATATGTCAAGAGAAGATACACCATTAGAAAGAACATGATTGCAATCTTCTCATTTTTCTTTGGGGTCTATTGGGTCAACCAAGAATAATTCTCGAGTCATATGATATTTATTATAACTTAGATGTATGGTCTCCCATGTACGAAGGTTTTTTTGAGCATTTTCCAAAGATTTTTATTTCTAAAACAGTTATTGACTGTACTTTTATATAATGTATCAATGTGAGGTGTTATCTAAGTAAAGGGATGAGAGTCACAATTGGTATTAAAACTCACAGTAGATGTGTTGTCGTATTTTGTACGACAATTGTAATAATGAGGTTATAGTTGTTTTTTATACCAATTATTTGGCGACTCAGAATGGGTTGGGTGATGTATACCTATTTTGGGGGCATCACAATAAAATATTCGATTAGTCAGGGAATATTCATTTTATCAGGGAATATTCGTACAATGGCACAATCATTAGTGGACCCCACAATGAAATTACTGTCGGAATTAGAAAATGACAGAATTACCTTTTTATAAAAATAACGGCAAAAGTTTTACCGTTAACTGTTGAAATACTCGGTGATAAAAGTACAGTAATACGCGTGGTTGCATAGTAGCACACGGTATTGCACAGTACCTTTGATTATTGATACTTACGTGAGAAGTCACTCAGTTTTATTCAATTATTACCACAGTAATTATTGCATAGTATCTCATATTATTGATTCAATTATTATCACAGTATCATCTGCATAATATTTTATATTATTAAATCAATAATTGAGACGACATTGTTATTCATATTTTTATTTGCATTATTGACAATGTCAAGAGATTTATGTCGAGGAAAGGGGTTTGGTCACCTAATTGTGCGCCAATAAAGAGAAGTCTTTATCGGAAAGCCCCCTTTTTCCTTGGAATGATCCGGTTGTTAATATTGTGAGTTATAATATTAACAATGAATAAAGATCGTGTTAATTAAAGATAAGAATAACAATTGATGAGTGAAAGATGTTTGTTCAATTATCCTTTTAAATTTATGTTTGTTCATTCTTCCGTATGTTAGAATTTTATTGGCCAACTTTTCAAATAATGTAGCTACTAATCATTGCCTTATGAATGAGGGCGCCACCTCATTGGTCTACATCTCCAACTTTGTTAGTTACCTTCATGGGAGGGCACTCTCTCATTGGTTGACTCCAAAATTTATCTGATAAATTGTGCCCGTGAATTCTTTTTCATGTGCAGTCCGTGATTATTTTCTTAAATAGTATAATGTCATTCTCCTATAAATAGGATGCTTAGTTTAGAAATGAAAATCACACCAGAATCAGAGAATTCTTCTTCTATAATATTGAGCGTATTTCATTAGAGTTTAAGGAAGCTTTGAGCATAGAAAATAGTATAAGTTTTCTTCAAAAATATCTCCGCTATACCAGTCAGAAGTACTCTCCTTTTAAGGTAAGGGATATTTCAATATTCGTAAGAAATAATATTTTCTTCCATACTTTGTAGTATGTAAGTAATATTATTTCGTTTCATATTCCAAATTTTACACTCATTTTGTTAAGTATTGCTTCTAAACTCCTTGAAATTAGTAGAATATCCTTGAAATTTGCGCTTCATCTAGTATCTTTTCACAAGAATATTTTTCTGAACATCCTTATTAAATTTTGATCTTTTCATGTCAGGGTACTATTCACGGGGTATTATTTACAAAGTACTATTCACGGGATACTATTCACTTGGGTACTATTCATCTGGGACAAAAATTGATTTCTTTTATGTCCAAATTATTTTTGATATTATTCTTGAATTTTACTCCACAAAGAAGTTATCATGTTGACAATTTGGACATTTTTAAACTCTGGATAAATTAAAAATCTTTACTATTTATCCTTGATTTTATTTGATTGATGCTTATATCATTGTCATCATCCCATGCTTATATTGTGATGAAAGTCATCTTTGGAACGTAGTGCATAGATGGACTTTTGATTGATATGGTTATGACTATGTATCGGTATAATTATGACCGTAATGTTACAAATGATGTGGTAAAAGTCCGCATTGGCCCGTAGTGCATTGATGGACAGTTGTTGGCATGATCAGGACCATTGGTGATACTAATGAATATCCTTGGCCCATAGTGCATGGATAATTCGTGGATGTGATACTAATGAATATCCTTGGCCAATAGTGCATGGATAATTCAGTGATGTGGATTATTTATTGAGCTGTGTTACATCGATAAAATATTGATGATGAACTTTTAAATCATAGAAAATAGTAGATATCATGCTCTACTTGACTCTTCTAATGGATTGCTTGTTCCGCTGCAGTTAGACTTGTTCTCTATTATATTCTATCAGTTTTACACTATTGAAGGCTAACGATAATTTATTCTGCATTATCTTAGTCATAATATTCTTTACTGGGCTAATTGAGCTCACCATTTGTTTTCATTGTTCTCTTCAGGAAATGAGAATATAGTTTGGACTAGTCGGGGAACGGAGTGATGGTCCGAGATGGTGGCTATAGTAGTCCTCGCTATTTTATAAAATAGTGTGATAATAATTGTAATGAGGACTCCATTTGGGTTTGGATATTGTCTACGAGATAATATTCGTGTTAAAACTCTCAGCTTACGTTTGTCGTATTGTATTAATAAAGTTTGTACTTGAATTTTGTACCATATATTTGGAGACTCAGAAAGGGTTGTGTATACCTATTTTGGGGGCGTCACAAATTAGATCAGAAAAGCAGGGATGGACTGGTTCTTCCTTCTGTGAGGATTTCACAAATGTAATGCTTCTATTGAAGTTTAAAACACTACTAATGTTAGTTTCCTTTCACTTTTCCACATATGGTTCTGAGGTGAATTCCCTAAAACCTAAACCTGTTCTGTCAGATGCACTTTTCTGACTAGAGATCAGGGAGTCCATGGATGAAGATGATCTATCCACATTAAGATTGTCTTTTCTAGTTCCTCAATCTTAGAGGTTAGATTTGACTCTATTTGTGTATTAAGTTCATTGGTCTATCTTAAGAGTTTATTCGCAGCCTCAAATTTAGAGAGAGAGTTAGCACTTAGAAGAGTTGTTTCCAGTTCTTCTTGAACTTTCTCTTTCTCTTTTTGAAGAAGAGAGTAATCTTTAGACAAAACTCTTAACCATTTCATGTATTGATGCAGATCAGTTGTTATGTCATGTAGTGCAGTTCTTAAATCATCACTATCTATATCAGGAGAGTTAAAGTCGAATACCTCATCGATACTTACTTCATGATGGTCAACGCTTTTCTTGTCCTTTGCATTTTTGGTTATTAAACATAGATTTGCTACTTAAGGATCTTCATCATCTCCAGACTCAAGAGTTGTGTCGTTGTCTGAGTCACTCCATGATCCTCCGACTACATGACCTTTATCTTTCTTTTAGAGCCTTTTGTTGCCTTTGAACTCGTTTTTTGGATTTGTTCATCTCTTGAGCACTTCTATAAGAGGTTTGTTTCCATTTGTAATAAAGTGGACATGCTTCTTGCAGTTGTAGCATAGGTCATTGATCTGCTCCTAACTGTTGTTATTGTTGAATTTCTTAGGTCTGCTACTTTTGCCTTTACACATAAACCTTTTGAGTCTTCTTACCAGCATTGCAATATCCTCGTCATCATCTTCCTCGAAGTCAGAATCATTTTAAGCATGAGCTTTGGAGATGGTTTCTGTTGCTTTGAGAACAACTCCTTTGTCCTTCTTTCTTCCTTCAGATAGAGTCTCTGCCCTTTGGGTAAGCTCTAGTTCGTAGATAAGAAGGTTGCTATAGAGTTGTTGAACATTCATTTCATGGAGATTCTTTGATTCTCTGATGGTAGTTGTTTTGGTATCCCACTTGCTTGGTAAAGCTCTCATGAATTTTATGATCAAATATTTGTTTGGATAGATCTTTCCAAAAGCTCGAAGAGATTTGATCAAAACATTAAATCTTTCATAAGTAGAAGTGACGTTTTCTCCTAGAACATGGGCGACCATTTATATTGTTAGAAGAGATTGCTTGTTTTCTCTGACTTCTTCAAATCCTTCGTGCATAATAAGCACTGCTTCCCAGACTTCCTTGGCAGTTTTATTGTTGACCACATTCTCGAAAAGATCATCTTCTAAAGAATGGAACAAAATGTTCTTGGCCTTTTTGTCTAGTTGGACAGCTTTCTTCTCGTTAGCAGTCCATTCTATTTTTACCTTGATTTGAACTCTGTTTGGATCGTTTATAGTTGGTGCAAGCTTTGTTGGAATGTAGGGCCCATTCATAATAGTTTCGTATAGCTCTTCATCTATTGAGTCAATGTAAGCTTGCATACGAACTTTCCAGTTGGAAAATTTATCTTTGTTGCACATTGGTGGCTTGTTGCCTCCTCCGGTCTTGGATTCTCTTATCAGATGTGCCATTGGATCTACTCAAACTTTGTGGGCTGATTGAGAGAACCTGCTTTGATACCAATTGTTAGTTCCCAGAGGCACAATAGTTATCTAGAAGGGGGGTTGAATAGATATTTAAAAAAAAATCAAAATACTGGTCAAATTTGTTAATGATTTAACCACATCGGAATATAAGATTTGTTTTTTCCCCTTTAAGATAAACCAAGTTAATAGGTGATAAGTAGTTATGATAGATATAGCAGTTATAGCAAGAATATATAAAAAACACAGTGTTTTTAAGTGGTTCAAAGCACTCAAGGCTCCTAGTCCACTCTTCTACTCCTCGAGTAGGAAATCCACTAAAGATGTGACGCCCCCAAAATTAGGTATACGTCACCCATCTTGGGTCGCCACTTACATGGTACATAAATTTAAATACAACTTAAAAATACAACTGTCGTGTACAATACGACAAAACATAAACTGTGAGTTTGAATACAAATATTGTCTACTAGAGATTATACAAACTCAAAAAGAGTCCTCATTACAATTATTATCACACTATTTCACGTAATAGTGAGGACTACTAATGCTATCATCAATCCGTCACTCCGCTCCCCACTAGTCCTCGCTACATTCTCATTTCTGAAGAGAACAATAAAAGTAAAAGGGTGAGCTCAAATAGCCCAAGAGAAATATTATGACTAAGATAATGCGAATATATTATCGTTAGCCTTCAACGATGTTAAACCGATACAATATAACAACCATCAAGTTTAAGCTGCAAGCGAAACAAGCAATCCATTAAAAGAGTCAAGAGAGAATAAAATCTACTATCTTTTATGATTTAAAAGGTTTTCATCACTTTTATCATTTGGGACTCGACATAATAAATAATCCACATCATCGAATCACCCCTCGCACTACTGCCAGGATATTCTTTAGTATCACGACCACAATTATCCATGCACTACACGGCCAAGAATATTTGTGTATTCAATAATGGTCATGATCATGCCAACAATCGTCCATCAATGCACTACGGGCCAATGAGGACTTTTACCACATCATTTGTAACATTACGGTCGTGATTACACCGAATAATCCTCGGTCATAATCATACCAAGTCCATCTATGCACTATAGGCCACATATGACTTTCAACAAAATATAAACATGAGGATGATGACAATGATATAAGAATTCAATAAAACAACTTCAAGAATTATTTTATCCAGGAACTAATAACGTCCAAATTATCAACATGATACTGCTTTGTAGAGTAAAATTCAAGAATGCTCAGAAGAATATTTCCATGAAAAGATACTGGATGAAGCGCAAATATCAAGGATATTCCACTAATTTCATGGAGTATAGAAGTCAAAACTTTAACCAACTGAGTATAATAAGGAATGGAATAACAAAAGAAATCACCATGCAAGCGATAGACCATGCAGAAGGTTATTCCAATGTAATAATAAATAACGAAATCAGTCCTAGGAGTAAAAGCATACGCAGACGGGATATTCCAATGAATAATAAAGAGCGAGAATCGTCCCATTAAAATGCATGAACGAGGATATTCCAACGAGAATAATAAAAGGCGGAATCGGTCCGACAAAAACGCATGCCTGAACATGATATTTCAACAGAATAATAAAGAGCGGAACCGGTCCGGTGTAGAAACGCCTGAGCGAGATGTTCCGACAAATGATAAAGAATGGAACAACGAAGAATTTCACCAAGTATAGGGTAGCTTGCATTATCTGAGTTATTCAACGAAATAATAAAGAATGGAATAACGAAGTTCTCTTCATGGATAAGAAAGAAATAATACTCCCTACGAGTACAACAAATAATATTCCCTACCTTGGAAAAACTGAATACTGGAATAGTGAGGTAGCAGATTTCTCTTCTTCTTTCTCTCTATAATTTCTCTCTATAATAATCGCTCTAAAGCTTTTGTGAATTGGTGAGAAATAAAGGAAGAATGAGCTTCTATTTATAGGAAAATATAGTTTCGATAATTGCACGTTTTGGGGCTAGAAAAATTACAGTACAATACCTCCTACTTTTCTTTCATTTTTAATTTAGTCCTGCAAGTATTATCAATCTTGCACCAACTCCCCTAATAGTAAATAATGTGAATCAATAGTTCAATCATGTGAATCAATAATCATATAATCATGTGAAAATATAATTATAGTATAGTACCTCCATCTATACCTCCATTTTTAACTTAGTAGCAATTAATTGCTCATTTATCCGATAAATTACCCGATTTATTAATATAACCCCTAGACATCAATTATCATCGGAATAAATGTCGATTTTCACTAACACAAACAAGTCCAACATAATGAAACTATTTTTATCAAAAATATAAATTTTGAAATTTCGAAGTTTGACTTTTCCCAAAAAGTCAACTGTTGACTTTTTAACCAAATAGTGAATCCCGGAAAATTTTGTGTTTATAGATTATTTTTACTAATTTCGTCGTTCCGGACTCAAATATCACGTCCGCGTCTCCAAATTCAACTCCGAACAACATTCATCATTAATATTATAACTCACAATATTTATCAACCGAGTCGTTCCCGAGAGCAGGGGGCTTTCGATAAGGATTTCTCCTATTAGCGCCGCAATTAGGTGACCAAACCTCTCCTTGTGTAACTTCTAGACATTGTAAATATTGCAATTTATAATATGAATAACTTTAATCGTCTCAAGTATTGATTTAATAAAAAACATTTTATTCGGATGATACTTGTGATAATAATTGAATCAATAATATGATAGATATGATCAAAGCAATTCTCATAGCAATAATTGAGTTTAACCGGTGACTTCTCACGTAAGCATCACTAATCAATACTGGTGTGCTACTACTTACTAACCCAGATATTCTTGTACTTTTAACACCGTAGTTCAACGAGTTAACGTTAAAACTTCCGCCATTATTTTCATAAATTATTTTTGTCGTTTTCTCAATCCAACAATAATTCCGTTGTGGGGTCCACCAATGATTGTGCCGTTGTACGAATATTCCTGTTTAAAACGAATATTTCCCGACCAATCGAATATTATATAACAACTTAACGTACTTTTAAAAATTTGTAAATATTACCCACAACTATAACATTATACCAAATCCACACCATAATATTCAAAAATATATTTCGAGAAAATTTAATCTTTATTCAAAAAGTTGGGGTCTACAACCTCCCCTTCTTATGAAATTTCTTCCTCGAAATAAGGGTGCGTACCTGGTATGTCGAAGAGGTGAGGATACTTTGATTTCATTTCGGATTCTAATTTCCAAGTCATTTCCTCAACATCGTAGTTTCTCCAAAAAACTTTGACTTGAGGTATAACCTTGGAGCGTAGAATATGTTCCTTCTTATCCAAGATTTTAACAGGAACCTCTTCATACGTTAAATCTTCCTCTATTTCGTCCGGTTCTAACTCAATAATGTGGTTCGGGTCTTTCACATATTTACGTAACATGGATATGTGAAAAACGTTATGAACACGAGACATACTTGGCGGTAATGCAAGTCTGTTGACCACAGTTCCTACTCGATCGAGGATTAAAAATGGACTAATGAATCGAGGATTGAGCTTTTCTCTCTTTCCAAATCTTGTAACTCATTTCCATGGAGCAACACGTAACAACACATGATCACCAATATCGAATTCTACGTCCTTTCAATGAAGATCAGCATAACTCTTTTGTCGATCTTGTGAGGTTTTTATACGTTGTCAGATCATTTGAATCTTTTCCGTAGTCATACGTACCAACTCTGGTCCCAATAACATTGCTTCACCCACCTCATCCCAGCATACTGGAGAACGACACTTTCTTTCATACAACGCCTCGAATCGAGCCATGCCAATACTTGCTTGATAACTGTCGTTGTTGGAAAACTCCACCAATGGTAAGAACTTGTCCCAACTTCCCTTGAAGTCAAGGACACAGAGTCTTAATAGATCTTCAAGAGTTTGAATCGTCCTCTCCGACTACCCATCCGTCTGAGGATGATATGCCAAGCTAAATCGTAAATTCGTGCCCATAGCTTTTTGCAAACTAACCCAAAATCTTGAAGTGAATCTTTGGTCTCGATCAGAAACTATAGATACTGGCATACCATGCAATCTTACAACCTCATTTATGTACATACGAGCAAGACGTTCAAGTGTATAAGTTTCTCGTATCGATAAGAAATGAGCAGACTTGGTCATTCTATCAACAATGACCCAAATCGCATGTATGCCTTGAGAAACTTTGGGAAGACCGGTAACGAAATCCATGGTAATGTGCTCCCACTTCCATTCTAGAATTTCAAGTGGTTGCAATGGACCTTTTGGTACTTGATGCTCCGCTTTAACTCGTTGACAAATTAGACACCTTGAGATAAATAGCACTATCTCTCTCTTCATATTGCTCCACCAAAATGTATGACGAAGATCACGATACATTTTGGTACTCCCAGGATGGATTGCAAACGGTGTGTTGTGCGCCTATATTATGATTTTATACTTTAAATCAGGGTCGTTAGGAGCACAAAGTCTGGAGTTGACTCGAAGTATTCCTTCTTCATCGATTCTTGCTTCCGGCATAGCACCTTCTTGCACTTTCTTCCTCATATGCATCAACTCCGGATCTGTAACTTGAGCAACTTTAACTTTATCAATTAAAGTCGGTTCTACTCGTATATTCGCCATCATCACATGGGTCCCTGGAGTCTTTAACTCTATCTCCATCCTTTGCAAGTCACACAAAATGGGCTTTTGTGTTGTGAATATTACTTTCGTGCAGCGTATGATCTTACTACTCAATCGTCGGCTACCACGTTAAGCTTTTCTAGGATGGTATTAGATGGCATTATCATAATCTTTCAATGATTTAAGCCAACGTCGTTTATCGCATATTGAGTTTCTTTTGAGTGAAGAAATATTTGAGGCTTTTATGATCCGTAAAGATCTCCACTTTCTCTCCATACAAGTAATGCCTCCAAATTTTAAGTGCGAAGACAACAAATGCTGACTCTAGATCATGAGTAGGATAATTCCTCTCATATTCTTTGAGTTGTCTTGAGGCATAAACTATGACTTTCCCATGTTACATGAGAACACATCCTAACCCTTTGCACAAGCATCACTTTGTAGATGACAAATCCTCCAAGAGCGAATGGTATTGTCGAGCAGTCTTTGAAATGAGTCTCCTCTGAGTTCTTGAAAACTCTTCTCACATTCCTCACTCCAACTGAACTTTGTTTCTTTTTGAGTTAACTGAGTTAATGGAGTAGCGATTCGAGAAAATCCTTCCACGAATCTCCGATAATAACCAAATTAATCCGAAAAGCTACGTGCTTGATCCATCGATTTAGGTTGCTCCCAGCTTTGAATAGCTTCAATCTTTGTTGGGTCAACAGATATTCCATGACTTGATACTACGTGCCCAAGGAATGCTACTTCCTCAAGCCAGAACTCGCATTTCTTTAACTTAGCATAAAGCTTATATTCACGAAGCTTTTGGAGTATCAGCCTCAAGTGTTGCTCATGATCTTCACGGCTTTTGGAATAAATAAGGATGTCATCAATAAAGACGACCACAAAGTGATCCAAATATTCCTTGAATACTCGGTTCATCATATCCATGAAAGCGGGGAGCATTAGTCAATCCAAAAGACATGACTAAGAATTCATAATGCTCGTCTGGGAGTTACGAAGCGACCTTTGGAATATCCTCGGTTTTAACCTTGGTGATGATATCCGAATCGAAAATCGATCTTTGAAAAAAATTGTGCTCCTTATGGCGATCAAACAATCATCAATACGTGGCAATGTGTACCTATTTTTGATGGTGACATGATTCAACTCCCGATAATCAATACAAAGTCGCATACTCCCATCTGTCTTCTTCACGAATAGAACAGGAGCACCCCAAGGAGACGTACTAGGACGAATGAAACCAATATCTAACAATTCCTGCAATTGGGTCTTTAACTCCTGAAGTTCAATAGGAGCCATTCGATATGGGGCTTTGGAAATGGGTTTTATACCGGGTTCAAGGTTAATACAAAATTCAACTTCATGCTCTGGGGGTAGGCCAGGAAGTTCTACAGGGAATACGTCAGGAAATTTATTAACAATAGAAATATCCTTCAAATCTGCGTATTTTGTTTTAATTCAGTGACATGAGCTAAGAAAGCTTGACATCCATTTTTCAATAAACGAATAGCTTTATGGCTTGAGATTACCGTGATTGATTTTAATGGTTTGGTCGCTTGAATTCGCATAATAGGTTTATTAGGAATATGAAAGCTAACAACCTTACGAAAACAATCAATTTTAGCATGATGAGTAGTTAACCAATCAATCCACAGAATCACGTCGAATGCAAGTATTTTTAAGGAGATAAGATCGATAGTAACGTACGATTCCGATTTGAATCAAACAAGACTTATAAGCGATGGATGTAATGAAGGTTTCTCTAATGGAGTTTCAACGAGATAAGTCAAAGTCTAATTTCTCTGAGTCAAATTTAAACGTTGGCGCAAGTAGGAGAAATAAAGAATGGGTAGAACCCAGGTATCAAATAAGGTATAGACTTCACTAGAGTTTATGATAAGCTTACCCGTGATGACCTGTTCGGGTTCCTTTTCTTTACGGGACGTCACAACAAATGCTCTCCTTGCACTCTGGCTTTTGACTTTTTCGGGATGGCCTTTGGTGCCTCCATCCTAGCCGAACTTGTCTTCGGTGAACGACAAAATCGGGCTAGGTGACCTTCTCTTCCACAATTATAACACGCTTTGGATGGCATCGCTCAGTTTGGACTGATATGTCCCTCCCCTCCGCATTTGAAGCATATGATAGGTGGTCGTTCTCCTTCCTTAACCACGGTTGCTGGTGTTGACGTCTTTCCATCATTGTTGAATCTCCTTTTCTTGACATGTCCATTTTTACTGTCTTGGCCATGATTACCACCGAAGTGGTTACCATTTCTGGCATGTTGATTCCCTCCACGCTTGTTGTCACGGTTTCGATGACTATTACCACTGGTATTTTCATGCTGCCGGCTGCTTTCCCTTGGTTGCGTTGACTCATTACCGCTCTCCAATAACTGAGCCCTATTTACAACATCTGAGTACAAACACAGTTTATAAGAAATTAGATATTGACGTATCTCCGGTTTTAAACCTCTTAAAAACATTCGCGTCATTCGCTCCTCATTATCGACCAAATGGGATGCAAACAGGGATAACTCCGCAAATTTAGCCTCGTATTACGACACGGTTATATTGTTTTGTTCCAACTTGATAAACTCCACCTCCTTCATGTGACGAATACTTTCGGGAAAGTACTTGTAATTGAATAGCTCTTGGAACTTCTCCCAAGACATCTTGAGTGCATCAGGATGGGTACGTTTTATAGATTCCCACCAGTGATCTGCCTCTTCATGCAAATATGAAGGTGGCGAAGGAACCTTTGCTCTCTCGGAGCATCCCAAGACATCAAATATCTTGGTGATCTGCTTTATCCATGCTTCCGCTTTAAGTGGTTTGGCTCTCCAATAAACTCCGGTGGTCCCAGCTCCTTGAACTGCTTAGCGGTGACACCAGAGAGTTTCACAATGTTTACACACCGTATTTTGAATAGGAGCCACTCTCGCCTGATGTTACATGAATTGCATGAAGCCTCGGAACATTCCATCGTTCATCATTTGGTTAGTGTTGTTGTTTGCATGAGGATTGTCGCCTTCCTGATGCACGTTGTCCTGGTTATTAATCTGTGGAGACTCAACGATCTCCTGTGCTCCATTGATGTTCTCAACATTCTCGGATGCCATTTTCAAACACTGCCATAAAATAAGGGTTAATTGACATGCAACATATTATCACTATACTCTGACTGACCAATCAAATACCAAATAAACTTAGGTAGGTCATACTAGCAAAGGAATTCCCGTCTCTCCCTCCTAGTTCTAGTCTCACATCTTAGCTAGGATCATATCCTAAGCTTTGATACCAACCTGTGGCGCCCCCAAAATTAGGTATCGTCACCCGTCTTGGGTCGCCACTTACATGGTACATAAATTCCAATATACAACTATAGGTATACAATACGACAAAACATAAACTGTGAGTTTGAATACAAATATTGTCTACTAGAGATTATACAAACTCAAAAGGAGTCCTCATTATAATTATTATCACACTATTTCACGTAATAATGAGGACTACTAATGCGATCATCTGTCCGTCACTCCGTTCCCGACTAGTCCTCGCTACGTTCTCATTTTCACGAGAACAATAAAAAGTAAAAGGTGAGCTCAACTAGCCCAAGAGGGAAATATTATGACTAAGATAATGCAGAATATATTATCGTTAGCCTTCAACAGTGTTAAACTGATACAATATAACAACCATCAAGTTTAACTGCAGCGAAACAAGCAATCCATTAAAAGAGTCAAGTAGAGAATAAAATCTACTATCTTTTATGATTTAAAAGGTTTTTCATCACTTTTATCATTGGGACTCAGCTTAATAAATAATCCACATCATCGAATCACCCCTGCACTATGACCAAGGATATTCTTTAGTATCACGACCACAATTATCCATGCACTACGGGCCAAGAATATTTGTGTATTCAATAATGGTCATGATCATGCCAACAACTGTCCATCAATGCACTACGGGCCAATGAGGACTTTTACCACATCATTTGTAACATTACGGTCATGATTACACCGAATAATCCCTGGTCATAATCATACCAAGTCCATCTATGCACTATAGGCCACAGATGACTTTCAACAAAATATAAACATGAGGATGATGACAATGATATAAGAATTCAATAAAACAAGTTCAAGAATTATTTTATCCAGGAACTAATAACGTCCAAATTATCAACATGATCTTTGCTTTGTAGAGTAAAATTCAAGAATGCTCAGAAAATATTTCCATGAAAAGATCTCTGGATGAAGCGCAAATATCAAGGATATTCCACTAATTTCATGGAGTATAGAAGTCAAAACTTTAACCAATTGAGTATAATAAGGAATGGAATAACAAAAGAAATCACCATGCAAGCGATAGACCCGCATGCGGAAAGTTATTCAACGAAATAATAAATAACGAAATCGGTCCGGAGTAAAAGCATGCGATGTGATATTCCAACAGAATAATAAAAAGATGTAATCGGTCCGGCGTAAAATGCATGCAGACGGGATATTCCAATGTAATAATAAAAAGCGGAATCGGTCCGGCGTAAACGCATGAACATGATATTTCAACAGAATAATAAAAACGGAACCAGTCCGGTGTAGAAACCGACAAAGAAGTTCCAGGATGTTCCAACGAAATGATAAAGAATGGAACAACGGAAGAATTTCACCAAGTATAGGGTAGCAGCGTATCTGAGTTATTCCAACAGAATAATAAAGAATGGAATAACAGAAGTTCTCTTCATGGATAAGAAAGAAATAATACTCCCTACGAGTACAACAAATAATATTCCCTACCTTGGAAAAACTGAATACTGGAATAGTGAGGTAGCAGATTTCTCTTCTTCTTTCTCTCTATAATTTCTCTCTATAATAATCGCTCTAAAGCTTTTGTGAATTGGTGAGAAATAAAGGAAGAATGAGCTTCTATTTATAGGAAAATATAGTTTCGATAATTGCACGTTTTGGGGCTAGAAAATTACGATCTGATACCTCCTACTTTTCTTTCATTTTTAATTTAGTCCTGCAAGTATTATCAATCTTGCACCAACTCCCCTAATAGTAAATAATGTGAATCAATAGTTCAATCATGTGAATCAATAGTATAATCATGTGAAAAATACGAATTATAGTATAGTACCTCCATCTATACCTCCATTTTTAACTTAGTAGCAATTAATTGCTCATTTATCCGATAAATTACCCGATTTATTAATATAACCCCTAGACATCAATTATCATCGGAATAAATGTCGATTTTCACTAACACAAACAAGTCCAACATAATGAAACTATTTTTATCAAAATATAAATTTTTGAAATTTCAAGTTTGACTTTTCCCAAAAAAAGTCAACTGTTGACTTTTTAACGAAATAGTGAATCCGGAAAATTTTGTGTTTATAGATTATTTTTACTAATTTCGTCGTTAGGACTCAAATATCACGTCCGCGTCTCCAAATTCAACTCAGAACAACATTCATCATTAATATTATAACTCACAATATTTATCAACCAATTAGTTCCTGGAAAGAGGGGCTTTCGAATAAGGATTTCTCCTATTAGGCATGATTAGGTGACCAAACCTCTCCTTGATGAACTTCTAGACATTGTAAATATTGCAATTTATAATATGAATAACTTTGTCGTCTCAAGTATTGATTTAATAAAAACATTTTATTCGGATGATCTTGTGATAATAATTGAATCAATAATATGATAGATATGATGCGGCAATTCTTGTAGCAATAATTGAGTTTAATGAGTGACTTCTCACGTAAGCATCACTAATCAATCTGGTGTGCTACTATCAACGACCACAGACATTCTTTTCTTTTAACACCGGGTAGTTCAACAGTTAACGTTAAAACTTCCGCCATTATTTTCATAAATTATTTTTGTCGTTTTCTCAATCCAACAATAATTCCGTTGTGGGGGTCCACCAATGATTGTGCCGTTGTACGAATATTCCCTGTTAAAACGAATATTTCCCGACCAATCGAATATTATATAAAAACTTGCGTACTTTGCAAAATTTGTAAATATTACCCACAACTATAACATTATACCAAATCCACACCATAATATTCAAAAATATATTTCGAGAAAATTTAATCTTTATTCAAAAAGTTGGGGTCTTACAAAGGATTTCTGTACAATCTTTGAATCACATAGATTCCTTCAAGACCATTAGTTTTGGAACTTCTTAGTTCACTTAGAACTCTTCAAGTCCAGCAGACTTTGAATACACTTAATGAGTGTTGAGTTTTTGGGTACTGTTACTCAGTTGATGTTAAGCATGTGTTCGAAAGAACTGAGTAGCTGAGCAATCTTTCTTGATTGATCGTAGAGTTCAGCGCTGAGTGTTCTTCAGCTTTTTGTTATGTACTTGCTTGCTTTTGCATCTGTTTCTGATGATTTATATATAAAGGAGCCTTTGAAATATGTCTATTTGAAGGCATCCGTTGAAGCATTAAATGCATCAGACATTTCTGAGCACTAATGGTGACTTCCTGGAATTTTGATGTTCAGTCGCCTGACTCACTGACACGGCAGACTGCTATCTCATCTAACACCTAAAAAATCTTTTTCAGCAGGCATGCAGTTCTTTTCCTTTAGCTTCTTCAATACGCTTATTCGATACATACTAAGGATGAGCATTGGGATTCTCAAAAGTCTCAACGTCTATAATCCATTCTTCATTTGTAGTATTTTATTCTTCAGCTAATGAACAAGGCTCGATGCTTTTGATGCTGACAGGAGATACACTACGATCATGATTGTGGTGTCTTATCATATTTGTGCTTGATTCGGACTAATAAAGGAGAACACAATGATTTCTCTTAAGCACTGGTAGACTACGATCCTTGACTTACTTGACTCTACGTTTGTGAGAGCAGACTACAATTCTTGACTTGGCTCGGCAGGCGCTTGGACCAACTTTACGATTCTAAGTGAGGCCCTCCAAAGCAGACTACGATTCTCTAGCAACTTTCTCGATACTCTACGATTCTGCCTTGGCTTCTGCAATCCCTCGGCTGGCTTAATAGACTACGATTCTGTTGATGCCTATCTATTACATCTCAAAATAGATCAACCTAATAGCTTTGATCTTTTCTTCTATACATTCATTTACAGAATGATAAACATAAAGCACAGATCAACCTAAAAATTATGATCTATCACCTAAGTCCTTGTACATATGTTCTTTGAAGGATTTTACATATAAGCATATTTATTTACTTTCAACATCAAATTTGAATATGCAATTCCCAACATAACATACCTCATAATACTACCACTTTATAAATAAATCATCTAACATTTAGTAACATTATCAAACATTAGATAATTCCTCATTAAATCATCAATAATATTATCGCTTTTTGTAACATTTTTATCCCTTAATTATCATCTTAAAACTTTTGCCTAATATTATTAATTACTTAATAATATTTTATTCACTTCTTAATAATCACTTCATAATATCTTACTTCGTTTACAAATATTATTAACCCTTTAATAATATTTTAATCACTTACTAATATTATTAATCGAGTTAATAATATTTTAATTATTTACAAATATTATTAATCTTTTCATAATATTTTATTCATTTCTTAGTATTATTAATCAACTAATAATACTTTAATCACTTACTAATATTATTAATCACTTAATAATATTTTAATTTAATCTTAATCTAATATTATTAATTATTTAATAATATTTTAATCTAATATTATTATTCATTTAATAATATTTTAATCTAATATTATTAATCATTTAATAATATTTTAATCTAATCTTATTAAATAGTATTCAAATTATTTACTAATATTATTAATCATTTAATAATATTTTAATTAACTTCTAATATTATTAATTATTTAATAATATTTTTATTAACTTCTAATATTATTAATTATTTAATAATAATTTAAATTAATCATTTAATAACATTTTAATCTAATATTATTAATCATATAATAATATTTTAATCTAAATATTATTAATTACTTAATAATATTTTAATCTAATATTATTAATATAATAATAATGTTTTAATCATTTATTAAACTCAAAACTATTTATTTAATTGTTTATTCTTTAATATATCACTTATTTAACAAATCTAAAATGTTATAAATATAAAATTTTATCAAAAATGACCAATGTACCCTCCAAAAATCTAATCATAACATATTTAGGGTCTTCAAGCCATAAAATCATATTTTCATAATTTTCAACATCACATGACATATTTTATCCATTTATTCATAACTCCAACATAATCATGAAAAATACCAAAACAACTCTAAGATATTTTTTCTAAGAATTATCAGAATATGGTATTCTAATGAACGTATATTATTTTCTGGAATTTTTCAATTTCGTTTACTATTTTTAAATGGTCCAAAATAGTCAGATCTTGCAACAATTATCATAAATTATTCATTTGTCCAAAAATTACGAAATTTTTAGGGCATACTCCTGCTATGAATATCTACTTCAAGTAAATATTTTACAATCTTTAGAGTTACACATAAAGAGTTATTCCCTTTCACTTTTAAAATAGTTTTTTCTTGTAAAAATCATAACTTTCATTCTACACATCCATAAATGACCATCTTTGGACTGAACCTTGTTAACTCATCATACTAACATACCAAAAAAATTTAGTGTTTTTAAAGCAAGAAAAATGGACAAAACTGCCCCTGGACCAAACTGGTCAGGAACTGTTTTCGTGCTCCAATTTTCTCTTCCACCAACCTGGACCAGTTTGGGAAAACAGTTGTCATTTGATGCATAATTTACATATTTGAGTGCTACCATTTGCGTTTGAAATCTAACTCATAGATCTAACACCCCTCTTTGACGGATCTCAAAAATAATTTTTAGGCTTCAAAGTGGTTGATATTTAGGGCTTTTCTAGATTTTGCCTACTTTCCCAAAAATAGTCCATACAAAAATCTATAACACCTTTTTCGGTGATAACACTTGAAGAAGTTAGAAGAATCATAGATCTAACTCTAGGACTTGACCATACTCAAAAAATTGAAGTAGAATGAGAGATCCGATTGTTTGAATTTCATGTTTCGTTTTCTAGAAAATTAGTTTTTCATACTTGAATGTTTAAAGAAAACTTCCATGATCTCTTGATTAATCAAACATTAATCAACCTAATACATACTAATACCTCTTATACTCATGGATCTACCATGATCCATGATCTATTTCATCAAACTCCCATAAACATAAGATTAACATAGTTTAAAGGTTAGGATTTTATACCTTTTTTCTTTCTTCCTCTTGATTTCCTTTTTATTCTTTTCTCTTCTTGCTCTCCTTTAATGGCTAACTCATCTTCTTTTCTCTCTAAGTGATCGGATGTAGGGTGAAGAATGAGGAGAGTTTGCTCCTTTATTTCTCTTTTGGCTAATTAATATTTAGGGGAGAGAAGGAGTGGTTACGAGTTAATAATATTAGGTGGGGAGTTGGTGAGGAGTAGGTGGGAGTGGTTGGATGCCCATGTGCTGAAATCTCAGCACATTTGAGTCATGTGGGTCTCGCTTTTATTTTTTCGTTTTGCGTGCTTAATCCCGTCTTTAATTTTCAGACCCAGATAATTAAATTTTCAACTTTATAGTCGATTCCTACTAAATTCAACGCCCCCAATGTCATGGGCACATCTGTTTCTTCAAATTCATCTCTGAATTTTAAGTATGACTTTTTTCAAAAAAGTCAACTGCTAACTTTGACCAAAAAGTAAACATCGACACATTTCGTGTTTAGAGTCTATTCTTACTAATTTCGACGTTTCGGCCTCAAATATCTCGTCTGCGTCTTCATATTCCACTCCTAACTCTAATTTTGACTTTTTCTCCATAAAAGTCAACTGTTGACTTTTACCAAAAAGTCAACATTGACACATTTTGTGTTTACAGTCTTTTCTGACTAAACTTGACGCTCTGGATTCAACAGAGCAGTCTGTGCTTCAAAATTCTATTCCTAACTCAAATTTTGAGTTTTAACTTGCTTCTTTTTATTTCTCTTTATATAATAAATAAATATCTATACACATTTATAATATATATTTATTTAATCACATCCATATTTCACATAAAGGAATAACATATTTATCGATAAATAATTATTATTTTCATAAATTATGTGACGCCTCCAAAATAGGTATACATCACCCATCTTGAGTCGCCAAATATATGGTACAAAATTCATATACAACTTAATTATACAACAGTCGTGTAAAATACAACCAAACATAGGCTGTGAGTTTTAATACAAATATTGTCATCTAGACAATATCCATACTCAATGGAGTCCTCATTACATTTATTATCACACTATTTCACAGAATAGTGAGGACTACTAATGCACCATCTAGGACCATCACTCTTTTCCCAGACTAGTCCCAAATTCGTTCTCATTTCACAAAGAGAACGGTGAAAGAAAGGGTGAGCTCAACTAGACCCGATGAAATATTATGACTAAGATAATGCGTAATAAATTATCAATAGCCTTCAACAAAGATATAACAACCGATAGAATATAATAGACAACAAGTTTTAGATCAAAAAGCTGCGGGAATAAGCAATCCATTAGAAGAGTCAAGTAAAGTATAAAATCTACTGTCTTTTATGATTTAAAAAGTTTTTCATCAACTTTATCGCTAAGACTCATCTTAATAAATAAAATCAAATCATCCTTGCTCCACGACCAAGGATATTCATGTAATCATCAATGGTCATGACTATACCGAATAATCCCTGGTCATAATCATACCAACAACTGTCCACCAATGAACTACAGATCAATGAGGACTTTTACCACATCATTCATCACATTACGGTCATGATTATACCGAATAATCCCTGGTCATAATCATACAAAGTCCATCTATGCACGTAAGCCAAAGATGACTTTCAACATAATATAAGCATAAGGATGATGACAATTCAATAAAACAGGTTTAAGAATAAATTTTAAAGATTTATAAGTTAATTTATCCTGAACTCAATAACGTCCAAATTGTCAACTTGATACTGCTTTATGAAGTAAAATTCAAGAATGCTCAGAAGAATATTTCCATGAAAAGATACTGGCTGAAGCGCAAATATCAAGGATATTCCACTAATTTCATGGAGTATGGAAGCCAAAGCTTTAACAGAGTATAATAGAATATATGAAACTGCAAATGCATTTTCGCCCGCCATGTGGTAATCCACGTAGACAGATCATTTTCATAATTTAATAAGGAATGAATACGAAGGATCATTCACCATGCATGTGGTAATCCACATAGACAGGTTATTCTAACAGAATAATAAAGAATAGAATAACAGAAGTATTCACCATGCGTGTGATAGACTGCACAAACAGGTTATTCCCAACAGAATAATAAATAATGGAACCAGGTCCGGCATAAACGCGCAGACAGGATATTCAGACGGAATAATAAATAATAGAACCAGGTTCGACGTAAACGCACAGATAGGATATTCCGACAGAATGATAAATAATGGAACCAAGTCCGGCGTAAATGCACAGACAGGATATTCCGACAGAATGATAAAGAACGGAATATTAAAAGAATTTCACCATGTATGCGGTTCTTCACATAACCAGGTTATTCCAATAGAATAATAAGAATGGAATAACAAAAGTTCTCTTCATGAATACGAAAGAAATAATACCCCTAACAAGTACAACAAATAATATCCCCTACCTTAGAAAAATTGAATACTGAAGTAGTGAAGTAGCAGAATACTTTTCTTCTTTCTCTCTATAGTTTCTCTCTCTAGAGTTTCAGTGAATTCGTAAGAAATAATGAAGGAATGAGCTTCTATTTATAGAAGAATGGACTGAATAGTAACCAATCCATGAACGGTCCAGATTAATTTACTTTAAACGGATGATCCAGATTGGTTTACAATAAAACATAATATATTCTATTTATAATCTAATAAAACGAATAACTTTATAAAAGTTTTACATTTTTATATAAAAAGATTTTACTATCAAAAACACTATGTAGGCACTACTATACAAATACAATGCATAATAAAATATAATATATTCTAATTATTGTCTAATAAAATAGATAACTTTATAAAAATATTACATTTTATATAAAAAGATTTTACTATTAGCCTAATAAAACGAATAACTTTATAAAAATATTATGTTTTATATAAAAAGCTTTTCTGTTTTATTACATTAATACTACTAATAAAACAAAACTTTATCATCATTATTATAATTCATAATATTAATCGACCAGGTCGTTCCCAGGAAAGAGGGGGCTTTCCAATAAGGATTTCTCCCCATTGGCGCGCAATTAGGTGACCAAACCTCTCCTTGATAGAACTTCTAGACATCGTTAATATTGCAAATAATAATATTAATAACTTTGTCATCTCAATTATTGATTATAAAATATTGACAATAATTGAATCAAATAACGTGAGAAACTATCACGTGAATTCTTTGTAACAATAATTGAACAAAACCGAGTGACTTCTCATATAAGCATCAATAATCAATACCGTATTACTCTTTGTGCAACTACGGCGTATTCTTCGTACTTTTAACACCGGGTGTTTCAACAGTCAACGGTAAAACTTCCGCCGTTATTTTCATAAATTATTTTTGTCATTTTCTCGATCCGACAATAATTTTGTTGTGGGGTCCACCAATGATTGTGCCGTTGTACGAATATTCCCCGACCAATCGAATATTATATAACAACTTGCGTACTTTGCAAAATTTATAAATATTACCCACAACTATAACATTATATCAAATTCATTCCATAATATTCAAAAATGATATTTATAGAAAATTCATCTTTATTTATAAAAGTTGGGGTCTTACAACCTCCCTTTCTTATGAAATTTCGCCCTCGAAATTAGGGTACGTACCTGGTATGTCGAAGAGGTAAGGATACCTTGATTTCATTTCAGATTCTAACTCCCAGGTCATTTCCTCAACATCGTGGTTTCTCCATAAAACTTTGACTTGAGGTATAACCTTGGAGCGTAGAATATGTTCCTTCCTATCCAAGATTTGAACAGGAACCTCTTCATACGTCAAATCTTCCGCTATTTTGTCCGGTTCTAACTCAATAATGTGGTTCGGATCTTCCACATATTGACGTAACATGGATATGTGAAAAACGTTATGAACACGAGACATACTTAGCGGTAAAGCGAGTCTATACGCCACAGTTCCTACTCGATCGAGGATTAAAAATGGGCTAATGAATCAAGGATTGAGCTTTCCTCTCTTTCCAAATCTCGTAACTCATTTCCATGGAGCAACACTTAACAACACATGATCTCCAATATCGAATTTCACGTCCTTTCGAAGAAGATCAGCATAACTCTTTTGTCGATCTTGTGAGATTTTTATACGTTGCCGGATCGTTTGAATATTTTCCGTAGTCATACGTACCAACTCCGGTCCTAACAACGTTGCTTCACCCACCTCATCCCAAAGATATCTTTGGAGAACGACACTTTCTTCCATACAACTCTTCGAATGGAGCCATGCCAATACTTGCTTGATAACTGTTGTTGTAGGAAAACTCCACCAATGGTAAGAACTTGTCCCAACTTCCCTTGAAATCAAGGACACGGAGTCTTAATAGATCTTCAAGAGTTTGAATAGTCCTCTCTGACTGTCCATCCGTCTGAGGATGATATGCCGAGCTAAATCGTAAATCCGTGCCCATAGCTTTTTGCAAACTAACCCAAAATCATGAAGTGAATCTTGGGTCTCGATCAGACACTATGGATACTGGCATACCATGCAATCTTACAACCTCGTTTATGTACATACGAGCAAGACGTTCAAGTGTATAAGTTTCTCGTATAGGTAAGAAGTGAGCAGACTTGGTCAATCTATCAACAAAGACCCAAATTGCATCTATCCCTTGAGAAACCTTGGGAAGACCAGTAACGAAATCTATGGTAATGTGCTCTCACTTCCATTCTGTAATTTCAAGTGGTTGCAATGGACATTTTGGTACTTGATGCTCCGTTTTAACTTGTTGACAAGTTAGACACCTTGAGATAAACAGTGTTATCTCTCTCTTCATATTGCTCCACCAAAATGTATGACGAAGATCATGATACATTTTGGTACTCCCATGATGGATTGCAAACGGTGTGTTGTACGCCTCCATCATAATTTTATACTTTAAATCAGGGTCGTTAGGAACACAAAGTCCGGAGTTGACTCAAAGTATTCCTTCTTCATCGATTCTTGCTTCCGGAATAGCACCTTCTTGCACTTTCTTCCTTATACGTATCAGCTCCAGGTCTGAATCTTGAGCAGCTTTAACTTTATCGATTAAAGTCGGTTCTACTCGTATATTTGCCATCATCACATGGGTCCCTGGAGTCTTTAACTTTATCTCCATCCTTTGTAAGTCATACAAAATGGGCCTTTATGTTGACAATATTGCACTCGTACCCGCATATGATCTTCTACTCAATGCGTCAGCTACTACGTTCGTTTTACAAAGATGGTATTGAATGGTATGATCATAATCTTTCAATAATTCAAGCCAACGTCGTTGCCGCATGTTGAGTTCCTTTTGGGTGAAGAAATATTTGAGGCTTTTATGATCTGTATAGATCTCCACCTTCTCTCCATACAGGTAATGCCTCCAAATCTTAAGTGCGAAAACAACAGCTGCCAACTCTAGATCATGAGTAGGATAATTCCTCTCATATTCTTTGTGTAACACCCCTTCCCGAAAATGAAAGGGAGGTCACGTGCAAAGCACAACAAACCGCAAAATAAGTAAGCAGAGCACTAATGACTTCAAATATGTAATAATGATATCCATCAATGAAGTACTAAATATAATTCTCCAACTAGAGTCAAAATAACCAAAACCAAAAATCGAAACAACCTAGATGGTCAAAGGCAACACTCTCATCACATTAGCCCTTAATCACCCCTGCAAACCTGCCGGAAGAAAAACACAGCATGAGCCAATTGCCCAGTACGGATACAAGTATACAAAAGATATACAACTGATATACGAAATTAACTGAGACAAAAAAATGAACAAAGCCTCAAGTATAAATACTGTCGAAAATATATTCTCTAAAGATCTTAATGGAATATATCTGAATCAACAGAATTGACGAAACCAATAGAAGAATAAAGAAATAACGAATTGAAGTAATTAACTCAATGAATTAAATTGAATTGAACAGAAACAAACAAAACTAATACAATGAAATAATAGGCTTAATCAAATGGTTGAGTTTTATTTCATGGCGAATGAGCTCAGAAATATACATTGCCACACAGGCAAGTCAAAACAATGTCACACATGTAAGTCAAAACAATGCCACATAGGCAAGTCAAATGATGCCACACAGGCAAGTCAAAAGAATGCCACACAGGCATATCACACATTGAACCGCGAATCCAAATGTATGCAAATCGGATAGGTGTGTTTGGCATAACATCATAAATTCGCAGAACAGAAAACTAGGGTTAACCCATACGCCTCCCACAACAAAACACCAAATGGCCCACTTCCTCCGTAGCCCAAAACGGAGACGCCGTGGACTAATCACACCGCCACGGAAAGTGTCATGTCTCTCGTGCCAAGAAGACATGCCTGTGGTACCCCCACGGGTGGTTATAGCTCAAGTATACCCTACAGTATATTCTAAAAAAAATACTATGTCACAACACATGCGACATAATACCAACAAAAGGGTTCTATATGTACATGTTGAACCAAATCAAATTATAGTCACAAGGTCTCAAAAAGAAGGTAGCAACATGTACCGCTCTACAATTATCAAAAATAAATACTAAACATGATATCCTAATTCAAAGAGTACAAATATGAGTCATATTATCAACTCTAAAATGAAACTAATGTATTTATTTCACAGGAAACAATTATGTGAAATATTAACAAAATTTGAACAAGCGACAAAACGAACAAATCAAATTTAACAAGAGTATCGCTGAAAGAGTACGGAATCCGTACAAATCGTAATAGAAAGAAAGGAATTCAAATTACTGAATAAAACCAAAGTATCAAATATCAAATTTCTATTTAAGAGTGTCAATAGAATTATAAAAAAAATGAAACACAAGACACGATATCACGAGATATAAAGAATACAACAATAATCAAAGGAGCGGAGTACAGAATCCGTACCTGATACTTTCAAACCATTTATAGCACACTCCACAAAATCTTACCCTCAATTGCCAACGATATCAAATACGAAACGTTATTCACAACCTAAACATATTCACCTCAAATTAAAAATAATCCAAAATAATTCATAATCTATTTAATATGTCTTTAATCATCGCCTTTATAGCAATTATTAATACTCCAAAATTTATATTCCAAATATACTCCTTAAATTCCTCCGTCAGATCTAATTAAAAGTAATAATAATACAATTATAAATTGCCTAATAATTATAATTTATATTAATATGAAATTAATTCCTCCAATTACATTGTAATACCCAAAAAAAAGTAATAATAATAATAATAATAATATTTAAATCTATATTTAAAAATAGTTAATTGGGCTTTCCTTATGTTTGGGTCAGATTCTATTTAATTAATGTGGACCATAATAAGTAAAGGATTGCATTAAATTGGGCCATTAAAATTAATTGAGTATAAATTATATTTGTCTAATTTTAAAATCCTATTTAAATTAGGAGTATTGATAAAACATATTAATTAATAATAAATAAGTAAAACCTAGCCTTACCTTATTACGCCTGATAAGTTGTGGGAATATAGCGAGAACAAAAGAAAGAGGCGGAAGAAGAACGAGGGAACGTGACTGGGATTGCAAAAGGGTTTGAGAACAAGATCTTTAAACTTTATTCATCATATTCTTCTTCTCAAAGGTAATTGTTGGACTATTTTTGAATACAAAATAATTATTTTGCTACTGTAATTACAATCTATTTTAAAATTTTATTATGCCGTTTGATTAGTTGAATTTGTTAAAAAAAATTTAATTTACAATTAAGATATATGATATAAATATATATATATATATATATATATCAAATTCGTTATATATATATATATATATATTCCTCAGAACTTATATATATATATATATATATATATATATATATAACTTTGATTAGCTTTATATATATATGTTACACTTCCTATTTTATTATATATATATATATATATATAGTTCTTTATAGATAATTATATATATATATATAAGCTTCTTGAAAATTTGTTGCGAGTTAGCTAGTTGATTTTAATATATATATATATATATATATATATATATATATATATATATATATATATATATATATATATATATACTGCGTGGCAATTAGATTATATATTATATATATAATATATATATATATATAAGATATGCGAAATTTTAAAAAAGGGATAGTAATAAATAATATTATAATTTTATTATTATAATTAAAATGTACCTTTTGATTACAAACTGAATATAGTATATTAAAATTATTGAATTTATGAAAATATAATTTGTATGAGTTTATAATTTAATTATGTGTATTATATTTTATTTTGATAATTAGATCGGATTGAGGGAGTTTAGCGGGTGATATTTGGATTCGGCGAATTATTTTAGTACTATATTAAGGTACGGATTCCGTACTTTTTCAGCGAGACTCTTTTGAATATAATTCGTTCGTTTTGTTATTCGTTTAAAAATTTGGTATTTCTTCTTAGGATTATTCCTTGTTGTCCTATTATTTTGACAATTTCGTTTTGGAGTATACATTAAAATTCGTATTTGTACTCCTTGAACTAGTTAATCATGCCAGTATGTTTTGGAGACTTTATTCGTTTGTACCATTGTTGTATATTTTCGTTCACATTTAGGAGTCATTTTGATCATTGATATATTGTGATAATCAATAATGTTTGTATTTGATAATTCGATTTCATTTGAATATGGTCATGTAAGCCTTGTGATTTGAACCCCTGTTGGCTTACATTTTGTAGTTTGATCCTTAGGGCATACTTGAGCTAACCACCTGTGGGGGTACCACAGGCATGTCCTCTTGACACAAGGACATGACACCTTCCGTGGCGGTGTGATTAGTCCACGGCGTATCCTTTTGTATGCTCTGGGTATGAGCTTTGGCCATTTGATATATTTGTTCAGGATACATATGGGTCGACCCAGTATTTGATTTGATTCGATTTGTTTGGCGGATTAGTGACATATGTGTCGTGCATACTATCCGATTTGATTTGTATACATCATGATACCGAGGTATTTTGTTAGCCTTTGGCTATTTGTATTTGAGCTCAGTATGAAGTTGTCACCTTATAACCATTTGATTCAGCCTTATTTTGTTTGGAATTCTTTTGACTATAGTTGTTGGTTCGACAGTGTTAATCATTTGTACCTTGTCTCACCAATTTTGATATATTCATATTTGGTTAGTAGTTGTAATTGTTCGTTCATTCAGTTCCTTCGGTACATATGTATATTGTATATATATGTGCATTTTTATATTCGTACTCGGCAATTGGCTCACGCTGCGTTCTTTTTCCGGCAGGTTTGCAGGGGTGATTCTGGGCTAGTGTGATGAGAGAGTTGTCTTGGACAATCTAGGTTGTTTCGATTTTTGGTTTTGATTATTTGACTCTAGTGGGAGAATTGTATTTAGTATTGTATTAATGGATCAGTACCACTATTAATATTTTGAAGTTATTAGTGCTTTGTTTACTTATTTTGAGGTTTGTTGTGCTTTGCACGTGACCTCTCTTTCCTTTTCGGGAAGGGGGTGTTACAGAGATGGTATCAAAGCTTAGGTTCTTTCTTGTAGAAAACCTATATAGGTTTGACCTGTGAGTTGTGGGTAAATCACTGGGTTAGACGTAGGAGTTTGATTTGATTTTGTTCTCCGTTTGGTTGGTCTTTATTTTGATCAAGTGTTTTGAGCTCTTTGAGTTGTAGTTGATTTGAGAAACGCGAGATAATTTGTTAGGATTAGTAATTTTATGCGTTGGAGCAATAATATTAGTTAAGGATTGTGATTTGATCATTAAGAAGAAGAATGTCATATTTTGTTCAGTTAAGAAATGATTATACGATTATGATATGAGCATTTGTATCAGCGAGTTTTGATATTGAGAATTATTTGTTAGAGTTATTTCAGCTAATTACAAATTATTATAATTTTGGAATTGAGAATTTGATTTGGGTTAGATTCTGATTTTTGTTAAGTTGTGAATAATTTGAGGTATGTGAATCGGTGGGATAATATGATAAAGTGAAAACTATTAAGTACATAGGATCTCTTTTAATTTTGAGTTGTTGTAGAGATTCGAGGTAATTAGATTAATCTTTTGGAGTAAACGAATTTTGTGATTATTTCCTAGTAGAATATTGAAGTTATCTTATATGAAATTTTGAGTGATAGTATGAGGAGATCTTGGAATTTATTGGGTTAAGATTTGCATCAAGAGAATGATTGATTCATTGAATGATTAGATATATACAATAAGTGATGAATCTTTAAGAGATTTTGAAAGCTATAGTTTGATTATTCAAATAGTAGGATATATAATTTGGAGTTTGGTATGGTGATGAAGAGATCTTAGTAGTAATATGTTTTTGGTGTAATATTATTTGAGAATTAATTTGATTCTAGGTTATGATATTTTGAAACTCTTGAGTTCTTAGGGTGAGTTAGAGATATAATTTGTATAATTGTTTTGTTTGTCCGATGTCATTGAAGTTTTGCATGTATTTATGTAAAATAAATAAATAAAATAAAAATAAATTGTTAAATCTTTGTCATGTGTGGAACATAAACATTTTACGAGTTAAAAATAATTTTAAATATTGTGGGCATTCGAATCGTATTTAGATGAAGAATTTTTTTTTTTCGAATTATGTTCCGAAGAGTACGTACGTTTCCAAGAATGAAACTTAAAGAAATTAACGGGGGCCCGCACCAACGGTGGATCATGTGATTTAATTTAATGCAACGCGAAGAACCTTGCCAAGGCTTAATTAACACGGTATAGCTGACGAAGCTTTTACAAGTAGATGGATAATTGTGTGGACCGATGAACTTATTAGGCTTGATCATTACAAATAGCGGCACTACGTCTTAACTAAATTTTATGAATAATTATACATTCGATTTAAATAAAAATAAAAATAAAACTTTATGTAGCTTATTTGAATTCCGAGGACGGAATTATTTTAAGGGGAAGGTAATGTAATAACTCAAAAAAAATGGGTATAATTAAATAATTGATTAAATTAAAACTGAGGAGTCCATTAGGGTTTTGATAACTACTATATTGATTTCTATTTATTTTTAAAGAGTGAAGGTGTAACTTTAATCTGATTATAATTTGATTAGTTGAATTTCAAAGTGAAAATACTTGTACGCACTGCAGTCCATAAAAATAATAATAATCATAATTAATTAATTAATCTGATGTCGAAATTGAATAAATCCAAAGCGTGTTTCTTCAGTTTTTCGTCTTCTACAATTTGGAAGAAGGAAGAAGCTTGAGGCAATTTTATATCGGCAAAAGCGGTTTATGAGGAGGAAGACAATCTCATTTGTTAAAGTTTTGTTGCAAAATTATCTGGAGCGCGAAACTACTTGAGATGGGGGAGTCTATTTGAGCGAAGTGTCAGTCTCTCTTTGAAAATTAGGTACGTTCCATTCTTTTGATTCCGAGGACGGAATCCTTTTTAAGGGTGAGGTAATGTAATACCCGAAAAAAAAAAGTAATAATAATAATAATAATATTTAAATCTATATTTAAAAATAGTTAATTGGGTTTTCCTTATGTTTGGCTCAGATTCTATTTAATTAATGTGGACCATAATAAGTAAAGGATTGCATTAAATTGGGCCATTAAAATTAATTGAGTCTAAATTATATTTGTCTAATTTTTAAATCCTATTTAAATTAGGAGTATTGATAAAACATATTAATTAATAATAAATAAGTAAAACCTAGCTTTACCTTATTACGCCTGATAAGTTGTGGGAATATAGCGAGAACAAAAGAAAGAGGCGGAAGAAGAACGAGGGAACGTGACTGGGATTGCAAAAGGGTTTGAGAACAAGATCTTTAAACTTTATTCATCATATTCTTCTTCTCAAAGGTAATTGTTGGACAATTTTTGAATACAAAACAATTATTTTGCTACTGTAATTACAATCTATTTTAAAATTTTATTACGCCGTTTGATTAGTTGAATTTGTTAAAAAAAAAATTAATTTACAATTAAGATATATGATATAAATATATATATATATATATATATATTCACAGAATTTATATATATATATATATATAACTTTGATTAGCTTTATATATATATATATTACACAATTCTATTTTATTATATATATATATATATATATATATATATATATATATATATATATATACTTTGCAGGATAATTATATATATATATATAAAGCTGCTAAAATTTGTTGCAGTTAGCTAGTTGATTTCGATATATATATATATATATATATATATATATATATATATATATATATATATATATATACATATGCAATGATTATTCGTTATATATATAATATATATATATATAAGATATGCAGAATTTTTAAAAAAAGGGGATAGTAATAAATAATATTATAATTTTATTATTATAATTAAAATGTACCTTTTGATTACAAACTGAATATAGTATATTAAAATTATTGAATTTATGAAAATATAATTTGTATGAGTTTAATTATGTGTATTATATTTTATTTTGATAATTAGATCGGATTGAGGGAGTTTAGCGGGTGATATTTGGATTCGGCGAATTATTTTGGTACTATATTAAGGTACGGATTCCGTACTTTTTCAGCGAGACTCTTTTGAATATAATTCGTTCATTTTGTTATTCGTTTAAAAATTTGGTATTTCTTCTTAGGATTATTCCTTGTTGTCCAATTTATTGTGAAAATTTCGTTTTGGCGTATACATTAAAATTCGTATTTGTACTCCTTGAACTAGTTAATCATGCCAGTATGTTTTGGAGACTTTATTCGTTTGTACCATTGTTGTATATTTTCGTTCACATTCAGGAGTCATTTTGATCATTGATATATTGTGATAATCAATAATGTTTGTATTTGATAATTCGATTTCATTTGAATATGGTCATGTAAGCCTTGTGATTTGAACCCCTGTTGGCTTACATTTTATAGTTTGATCCTTAGGGTATACTTGAGCTAACCACCTGTGGGGGTACCACAGGCATGTCCTCTTGACCCAAGGACATGACACCTTTCGTGGCGGTGTGATTAGTCCACGGCGTATCCTTTTGTATGCTCTGGGTATGAGCTTTGGCCATTTGATATATTTGTTCAAGATAAGTATGGGTCGACCCAGTATTTGATTTGATTCTATTTGTTTGGCGGATTAGTGACGTATGTGTCGCGCGTACTATCCGATTTGATTTGTATACATCATGATACCGATGTATTTTGTTAGCCTTTGGCTATTTGTATTTGAGCTCAGTATGAAGTTGTCACCTTATAACCATTTGATTCAGCCTTATTTTGTTTGGAATTCTTTTAACTATAGTTGTTGGTTCGACAGTGTTAATCATTTGTACCTTGTCTCACCAATTTCGATATATTCATATTTGGTTAGTAGTTGTAATTGTTCGTTCATTCAGTTCCTTCGGTACATATGTATATTGTATATATATGTGCATTTTTATATTCGTACTCGGCAATTGGCTCACGCTACGTTCTTTTTTCGGCAGGTTTGCAGGGGTGATTCTGGGCTAGTGTGATGAGAGAGTTGTCTTGGACAATCTAGGATGTTTTAATTTTTGGTTTTGATTATTTGACTCTAGTGGGAGAATTGTATTTAGTATTGTATTAATGGATCAGTACCAATATTAATATTTTGAAGTTATTAGTGCTTTGTTTACTTATTTTGAGGTTTGTTGTGCTTTGCACGTGACCTCTCTTTCCTTTTCGGGAAGGGGGTGTTACATACATCAATTTTACAAGACAACCCAAGTTAAATTATAATTATCTTCTAATCATATTTTATTATTATTATTATTATTATTCTTTAACAACTCAGCAACCATAATATATTATATATATCATATACATCATTCATTCATAAAAGTAGATAGCAACTAGCTTTTCTTTTCTTACATCAATAATATATATATATATATATATATATATACCTATATATTACCTATTTATTACCTACTTCCAATCATATATATATATATATATATATATATATACCTACTTCCAATCATATATATATATATATATATATATATATATCCGATCACATATACATATATATAGTCTTCGCAACACCTTTTAAGAATGCATGTAATATTTATATACCAAGGATCATATAATATATATTTAAATATACCAATCATCATTCTAGGAACCATTCTTATATATATATATATATATATATATATATATATATATATATAAATTAGTTCACTTTTCGTTCCAAACAAGAGAAGTTACACATGATCATAACAGCAAAAGAATACCTGATGTTTCTTTCTTTCGAACACTGACTTCTCTCACAAATACAATAAGAGGCGGCTGTTATCACTTTTCTTTCTGTTACTTTGTTCAGATGTATGAAAATTAGGTTTAGTACTTATTAATAAAGAGGTCTTGTTCTAATAAACTTATTGGGTTCAATTAATATTAAGGCCCAAATTTTATTAATTAATTTATTCATCACTATTTATTAGTCCACATAAATTAAATGACCACTTTTGACCCAAATAAAATGCAAAGTTCAATTAAAATATTAAAAATAAATAAATGAATTTATATGTTATTTATTATTATCATTATTATTTTTTCTGGGTATTACATTACCTACCCCTTAAAAAGGATTCCGTCCCCGGAATTAAAAGAATGAACGTACCTAATTATCAAAAAGATGCAGATACTTCGCTCGAATAGACTCCTCCATCTTCCAAGTAGCTTCCCGCTCCGAATAATTTTAGGAAAAATAAAATTAATATTTTATTATTAACAAAAATTCGAATTATTACATTTTTCCCTCCTTAAAAAAAATAATTCCATCCTCGGAATTCAAATAAGTTACATAACATTTTATTTTAGTTTTTATTTAAATCACATAATTATTCATAAACTTTAATTAAGATGTAGCGCCGTCATTTGTAACGATCAAGCCTGGTAAGTCCATCGGTCCACACAATTATCCATGTACTCGTAAAAGATTTGTCAGCTACCGTGTCAAGCCTTGGTAGGATTCTTCACGTTGCATCAAATTAGATCACATGATCCACCGTTGGTGCGGACTGTCGCTAATATCTTTGAGTTTAATTCTTGTAAACGTACCCTTCGAACATAATTCGAAATCACAAAAAATTTTCTTCATCTAAATATGATTCAAATACCCAAAATATTTTTAAAAAATTATTATTAATTCGTAAAACGTTTATGTTCCACACGTGACAAAGATTTAATAAATTATTTTTATTTAATTTTACATAAATTCGTACAAAACTCTAAGGGCATTAGATAAACGAAATAATCTTAAATTATATCACCAACTCTTACTAAGTCCTCAAGAGTTTCAAAATATCATAACCTCAAATAAAATTAATTCTCAAATAATATTACACCAAAAATATACTACTACTAAGATCTCTTCGTCACCATACCAAACTCCAAATCATATATCCTACTATCTGAATAAACAAACTATAGCTTTCAAAATCTCTTAAAGATTCATCACTTATTGTATATCTAATCATTCAATGAATCAATCATTCTCTTAATGCAAATCTAACCCAACAAATTCCAAGATCTTCTCATACTATCACTCATAATTTCATATAAGATAACTCCAATATTCTACTAGGAAATAATCGTAAAATTCATTTACTTTTCGATTCAGCTGAGTTAATGGAGTAGGGATTCGAGAAAATCCTTCCACGAATCTCCGATAATAACCAGCTAAGCCGAGAAATCTACGTACTTCGGTCACTGACTTTGGTTGCTCCCAGCTTTGAATTACTTCAATCTTCGTTGAGTCAACAGATATTCCATGATTTGATATTACATGCCCAAGGAATGCAACTTCCTCAAGCCAGAACTCATATTTCTTCAACTTGGGATAAAGCTTGTTTTCACGAAGCTTTTGGAGTATCAGCCTCAAGTGTTGCTCATGATCTTCACGGCTTTTGGAATATATAAGAATGTCATCAATAAAGACAACCACAAAGTGATCCAAATATTCCTTGAATACTCGGTTCATCATATCCATGAAGGCAGCAGGAGCATTAGTCAATCCAAAAGACATGACCAAGAATTCATAATGCCGGTACCGAGTTCTGAAGGCAATCTTTGGAATATCCTCAGTTTTAACCTTCAGCTGATGATATCCAGAACGAAGATCGATCTTTGAAAAGAATTGTGCTCCTTGTAACTGGTTAAACAGGTCATCAATGCAAGGTAACGGATACCTATTCTTGATGGTGACATAGTTCAATTCTTGGTAGTCAATACAAAGTCGCATACTCCCATCTTTCTTTTTCATGAATAGAACAGGAGCACCCCAAGGAGACGTACTAGGACGAATGAAAACAATGTCTAACAATTCCTGTAATTGGGTCTTTAACTCCTGAAGTTCAATAGGAGCCATTCGATATGGGGCTTTGGAAATGGGTTTTGTACCAGGTTCAAGGTCGATACAAAATTCAATTTCACGCTCTTAGGGTAGGCCAGGAAGTTTTTCAGGGAATACGTCAGGATATTTATTAACAATAGAAATATCATTCAAAACTGACGTATTTTTTTTTAAATCTGTGACATGAGCTAAGAAAGCTTGACATCCATTTTTCAATAAACGAATAGCTTTATGGCTTGAAATGACCGTGATTGATTTTAATGGTTTGGTCGCTTGAATTCGCATAATAGGTTGATTAGGAATATGAAAACTAACAACCTTACGAAAATAATCAATTTTTGCATGATGAGTAGTTAACCAATAAATCCCTAGAATTACGTCAAACGCAAGTATTTTTAAAGAAATAAGATCGACGGGTAATAATGCGGTTCTGGATTTTGAATCAAACAAGACTTATAAACCGTGGATGTAATGAAGGTTTCTCCCAACGGAGTTTCAACCAATAAGTCAAAGTCCAATTTCTCCAGAGTCAAATTTAAACGTTGAGCGCAAGTAGAAGAAATAAAAGAATGGGTAGAGCCGGTATCAAATAAGGTATATACTTCACTAGAGTTTATGATAAGCTTACACGTGATGACCTCGTTCGGGTTCCTTGCTTTCTGGGAGGTTACAATAAACGCTCTCCCTTGAACTACCGGTTTTGTCTTGTCTGGGACGGACTTTGATGCCTCCATCCTAGCTGGACTTGACTTTGGTGCACGACAAAATCGGGCTAGGTGACCTTCTCTTCCACAATTATAACATGCTTTGGACTGCTACGTACAGTTTGGACTGATGTGTCCCTCCCCTTCGTATTTGTAACATACGACCGACGGTAGTTCTCTTTCCTTAACAACAGGTGCTGGTGCTGACGTCCTTCCATCATTATTAAATCTCCTCTTCTTGAAACTCCCACTTTTATTGTCTTGGCAATGATTACCACCGAAGTGGTTACTATTTCTGGCATGTTGATTCCCTCCACGTTTGTTGTCATCGCTTCATGATCATACCACTGTAGTATTTTCATTCTGCGTTTGCTTTCTCTTGGTTGCGTTGACCCGTTATCGCGCTCCAATAACTGAGCCCTATTTACAACATCTGAATACAAATACAGTTTATGAAAAATAAGATATTGACGTATCTCCGGTTTCAAACCTCTTAAAAACATTCATGTCATTCGCTCCTCATTATCAACCAAATGGGATGCAAACCGGGATAACTCCACAAATTTAGCCTCGTATTGCGACACGGTTATATTGTTTTGCTCCAACTTGATAAACTCCACCTCCTTCATTTGACGAATACTTTCGGGAAAGTATTTGTCGTTGAACAGCTCTTGGAACTTCTCCCAAGACATCTTGAGTGCGTTAGGCTGGGTACATTTTACAGATTCCCACCAGTAATCTGCCTCTCCTCGTAACATAAAGGTGGCAAAAGGAACCTTTTGCTCCTCGGAGCATCCCAAGACATCAAATATCTTGGTGATCTACTTTATCCATGCATCCGCCTTAAGTGGTTTTGGCTCTCCAATAAACTCCGGTGGTCCCAGCTCCTTGAACTGTTTAGCGGTGACCGTTCGAGAGTTTCCAGTGTTTCCACCTACATTTTGGACAGGAGTTTCTCTTGCCTGATGTTGTACAAATTGCAAAAAGCTCCTAAACATTCCGTCGTTCGCCATTTGGTCGGTGTTATTGTTCACCTGAGGATTATTGTCTTCCTGTTGTACATTATCCTGGGTATTAATCTGTGGTGACTCCACGATCTCTTGTGCTTCATTGCTTATCTCAACATTTTCGGATGCCATTTTCCAATACTGCCACAAAACATGGGTTAATTAATATATCACATATTATCCCTATACTCGATCAGACCGCTTAAATACCAAATAAACTTAGGTAGGTCATACTAGCGAAGGAATTCCCCGCTCTCCCCTCCTAGTTCTTGTCTCACATCTCACCCGGGGATCATATCCCTAAGCTTTGATACCAACTGTGACGCCCCCAAAATAGGTATACATCACCCATCTTGAGTTGCCAAATACATGGTACAAAATTCAAATACAACTTAATTATACAACAGTTGTGTAAAATACGACCAAACATAAATCATGAGTTTTTAATACAAATATTGTCATCTAGACAATATCCACACTCAATGGAGTCCTCATTACATTTATTATCACACTATTTCACAGAATAGTGAGGACTACTAATGTACCATCTAGGACCATCACTCTGTTCCCCGACTAGTCCCAGCTACGTTCTCATTTCACAAGAGAACGAAGTGAAAGAAAGGGTGAGCTCAACTAGTCCAAAGAAGAAATATTATGACTAAGATAATGCAGAATAAATTATCAATAGCCTTCAACAGTATAACAACTGATAGAATATAATAGACAACAAGTTTTAGATCAAAAACTGCAGCGGAATAAGCAATCCATTAGAAGAGTCAAGTAAAGTATAAAATCTACTATCTTTTATGATTTAAAAAGTTTTTCATCAACTTTATCGCTAAGACTCAGCTTAATAAATAAAATCAAATCATCCTTGCTCCAAGGCCAAGGATATTCATGTAATCATCAATGGTCATGACTATACCGAATAATCCATGGTCATAATCATACCAACAACTGTCCACCAATGAACTACAGATCAATGAGGACTTTTACCACATCATTCATCACATTACGGTCATGATTATACCGAATAATCCCTGGTCATAATCATACCAAATCCATCTATGCACGTAAGCCAAAGATGACTTTTAACATAATATAAGCATGAGGATGATGACAATTCAATAAAACAGGTTCAAGAATAAATTTTAAAGATTTATAAGTTAATTTATCCTAAACTCACTAACGTCCAAATTGTCAACTTGATACTGCTTTGTGAAGTAAAATTCAAGAATGCTCAGAAGAATATTTCCATGAAAAGATACTAGATAAAGCGCAAATATCAAGGATATTCCACTAATTTCATGGAGTTTAGAAGCCAAAGCTTTAACCAACTGAGTATAATAAAATATATGAAACTACAAATGCATTTTCTCCCGCCATGCGGTAATCCACGTAGACAGATCATTTTCACAATTTAATAAGGAATGAATACGGAGGATCATTCACCGTGCATGTGGTAATCCACATGTATGACAGAGTTATTCCAATGTAATAATAAAGAATGGAATAACGTATGATTCACCATGCGTGTGATAGATCGCATGTATAGGTTATTCCCAATGAATAATAAATAATGGAACCCGGTCCGGCGTAAACGCTTCAGACGAGGATATTCGGCGGAATAATAAATAATGGAACCAGTCCAACAGAACGCATAGATGGGATATTCAACGTAATGATAAATAATGGAACCATGTCTGCGTAAATGTACGAATGAGGATATTCCGGCGGAATGATAAAGAACGGAATATTAGAAGAATTTCACCATGTATGCGATACTTCACATAAACAGGTTATTCCAACAGAATAATAAGAATGGAATAACAAATGTTCTCTTCATGAATACGAAAGAAATAATACCCCTTATGAGTACAACAAATAATATCCCCTACCTTAAAAAAATTGAATACTGAAGTAGTGAAGTAGCAGAATACTTTTCTTTTTTCTCTCTATAGTTTCTCTATCTAGAGTTTCAGTGAATTCGTAAGAAATAATGAAGGAATGAGCTTCATTTATAGAAGAATGGATCGAATAATAACCAATCCATGAACAAAGTCGAGTTAATTTACTTTAAACGGACGGTCCAGATTGGTTTACAATAAAACATAATATATTCTATTTATAATCTAATAAAACGAATAACTTTATAAAAGTTTTCTGTTTTATATAAAAAGATTTTACTATGCAAACACTATGCAGGCACTATGCAAATACTATGCATAATAAAATATAATATAT
Source organism: Panax quinquefolius (assembly GCA_020205615.1). Lineage (NCBI taxonomy): Eukaryota > Viridiplantae > Streptophyta > Magnoliopsida > Apiales > Araliaceae > Panax > Panax quinquefolius. The sequence goes on from CM035162.1 coordinate 88,489,928, forward strand.
TCTAATTATTGTCTAATAAAACAGATAACTTTATAAAAGTATTACATTTTTATATAAAAAGATTTTGTTATTAGCCTAATAAAACGAATAACTTTATAAAAGTATTATGTTTTATATAAAAAGCTTTTCTGTTTTATTACATTAATAATACTAATAAAACAAAACTTCATCATCATTATTATAATTCATAATATTAATCGACCAGGTCGTTCCCAGGAAAGAGGGGGCTTTCCAATAAGGATTTCTCCCCATTGGTAGCGCAATTAGGTGACCAAACCTCTCCTTGATGAGAACTTCTGACATCGTTAATATTGTAAATAATAATATTAATAACTTTGTCATCTCAATTATTGATTATAAAATATTGACAATAATTTAATCAAATAACGCATGAGATACTATGCAAGAATTCTTGTAATAATAATTGAACAAAACCGAGTGACTTCTCACGTAAGCATCAATAATCAATCTGCCGTCTTCTTTGTGCGACTACGCCATTCATCGTACTTTTAACACCGTGTGTTTCAACGATTAACGGTAAAACTTCCGCCATTATTTTCATAAAGTATTTTTGTAATTTTCTCGAATCCGAATAATAATTTAGTTGTGGGGTCCACCAATGATTGTCTTGGTTGTACGAATATTTCTGTTAAAAGCGAATATTCCCAATTAATCGAATATTATATAACAACTTGCGTACTTTGCAAAATTTATAAATATTACCCACAACTATAACATTATATCAAATTCATTCCATAATATTCAAAAATGATATTTATAGAAAATTCATCTTTATTTATAAAAGTTGGGGTCTTACAAATTAGGCTAGACATTTAATTCAATGTCTTATTAAAACCTCCTAATTCGGTTCGCTACATTCAATAAGTCTTTTTCATATGGCTTGCAATATATGTTAATTTTGCTTGCCATATTCTTAATCCCTTTTAGGGTTTTTATTAAATTTCTAACACTTTACTACTAGGTTAGGTTTAATTAAATTACCACCTTAATACCTAGCTTATCTCTTCCCAATTTAATATTTTTGGGTTCTATTAAATTACTATTCAAGGCATAATTTTCACAAGCTTCTATAATTAAGCTTTGAATTTATTCTTGTATGATTAATTTAAGTAATCATTCATCTTGGCTAAAATATAAATATCAAATCCTTAAGTATATATGTATTTATACATATAAACATTTTCTTTAACCCCGTAATATTTCTCCATTTGAAATTTATTTCCTTAATAAAAATTTCCACATACATAATCTCTTTCACCGTTTAATTCACATAAAATTAAAGGTAGCAATATACCTCCAATTATATATATAAATCTATTCTAGTGTTTTGAATTTTCGTAACCCATATCTTCTCACTTTTATTCTCTATCTTCTCATTTCTTTTATTCACATTTAATTTCTTTGCATTGCTTCAAAAATCAAACCATATAGGTTCTTTAAACAAAATTAATCAGTCCTCTATTTCCAATCTGGATTTTATTCTTTAACCTTTATTTAATCATTCAAGATTTTATTTATAAATCTTATAAATTTTTGGGTTGTCATAATGGATGTCTCGGGGCTCCTCCTCCTCCCTGGCTTGGCTGGGTTCTCCTACATTTGTCATCCCGATACCAAAATTTTATGTTTTAATTACTACTAGCGAGCACATAAGTTTATTAACAAGTAAGCACATAAATCATTTTATTATTTATCTTCAATGAATTTTCTTAATTCATTCCTTAGAACTAAATAAGAGTTTTACCACCACTATATTTATGATTTCCTATAGGATATAGCCTAAGGTTTACCCACCTAAGTTTTATAACCTGGCTCTGATACCAACTTGTGACACCCCTAAATCGGGATAATTCAATCCCATAGATTTGGTGTTCACGGTCCATCACAATCACATCAAACTACCCGTAATATAGGATAATAAATTTTATAAATAATAATCTCATTGAAAGGTTACATAATCAAATGAAATCCTAGGTTGTCTAACCTTAATTATTACATCATCAGCGGAATACTAAAACCTAAACATAATTAATTCTTATTACATAAGCTTCCCAAATGAAAGATAATTTAAACTCCATCTACTTATGCATCTTGTCCTTTCCTTTGCTATAGACGACTTCTCAAGTTTTTCAACCTTAACTGAAATATTTTATACAAGAGTGAGCAAAATAATTGCCCACGTGTAGAATAATGTACAATAATAGTATATAAAGGAACAATGAATCAACTTCAATTGATTAATGTATACTTACTGGAAATAATTTACTTTAAGTCCAGAACTGTGAGCTCAAAGGAATAATTAACTTTTAAATAAAGCTTAGATATCAAGATCAAAGTTATATACGGAGGGTCACAAGACGACGAACTATGTACTAGGATCAAGTATTTCTACTGTAACATTTAAAAGTCTAAAGACTATGGACCATCCAACTCGTACTCCAAGTGATCAGTCATTTGTACTATGTATTGTGTACAAACACATCATCGCCATTGTGTAGCTCAGAATTATAATTTATGATAACATAATCCCCTATTTTAGGATTGTTCATCTCAATTTTATCATTAGAATCCATACCAAATGAAGTTTGGTTTGGAATAGCTTCAAAAGAAATTTTAGATCTTTAGAACGTTCATCAACTATGGACTAGTCGAATCAATAAGGGTTCGTTAATTATTCAAGAGTTCGACAACAACATAATCAATCTCGTATAAGGTTCATAAGTAAGTCATGATTCAATAAGTGATAGAGTCACAATAATTCACAATTGAATAAACATCATTTATCGAAGCAATGCTTTCAGAAAGAATTAGAAAGCTTATTTAAGAATCATAGACTTTGAATAATTAAGACACCTCGATGAATATTAAAGCAACAAAGGTTAGGAAACTTGCACAATGGAAAAGTAGAATTAAGAAACTTTCCTCGCGTGTTCGTTATAAACCTACAATTCATGTTCTTCAAATATCCTACATATATCATTAGGATCACAATACCAATTAGTCACATTAAAACTAATTTTACTAGTTTAGTTCCCATTCTAACTAACTTTATCATCTTCGATCAAGATTTGAATACCCTAATCATATATCATGAATCTGAACTCTCTATTAACATATAACACAAGACTTAATGTTTGAACGTTATCTCCAATTCCCACGAACATCGAATTAAAGACTTTTGTAAATTCTTAATTCATAACTTATAGCATCATCTTTGTGATTATAATATGTTATTACACCTTATAACATGTTTTCGACTTCTCTACAATCATTAAAATAGATTAGATTAACATTCCCTAAGTTGTACACCTAACAGTTCATTCTTTGGAATCATCTTGGTATTGGCGCTTAGTACCAAAAAGCAATGACGATGCTGTCGTGTAACGAATGAGAATTTGTAATTTATTTTAAATATTTATTAAATTAAATAAATATTTTAATTGATTTATTTATTGAGATAAATAAATAATTGATGAAATTATGGTGTAATAATTTAGTTAAATGTGTATATTAACTAATTTAATGAATGGCAATTTTATTATTTGAAGATTTAATTTAATGACATAATTGAATTAAATGAATTGTTTGATATTTAAGAAAATAATTAAATTAAAAAAAATGATGTTCTAGTTTAATTTAATAATTAAATTAGATATGTAATAATTTATTAAGCAAAAGTATAATTATAATGGAAATTATAATTGTAATCGTTATTTATTAAAATTAATTGAATAAGTGTGTGACAAATTAATTAAATTAAAGGTGTGACACATGGAACTATATAATATATGGGTTATCAAAATAAATTAGACTAGGGAGTTTTGTGTAGCCAAACAAGGCCTTTGACTTAATTCAACTGACGTAACATATTGGCTTCTTACCTGAAGTATGTGGGGAGAGAGCCTATATCAGTTTATTTTATGTGTATTCTTCCTAAGGCTAAAGAACACAGAGTTTGGAGAGGAAGAGAGAAACACAGTGAGAATTGAGAGAGAATTCTATGTAATTTAGTCAAGAAGAAAGGGAAGGTGGGTTGCTAAACTTTGTTATCATCATCTTGCAAGCAAAGGGTTAAGGTATAATCTAAATTCCTATTTTCAGATTGTATGTTTCTAGAGTTGCTTCATGAGAATTTGGGGGATATGTGTTAATTAGTTGTTGTAGTTAATTGGTTATCATCTATACATGGTTTTTTAGTAAGAGAATTCATGAAAATCATGTTTGTGTTCTTGAGTTTTCTTGGGGAAAAGGAAAATTTGGTTTATGAATTGTTAGAATAGTTGATAATTGTGTTGATGATGGCTTATAATTTGTTATATGTTGGTTTTAAACAATTTTGGTTTGATAAGTTCATGTATGTATGTTTTTAAAATGAAAATTTGGAGTTTTGTGGTTATATGTAAAATATAGTTTGTTTTGAAACTAAAATTTATGTTTGAATCATGTGATAATCTGTAAACTTGTTGTAGATGGTGTTAATACATTCAAAAACGAAAACAACGCAATTGAAATGGGTTAAATTGAGTAAAAACTGAAGTTTTGGTGATTAAGTTCGCTAAGTGTGTTGAATTAAAGAAAATAGCAAAAATATGGTTTCTAATCCTCTATATTTGATTATGTAAATTATTTTAGGTATTAGAATGATTTATTGTATATGTTATAAGGCTTTGGTTAAGTTTGTAGTGTAAGGGTTTGTCTATGTTGCTGTAGAAATTAAGAAATTGGAATTCTTGTATAAGAGCAGAGTCTCTGATCGTGTCTCTGGAAAACTGGTTCTGGTGCCGAGCGCGGGCGCGCCAGATTCAAAGGGAGTCATGGCGCGGCCACGCCAGTGGTCAATCAGACCCAGTGAAGAACTGTTAATAGCATAGTCTGGAGAATGTTAACTTAACATATTTTAGTTATTATAAAAGGGCCTAATGCATGCTATAAGACGTAATAACATATAGTAATCACAATGTTGAAACCAAAGATTATAAACTAGTAAGTTGTGAAAGTTTATAACGTGATATCATGAGAATTTGTGTTGATATGCGATCACCATGTTGGGTTTATGGTACAAGAATGATTAAAATAATCAGGTCTTAATTTAGAGACTATAGACTTGATTAAAATGAGAAGTAAGCCCATGAAGTTAGTTTTAATATAACTAATTGGTATTGTGATCTTAATGGTAAATGTAGGGTATTTGGCGAACGTTTGTAGTAATTGTATAGCTTACGCACGAGGCAAGTTCCCTAACTTCATTCTCTTTGTAATGAATGCAAGTTTCATGATTATGTTTATCCTTTGTTGTCAAGCAAGCTTTCTAAACCTAATTTATCATTATACAAGTTCTCAGATCTTATATTTAAGTTGAGAAAGCTTATTGATTCCATCTTGTTTATGATGATACAAGCTCTTGTATTATAATTCTTTACATCGAGCGAGTTTCACATTCCTAACTCTTGTTGTTGCTATTTAAAGCATAAACTGTTTACATTCATTTTTCCGAATGGGTTTTCTAACTCTTTTGGATGTAGTACTTTGTTTATACCATGTCTACTCAATTGTACATTGTTATTGTTCAATCTTATCTTATTGTGTTGAACTTGCGAATAACAAATAAACCTTTATTGGTTGGACTAATCCATAATTGATGAGTGTTCTAAAATTCTAGAACCACTGATAAGCTAGTTCCAAACTAAACTTTCTTTAGTGCGGAAATCTTAAAGTCAAACTAAGATGAACAACCCTAACATAGGGGATTATGTACGCGTCAGCGTTTAGATGTTTGTGCACAATATATGGTACGGAGGGTTGATCCCCCTAAGTACGAAAGTAAAAGTCTGTATAGTCTAATGACGGTTAAAGGTTGAAGTAGAAATATTTAATAACCTCAAGCCATAGTTCATGGTCTTAAAGACCATCATATATAAACCTCAAACTTTTTTACTAGTTTTGTCTCGAAGAATAGGTTCCTATTTAATCAATATTCATTGCTTACTCTTATGTTACTGATATTATTATTCTTTATATTAGTGAGCAATTGTTTGCTCACTCTTGCAATTAACACTGAAGCTAAAGTTGAAAGAGTTGATGAACCGTCTTCTAGCAAAAGAAAGAGCAAGATGTCCAAGTGATAAAGATTTATTTGAATTATTTAAATGAATTATGTTATCAGCCTTAAGTTATTGTGTGATGTATTCTGCAGACTTATGTACTAGTTAAAGGTTAGATTACATGGGACTAATTTAAGTTGATGTAACCCTTTAATGGGAAAGATTATTGTTTAAGTTATTTAAATTATGTCTTTGTCCTTTGTTATGGGTAGTTAGATGTAATAGTTTTAGATAGTGAGCACAAAATCCTATGCAAATGGAGTACCCGGATTTGTGGGTTTCACAAGTTGGTATCAGAGCTTTAGGTTATGAACCTTAGGTGGGTAAAACCTTAGGAAGTAACCTTTAAGTAGATAGAAAACATAGTGGTGACAAAATCTTATCGATTTCTAAGGAATGAATTGAGAAAATTCATTAAAGATAAGCAATATAAGACTTTATGTGTTATGTGTTAATAACTTATGTACTCTCGAGTATCGAAGAGTGTTACATAATAAATAAAACTTAAAAGTATTTTTTTGTCAAGATGTCTAACGTTAAAGGATCCAGTCAAGCTAGGGAAGAGATACCTCAGATACCGAGAGATGAGGAACCCCGAGATGTACATGTGGTTCGGGAACAGTTGATTTAGAGGAATCCTTCTTTGTTGGTCGATGAGGAAGAACAGGAGGACGAGCCTGTGTCTGATCCTGAGGAGGAGAACTCTGAGGAGTAGAGGTGGATGAAGAGGAAGAGGATCCTGTGGAGTTTTCACCAAACTCCATATCGGCTGAGATGTATGATGTGTTGTATAACCGTAGCATAGAATTATAGGATAAGGTGGAGGAGTTGAAGGAGTTAGCTGAGATGCGTCAGGATATTATAAAGCAGAAGGATGCGGAGATTCAGGAACTCAACTCACGTCTTGGAAACACGGAGTGGAACCTAGTTCACACAGAGGGACATCAAGAGGAGCTGTTGGCTGAGAATGAGAAGATGAAGACTGAAGTGAAAAAACTGAAAGATGACTTGAAGGAGGAGTCAGCTAAGCGTGCGAGAGCAGAGAACGCTTGGATGAAAGCTACTCAACGTATATATCGTTCTGAAGCTAAGTTTCAAATGAAGAAGGCTAAGATGAATGAAATGGATCATGCATTTCATTATGCGATTGATAGAGCCCAGGATCGAGTACAATAATACGCGTGGTTGCACAGTACCATACGGTATTGCACAGTATTTTTGGATTATTGATTCTTACGTAAGAAGACACTACTCAATAATTGTTACAGTAATTAATGTTCAATATTTTATTTTATTGATTCAATAATTGTTACGTTGATATTTTATATTATTGTTGTTTCAATAATTGTTACTACATAGTATTTTCCATTATCAGATCAATAATTCATATTATTTGAATAATATTATTAGATTGCATTATTGGGAATGTCTAAGGAAGTTCTATCTAGGAAAGGGGTTTGGTCACCTAATTGCGCGCCAGTAAGGAGAAATCTTTATCGAAAATGTGAAACCCCAGATTTTATGAATAAAAAATTAATTTTCTCGAAATAATTTTTTTTTATATTATGGTGTGAATTTGAGATAATGTTATAGTTATATGGTAATATTTATAAATTTTGCAAAGTATGCAAGTTGTCATATTATATTCGATTGGTCGGAATATTCGCTTTTAAACAAGAAATATTCAAATGCGACCACAGACAATCATTAGTGGACCCTACAACGGAATTATTTTCTGGATTGAAAAACGACAAAAATACTTTATTGAAAATAACAAATGGAAGTTTTACCGTTGATCTTGTGAGAACTACTCGGTAGTAAAAGTCGATGTCTGGCGTTGTTGCATAAGTACACTGGTATTGATTATTGATATTTATGTGAGAAGTCACTCGGTTTTGTTCAATTATTGCTCTGATAGTTCGCATAGTATCTCACATTATTTGATTCAATTATTGTTGATTTAGAAGTTTTGTTTTATTCAGTATTATTAACGTAATAAAATATAAACATCTTTTATATAAAATGTAATACTTTATTAAAGTTATTCTATAAATAGAATATATTATATTCTATTATGCATAGTATTTTGCATAGTAAAATCTTTTTATATAAAATGTAATACTTTATTAAAGTTATTCTATAAATAGAATATATTATATTTTATTATGCATAGTGTTTGCATAGTGGTCGATAGTGTTTGCATAGTAAAAAATCTTTTTATATAAATAGAATATATTATATTTTATTTAAAAGATTTTTCTTTAAATACTGAATCAGTCGATTAAAGTAAATCAATCTGATACCGTTCATGGATTAGTTACTATGCATTCCATTTTCCTATAAATAGAAGCTTATTCCTTCATTATTTTCTTACTTAATTCAATTTGAACTCTGAGAGAGAGAGACTATAGAGATAGAAGAAAAGTTTTTGCTACTTCACTACTCTTATATCAAATATTATTTTACTTGCAGGATATTATTCTTTTGTATTCAAGAAGAGAACTTTTGTTATTCCATTTCTTTATTGTTCGAATGAATAACTTTGAGATCGCTGTGAGCTACCCTATACTTGGTGACATTCTTCTATTATTCATCTTTATTATTCTCGTTTTAATATCATGTCTCGTCTTATCGTCGGACTGGTTCCTTTTTTTTATTATTCCGCTTTATTATTCTCGCCGGAATATCACACGTCATGCTATCGCGCCGCACGTTCCATCATTTATTATTCCGCATTTATTATTCTACATTGGAACATCCTCGCTTGTGAATTTCACCCGACTTCGTTCCGTTATTATTATTCTGTTGAAATAACCGTCCATGCAAGTCCGCATGCATGGTAATATCTTTTGTATTCCATTCGGTATTATACTCGGTTGATTAAAATTTTGACTTATATACTCCATGAAATTAGTGGAATATCCTTGATATTTAAAGCTTCATCCAAAGATCTTTTCGTGGAAATATTCTTCTGAGCATTCTTGAATTTTACTCTACAAAGCAGTATCATGTTGACAATTTGGACGTTATTGGTTCCTGGACAAATTAATTCTTGAACTTGTTTAATTGAATTCTTATATCATTGTCATCTTCCTCGTGTTTATGTTACGTTGAAAGTCATTTGTGGCCTGTAGTGCATAGATGGACTTGGTATGATTATGACCAGGGATTATTCGGTATAATCATGACCGTAAAGTTACAAATGATGTGAAAATTAAAAGTCCTCATTGGCCCGTAGGGCATTGATGGACAGTTTTTGGTTTGATTATGGCTATGGATTCTCTTCGGCCAAGGGAGCAAAGATGAATTATTTTATGGCATGATCATGACCATTAATGAATACACAAATATTCTTGGTCCGTAGTGCATGGATAATTGTGGTCGTGATACTAAAGAATATCCTTGACCTGTAGTGCAGGGATGATTTCATGATGTGGATTATTTATTAAGCTGAGTCTTAGCGATAACAGTGATGAAAAACCTTTTAAATCATAAAAGATAGTAGATTTTATTTTCTACTTGACTCTTTTAATGGATTGTTTGTTCTGCTGCAGTTAAACTTGATGTTTATTATATTTTATCAGTTTAACATTATTGGAGACTAATGATAATTTATTCTGCATTATCTTAGTCATAATATTTCTTACTGGGCTAGTTGAGCTCACCCTTTCTTTCACTGTTCTCTTCAGGAAATGAGAATATAGCTGGGACGAGTCAGGGAACGGAGTGATGGTCCAGAGGATAGCATTAGTAGTCCTCACTATTTTGTGAAATAGTGTGATAATAATTTTAATGAGGACTCCTTTTGAGTTTGTATAATCTCTAGTAGACAATATTTGTATTCAAACTCACAGTTTATGTTTTGTCGTATTGTTACCCGGCATTTACAGTAGTAGTAAGTTATATTTGAATTACACTATGTATCTGGCGACCCAAGATGGGTGATGTATACCTAATTTTAGGGGCGGTACAGTTGGTATCAAAGCTTAGGGATATGATCCCTGGCTAAGATGTGAGACAAGAACTAGGAGGGGAGAGACGAGGAATTCCTTCGCTAGTATGTCCTACCTAAGTTTATGTGGTATTTAATTGGTCGGTCAGAGTATAGGGATAATATGTGATATGTTAATTAACCCTTGTTTTGTGGCAGTGAATGAAAATGGCATCCGAGAATGTTGAGATTATCAATGGAGCACAGGAGACCATTGAGTCTCCACAAATCAATAATCAGGATAATGAGCAACCAGAGGACAATGCTCCTCATGAAAACAATAACACCGATGAAAGGGTGAATGATGGGATGGTCAAAGGCTTTATGCAATTCATGCAACAACAAGCGAAGGCAGCTCCTGTCCAAAATGCAGGTAGAAATACTGATAACTCTCGAATGGTCACCGCTAAGCAGTTTAAGGAGCAATTAATACAACAACGGGCGAAGGCAGCTCCTGTCCATAATGCAGGTGGAAACAATGGTAACCCACGGTTGGTCACCGCTAAGCAGTTCAAGGAGCTGGGACCACCAGAGTTTTTGGGAAAACCGTAACCACTTAAGGCGGAGACATGGATAAAGCAGATTACGAAGATATTTGATGTCTTGGAATGCTCGGAAGGAGCAAAGGTTCCATTCGCCACCTTTATGTTGCGTGAAGAAGGAGATCATTGGTGGGAATCAGAAAAGCGTTACCCGACTTAACGCACTCAAGATGTCTTGGGAGAAGTTCGAAGAATTATTCAACGACAAGTACTTTCCCGAAAGTATTCGTCACATGAAGGAGGTAGAATTCATCAAGTTGAGCAAAACAATATGACCGTGTCGCGATGACGAGGGCTAAGTTTGCGAGTTATCCCATTTGCATCCCATTTGGTCGATAATGAGGAGCGAATGACGCGAATATTTTTGCGAGGTTTGAAACCCGATATACGTCAATACCTCATTTCTCACAAATTTTGTTTATATTCAGATGTTGTGAATAGGGCTCAGTTATTGGAGCGCGATAATGAGTCAGCACAACCAAAAGGCAACGACCAACAACACGATAATAATCATACCGGTGGCAACGGTCATGGGAACAATGATAACCATCGTGGGGGATATTATCATGCCAAGAATGGTAACCATTTCGGTGGTAATCATGGCCAAGATAATAAGAATGGACATTTTAAGAAGAAAAGGTTCAACAATGATGTGAAGACGTCAGCACCAGCAACCGTTTCAAAGGAAGAAGAACGTCCATCGGTCGTATGTTTTAAATGCGGACAAGAGGGACACATCCGTCCAAACTGTACGCAACAATCCAAAGCGTGTTTTAATTGCGGAAGAGAAGGTCACCTAGCTCGATTTTGTCGTATGGTGAAGTCAAATCCAACTGGGATAGTGATGCAAAAGGATGTCCCGGACAAGCCAAAGCCGGTAGTTTAAGAGAGAGCGTTTTTTTTTTCTCGTGACGAGGAACCTGAATAAAATTATCACGGGTAAGTTAATCATAAGCTCTTACGAAGTCTATACCGTGTTAGATACCGGTTCTACTCACTCTTTTATTTCACCTAGTTGTGTTCAATGTTTGTACTTAACTCAAAGAAGTTAAACTTTGATTTATCAATTGAAACTCCATTGGGAGAAACCTTCGTTACCCAATTTGTTTATAAATCTTGTTTGATTCAAATCGACACTTTCACGTTACTTCGTCGATCTTATCTCTTTGAAAATACTTGCCTTTGATGTGGTTTTTTTGAAACGATTGGTTAACTACTCATCATGTTTTTTCATAAGGTTGTTAGCTTTCATATTTCTAACCAACCTATTATGCGAATTCAAGCAACCAAACCACTAAATTCAATCATTGTCATATCAAACCATAAGTAAAGAGCCCCGATCCTTTTGTTGATGACTTCCTTGTGTGGAATGCAATCAGCCGCGGACTTTCAAGGCGACGTCGTGAATGACGATGACAAGTTGATAGGTATCATTGTGAGGTGCTATCTAGGTTAAGGGATAGAAGTCACAGTTGGTATCAATGTGATGTACTATCCAAGTCTTGGATGAGATAAATATTTTGAATGATATTTCTATCATTAATAAATCTCTTGACGTATTCACGAAGACTTCTTAGCCTACCCAGGCGTGTGAAATCGAATTTTGTATTGACACCATCTAAAACCCATTTCTTAAACCCTCAAATATTTCTTCAACCAAAATGAGCGATATAATGCGCCAAAGACGCGTTGACTCGAGCTATTAAAGATTACGATCGTACCATTCAATATCATCGTGGAAAAGCGAACGTGGTAGCCGGCGTGTTGAGTAGAAGATCGTATCGTTTACAAGTGCGATGTTGTTAACACAAAGACTCATTTCAGATAACTTGCAAATGATGAAGATAGAGTTAAAGACTCTAGGGACCCGAAGTTAAATGCATTATGACTCGAAAAGATCCAAATGATTTGACAACGTATACTGAAGCGGCAAAGATCGACAAAAGAGTTATGCGGATCTTCATCGAAAGGACGTGGAATTTAATGTAGGGGATCATGTATTGTTGCGAGTTGCTCCATGGAAGGGAGTTACAAGATTTGGGAAGAGAGGAAAGCTCGATCCACGATTTATTGGTCCATTTCAAATTCTTGACCGAGTAGGAAATGTAGCCTATATAGACTTGCGTTACCTCCAAGTATGTCTCGTGTTCATAATGTGTTTCATATATCGTATTTCAGAATATGTGAAAGACCCGAACCACGTTATAGAGTTAGAACCGGACGAGATAGCCAAAGACTTAACGTATGAGGAGGTACTGTCAAGATCTTGGATAGGAAGGAGCATGTCCTGGCGCCAAGAAAGGTCATACCACAAGTTAAAGTTTTGTGGAGGAATCATGCTATAGAGGAAATGACACAGGGAATTGGAAAGCGGAAATGAAAGCGAGGTATCCTCACCTTTTCAAACACACGAGTCGTCGTCGTCAATTTCGAGGACGAAATTTCATAAGGAGGGAGGTTGTAAGACCAGAAATTTTTTAAATAAAAGGAATTTCCTTTATTTATTATTTTGAAATAGTAAGGGTTGATTTGATTAATGTGGATAGTTAAGGGTTAAATCGCAAATATTTCAAAATAAGCAAGTGGTTATAAAATATTCATTTTTGTGGGGAATATTCGTTTGGTCGTGGAATATTAAATCTTTGTCGGGGAATATTCGTTTGGTCGTGGAATATTAAATGCTTGTCGGGGAATATTAAATGACGACCAGCGCGACCGTGTATGTGTGGGCCCCATAACGGAAAGCGATTGGATGAGGAAAACGACAAAGTTTGGGTGGTTATAAATAACAGGCGTAGTTATTACTGAATTAAGATCATTGGAATACCCGGTTGGTTAAAATACGATGTCTACGCGTGGGTTGCACGATATATACCTGCGGTATTACCAGATGTGTTGTTGAATTATTGATTCGTGCACGTAAGATGGCACTACTCAATAATTTTCACGATGAATTCTTTCGCTCAATATTTTATTTTATTGATTCAATAATTCTTTGCGTTGATATTTTATATTATTGTTGTTCAATAATTGTCATTTGCACGATATTTCCCATTATCGGATCAATAATTCATATTATTTGAATAATATTATTAGATAACATTATTGGCAATGTCTAGAAAGTTACATCTCAAGGAGAGGTTTGGTCACCTAATTGCGGCGCCGATGAGGAGAGATCCTTATTGAAAGCCCCTCTTTCTGAGGGAGCATTTTGGTTGTCATAATTGTGATTACGTAATATTATTTGTGAATAATTAATTATTGATTCATATGATAAAGAAATATTTATTTTATGTGGATATAAATGATGGATTTATTTATGTGGTTATAAATGAAGAAATTATTGTTGAGGTGTTTTATCGAGATTTTACCGTTGGAGGTATTAAAAATTAAATCGGGGTTTTGAGATATATTGCGGGGTTATAATTTTTAATCCGACCAGTTGGATTGTAGTAATTTTTGGGTATGTTATACATACATAAGTTGAGTATATGTCCACAAATTTTGAACCGTTAAAATGCACGAATGATTTGTTATGAATTTTAAGAGGTGTCTGATTAGGAAATTAGGGGTTATAATTGATTTTGGTGGAAAATTCTAGAATTGAGTGGGCCCCACTTGTGGTTGGTGAAGAAATGTGCTGAATTTTATTTCAAATGTGGTGGGTGGCAATAGTAGCGAGTAAAAAGCCATCGGTAGCTTGGTCAAGTCTGCTTCGGCGGGCTAACATTTTCCTATAAATAGAGGGCTAAGTTAGAATTGAAAATCACACCAGAAACAAAGTTTTCTCTCTTTCTCTCTCTATATTATTGAGCGTATTTTGTGAGTATTTAGATACTTTGAGAGTTCTTTGTTCAATTACAAGTTTCATTCAATCATCACTTCTTTTTCCTTAGAAATCTTGATTCTTTGAGGTAAGGGATATTATTTTTTCGTAATGATATTATTTCTTGATATCATTATCTTTGAAATATTGGTTGGAACTTTTTATCAAATTTGGAACTTTTTCATGTCGGGGTTACTATTCATGAGTTACTATTCACGAGTTACTATTCATGAGTTACTATTCACGAGTTACTATTCATGAGTTACTATTCACGAGTTACTATTCACGAGTCTATTATTCATGAAGCGTGAAGATGTTTTTTGTGGAATTTCTATCTTTGGGTTGTCGAGTTACTATTCACGTATCGGCCTTTATTCACGATATCTGATACTATTCACGAATCGGCACTATTCATCAAAAATGAAAATTTTTCTTTTAAATCTAAAATATCTATTCCGGATACTAGCTTTGATTGTATCCATGTTTTGATCATTCTTGAATTTTACACCACTATGATTATTTTTGAGGTATTTTTGGGACGCGTGGATAAAACCAAGTACGAATCCTTAATCCTTAATCCTTGTCATTTTGTTTCACCGGATTCGTTCTTTAAAAATATTTTCATCATCCTCGGTCTTAAATGATGATATTATTGAATATCTTTGGTGCAGTAGTGCAAAGATGAATGATTTCTGAAGAATATCTTTGGCTTTGTAGTGCAAAGATGAGCGGTGTTTAAATGAACATGACCGATCGATGAATATCTTTGGCTCAGAGTGCAAAGATGAGCGGTGTTTAAATGAACATGGTCGATGATGAATATCTTTGGCCTTTAGTGCAAAGATGAGCAGTGTTGAGATGAACATGATCGATTGATGAATATCTTTGGCACATGGTGCAAAGATGAATATTTGATTTGAGATGAATATTGATTGATGTTACTGAGGATAAAATATTGATGATGGACCGTTAAATTCATAGATTATAGTAGATTTCATTCTCTACGTAACTCTTATGAATTATTATTTCAATGCGAATATTGATCCGAAACTTGTTGTCTATTGTATTCTATCGATTTTTCCTGTTGGAGACTAACGATAATTTGTTGTATATTATCTTAGTCATAACATTCTTCTTTCGGGCTAGTTGAGCTCACCCTTTTCCTTGTTGTTCCATTTTTCTTCTCGGGGAGGCGAGAATGTAGCGAGTACTTAGTCGGGTATATGGAATGAAGGTTCTAGAGAGAGTTGTTTAGTAGTCCTCACCATTTTGTAAAAATAATGTATCAATAAATGTGATGGGGATTTATTTGAGTATAGATATTGTCTAAAAGATAATATTTGTATTTAAACTCACAGATTTCTTGTTGTAATAATAAAGTTGTAGTTGTTTACATACCGTGTATTTGGCGACTTCGAATGGGTGTGGTGTATACCTATTTTGGGGGCGTCACAGCTTAATATCGAGCTTAGGGATATGATCTCTGGCGGAGATCGGGGAATAGAACTAGGAGGGAGAGACGAGTAAATCCTTCGCTAGTGTGTCCTACCTAAGCTTATTTGTTAGTTGGTCGATTATATAGGGATATTATGTGATATATTGATTTCTTTAATTAACCCTTGTTTTATGATAGTTTTTTAGAATGGTCACGAGAACGTTAACAATGGAGTGAATGAGATCGTGGAGACACCTCTAATCGCCAACCGAGGATAATGTGATGTCGGCGAAGAAGGAATTAGAGATATCCATGTGGTGAGTGAAGAATTGATAGTTGCACCTTAGAGATAATCGCAGAGGTAACAAATTGAGAATGAGGAAGAAGAGGAAGAAGAGGTACACAAAGAGAGTTTATTAGAGGTATTTTATGATCGAAATATAGAATTGCAAAATCGTATTCATGAGTTAGAAGAAGCGAAGCTAAAGAATTGCGAGTGATGCGTGGAGCAAAAGGATGCAACGATTCAAGCTTGTGTTACCCGTCGTGATGCTTGAATGAAGCACTCTTTGGCGAGTATAAGATGATAAAGTGGAATCTGAGTGAAAGAAGAAATAATTGAACGAGTGAGAATGAGTGATGCATGGGTAAAAAACGTGCACGTAGCGTTGATATTATGGAAAGAGATGTCCAATCTAAAAAGAAAGATTTAACGATGACGGAAGGCGTCGGCAAGCAACATCGGCACCATCAACAAATTCTAGGGAAGAAACGATCGCCGCTTAGATTCTACAGATGTGGAGAGGAGGGACATATAAGGTCAAAGTGTTCAAAGCCTTCCAAGGTATGCTATAATTGTGGAAAAAAGAATGACATATCGCTCGAGATTATGCGATATCGAAACCCATCCAAATGTGAATGGTGACTCAAAAAGGATGTCCCGAGAAAAGTCAAAGTCAACGGTTCTTGGAAGGCGTTTGTCATGGCCGGTTCAAAAATGCGAGGAACCCGAACGAAGTTAGCACAGGTTAGTTAATTATAAATTCTTGCGAAGTTTATACCTTACTAGAATCTGGGTTCTACCCATTCTTTTATCTCTCTTGCTTGCGCTCAGCGTTTGAACTTGACTACGGAGAAATTAGACTTTGACCTATTTATGGAGAATCCGTTAGGAGAAACTTTCATTACATCTGTTGTTTAGAAATCTTGTTTGATTCGGTTGGCACTATCACATTACACCGTTAACCTTATTTCTATAGAGATATTTGCTTTTGATGTGATTTTAAGGTTAACTACTCATCATGCCAAATTGATTGCTTTTGTAAGGTTGTTAGTTTTCACATTCCTAAGCAACTTTGTTATTCAATTCAAGCAATCAAACCATTGTAATCAAACATTTTCATATCAAGCCATGAAGTCATTCGTTTATTACGGATGTCAAGTTTTCTTAGTCCATGTTATGGATTTGAATAAAGACACGTCGATTTGAATAATATTCACCATTGTTATTGATTTTTCTGAAGAATTTCTTGGCTTACTCCCAAAGCTGATATATTAAATTTTGTATCGACTTTGAACCCGTACAAAACTCATTTCTAAAATCTCATATAGAATGGCTCTATTGAACCTCGGGAGTTAAAAATTCAACTATAAATTTGGTACTGAGCCTTTATCTTGTGACTTCCTTTGTGGAATTCACCTAAGCCGCACTCTCTATAGGGGGCGTCATATTAGATGCGATAGTAAAGCGATAGGTGTCATTGTGACGTCTTATCCAAGATTGGGATATGAGTCACGATTGAGAGCAACTAAAATCGATTATCGAAAGGCGTAGCTTTCTAGGCTTAGTTGGTTATTATCGGAGATTATTTGAAGGATATTCTCGAATCGCTATTCCATTAACTTATACCGACTCGTAGAGATACAAAATTCGAATGGAGCAAGGATTGTGGGAAGAGCTTGAAGAACTCGAGAGGAGACTCATTTCAAAGACATGTTACGACCATGCCATCCTGGAAAAGCGAGCGTGGTAGGCGGCGTGTTGAGTAGAAGATCGTATATCTGAATCTGATACGATATTGTCAAAGACTAATTTAAGTAGAATTTACAAATAATAGAGATGGAGATGAAAACTCTAGGTACCCACGTGATGATATCTGAGTATAATCGACTTTAGTTAAAATTTGCTCGAGCCAGCCAGCAGGGCAGGAGTGATGTGTATAAAGAGGAAAGTACAAGAAGGAGCTATTAGGGCGAGAATTGATGAAGAAGGAATACTTGAGTCCACTCTGAACTTTGTATTCCTAACGACTCGATTTGAGTCACAAGATTATGATGGAGGCACACAATACACCATTTGCAATCCATCTGGAAGTACTAAAATGTATCGTGATCTTCGACATACATTTTGGTGGAATAATATGAAGAGAGAGATTGCAAAGTTTATCTCGATGTGTTTAACTTGCCAACGTGTAAAGGCGGAGCATCTAGTACCTAAGGGTCCGTTGCAACCACTTGAGATTCCGGAATGGAAGTGGGAACACATTACCATAGATTTCATTACGGGTCTTCCTATGGTTTCTCAAGGCATCAATGCTATTTGGGTTATTGTTGATAGATTAACCAAGTCTGCTCATTTCTTACCGATACGAGAGACTTATTCCCTTGAACGTCTTTCTCGTATGTACGTAAATGCGATTGTGAGATTGCATGGCATGCCAGTATCCATAGTTTTAGATCGTGACCCAAGATTCACTTCATGATTTTGGGTTAGAAAGCTATGGACGCAATTTACGATTCGGTTTGGCATACCATCCTCAAGCGGATGGGCAATCGAAAGGACTACTCAAACTCTTGAAGATATATTAAAACTACGTGTCCTAGATTTCAAAGGAAGTTGGGATAAGTACTTGCCATTGGTGGAATTCTCATACAACAATAGTTATTAAACAAATATAGGCATGGTTCCATTCGAGCATTATATGGGCGAAAATGTCGTTCTCCAATATGTTGGGATGAGATGGGTGAAGCAACATTGTTGGGACCCGAGTTAAATCGATATATGACTCTGAAAAGATCCAAATGATTTGACAACGTATACAAAGCGGCACAAGATCGACAAAAAGAGTTATGCGGATCTTCATCGAAAGGACGTGGAATTTAATGTAGGGGATCATGTATTGTTGCGAGTTGCTCCATGGAAGGGAGTTACAAGATTTGGGAAGAGAGGAAAGCTCGATCCACGATTTATTGGTCCATTTCAAATTCTTGACCGAGTAGGAAATGTAGCCTATAGACTTGCGTTACCTCCAAGTATGTCTCGTGTTCATAATGTGTTTCATATCTCATACTTAAGTAAATATGTGAAAGACCCGAACCACGTTATAGAGTTAGAAACCGGACGAGATAGCCAAGACTTAACGTGTGAGGAGGTACTGTCAAGATCTTGGATAGGAAGGAGCATGTCCCTACCATGAAAGGTCATACCACAAGTTAAAGTTTTGTGGAGGAATCATGCTATAGAGGAAATGACACAGGGAATTGGAAAGCGGAAATGAAAGCGAGGTATCCTCACCTTTTGAAACACAGAATCGTCGTCGATTTAGAGGACGAAATTTCATAAGGAGGGAGGTTGTAAGACCGAAATTTTTTAAATAAAAGGAATTTCCTTTATTTATTATTTTGAAATAGTAAGGGTTGATTTGATTAATGTGGATAGTTAAGGGTTAAATCATAAATATTTCAAAATAAGCAAGTGGTTATAAAATATTCATTTTTGTTTGTATTATTCGTTTGGTGGTGGAATATTAAATCTTTGTGGGAATATTCGTTTGGTGCGTGGAATATTAAATCTTGTCGGGGAATATTAAATGCGACCAGCCTAGCGACCATGTGTGGGCCCCATAACGAAAAGCGATTGGATGAGGAAAAAAAACAAAGTTTGGGTGGTTATAAATAACGGCGTGGTTATTACTGAATTAAGACCGTTGGAATACCCGGTGGTTAAAATACGATGTCTGGCGTGGTTGCACGAGTAGCTTTGCAGTATTGCGCAGTATTGTTGAATTATTGATTAAATGCGTAAGATGGCACTACTCAATAATTTTCACGATGAATTCTTTATTCAATATTTTATTTTATTGATTCAATAATTCTTTGCGTTGATATTTTATATTATTGTTGTTCAATAATTGTCAACTTTACCTGATATTTCCCATTATCGGATCAATAATTCATATTATTTGAATAATATTATTAGATAACATTATTGGCAATGTCTAGAAAGTTACATCTAAGGAGAGGTTTGGTCACCTAATTGCGCGCCCGATGAGAGAGATCCTTATTGAAAGCCCCTCTTTCTGAGGAGCGACTGGTTGTCGTAATTGTGATTACGTAATATTATTTGTGAATAATTAATTATTGATTCATATGATAAAGAAATATTTATTTTATGTGGATATAAATGATGGATTTATTTATGTGGTTATAAATGAAGAAATTATTGTTGAGGTGTTTTATCGATATTTTACAGTTAGGAGGTATTAAAAATTAAATCGGGGTTTTGAGATATATTGCGGGGTTATTATTTTTAATCCGAATTAGTTGGATTGTGGTAATTTTGGGTATGTTATACATACATAAGTTGAGTATATGTCCACAAATTTTGAGCCGAATTAAAAATGCACGAATGATTTGTTATGAATTTTAAGAGGTGTCTGATTAGGAAATTAGGGTTATAATTGATTTTGGTGGAAAATTCTAGAATTGAGTGGGCCCCACTTGTGGTTGGTGAAGAAATGTGCTGAATTTTATTTCAAATGTGGTGGGTGGCAATAGTAGCGAGTAAAAGCCATCAGGTAGCAGGTCAAGTCTGCTTCGATGGGCTAACATTTTCCTATAAATAGAGGGCTAAGTTAGAATTGAAAATCACACCAGAAACAAAGTTTTCTCTCTTTCTCTCTATATTATTGAGCGTATTTTGTGAGTATTTAGATACTTTGAGAGTTCTTTGTTCAAAGATAAGTTTCATTCGACATCACTTGAGCCTTTCCTTAGAAATCTTGATTCTTTGAGGTAAGGGATATTATTTTTTTCGTAATGATATTATTTCTTGATATCATTATCTTTGAAATATTAGTTGGAACTTTTATCAAATTTGGAACTTTTTCATGTCGGGTTACTATTATTCATGAGTTACTATTCACGAGTTACTATTCATGAGTTACTATTCACGAGTTCTTATTCATGAGTTACTATTCACGAGTTCTTATTCACGAGTCTTATTCATGAAGCGTGAAGAAGTGTTTTTTGTGGAATTTCTATCTTTGGGTGTGAGTTACTATTCACGTGTACGGCACTATTCACGTATACTCTGATCTTATTCACGAATCGGCACTATTCATAGAAAAATGAAAATTTTTCTTTTAAATCTAAAATATCTATTACGGATACTAGCTTTGATTGTATCCATGTTTTGATCATTCTTGAATTTTACACCACTATGATTATTTTTGAGGTATTTTTGGGCGTGGATAAAACCAAGTACGAATCCTTAATCCTTAATCCTTGTCATTTTGTTTCACCGGATTCGTTCTTTAAAAATATTTTTCATCATCCTCGGTCTTAAATGATGATATTATTGAATATCTTTGATGCGTAGTGCAAAGATGAATGATTTCTGAAGAATATCTTTGGCACAGTAGTGCAAAGATGAGCGGTGTTTAAATGAACATGGTGATGATGAATATCTTTGGCACCGTAGTGCAAAGATGAGCGGTGTTTAAATGAACATGGTGATGATGAATATCTTTGGCCTTTAGTGCAAAGATGAGCAGTGTTGAGATGAACATGATCGATTGATGAATATCTTTGGCTGTAGAAGTGCAAAGATGAATATTTGATTTGAGATGAATATTGATTGATGTTACGAGGATAAAATATTGATGATGGATTTGTTAAATTCATAGATTATAGTAGATTTCATTCTCTACGTAACTCTTACATGAATTATTATTTCATTGCGAATATTGATCTGAAACTTGTTGTCTATTGTATTCTATCGATTTTTCCTGTTGGAGACTAACGATAATTTGTTGTATATTATCTTAGTCATAACATTCTTCTTTGGGCTAGTTGAGCTCACCCTTTTCCTTGTTGTTCCATTTTTCTTCTCGGGAGGCGAGAATGTGGCGAGTACTAGTCGGGAATTATGGAATGAAGGTTCTAGAGAGAGTTGTTTAGTAGTCCTCACCATTTTGTAAAATAATGTATCAATAAATGTGATGGGGATTTATTTGAGTATAGATATTGTCTAAAAGATAATATTTGTATTTAAACTCACAGTTTTCTTGTTGTAATAATAAAGTTGTAGTTGTTTACGTACCATGTATTTGGCGACTCGAAATGGGTGTGGTGTATACCTATTTTGGGCGTCCACAATCCTCACTTGCTCGGCGTATACCGAATGCGTCGCACGTAAATTTCGAGGGCAAAATTCCATAAGGAGGGAGATTGTGAAACCCCAGTTTTATGAATAAAAAATTAATTTTTTCAAATAATTTTTTTTTATATTATGGTGTGAATTTGAGATAATGTTATAGTGTGGGTAATATTTATAAATTTTGCAAAGTATACAAGTTGTCATATTATATTCGATTGGTTGGGGAATATTCGTTTTAAACCTGAAAATATTAAATGCGACAAGACAATCATTAGTGGACCCTACAACGCGAAATTATTGTCGGATTGAGAAAATGATAAAAATATTTTATTGAAAATAACGGCGGAAGTTTTCACTGGTTGATCTTGTTGAACTACTCGGTAGTAAAAAATACGATGTCTGGCGTTGTTGCATAGTAGCACACGGTATTGATTATTGATATTTATGTGACAAGACACTCGGTTTTGTTCAATTATTGCTCTGATAGTTCTTTGCGTAGTATCTCACATTATTTGATTCAATTATTGTTGATTTAGAAGTTTTGTTTTATTAGTTATTATTAACGTAATAAAATATAAACATCTTTTATATAAAAATGAGAATACTTTATTAAAGTTATTCTATAAATAGAATATATTATATTCTATTATGCATAGTATTTTGCATAGTAAAATCTTTTATATAAAATGAAATACTTTATTAAAGTTATTCTATAAATAGAATATATTATATTTTATTATGCATAGTGTTTGCATAGTGGTAGCGTAGTGTTTGCATAGTAAAAATCTTTTTATATAAATAGAATATATTATATTTTATTTAAAAGATTTTTCTTTAAATATGGTAGTCGGATTAAAGTAATTCAATCTGAACTGTTCATGGATTAGTTACTATGCATTCCATTTTCCTATAAATAGAAGCTCATTCCTTCATTATTTTCTTACAATTCAATTTGAACTCTGAGAGAGACTATAGAGAGAAAGAAAAGTTTTACTTACTTCACTACTCTTATATCAAGTATTATTTTACGGTGAGGGATATTATTCTTTTGTATTCAAGAAGAGAACTTCTGTTATTCCATTTCTTTATTGTTCTGTTGAAATACCTTGTATACGCGGGCTACCCTATACTTGGTGACATTCTTTTATTATTCAGTCTTTATTATTACCTTGAATATCACATGTCTCATGCTTTATCTGTGGGACTGGTTCCATTTTATTATTCGTCTTTTATTATTCTCAAAATATCATATACATGCTATCTGGACTGGTTCCATCATTTATTATTCCGCATTATTACATTTGAACATCACGTGGTGTGTGAATTTCACGACACAGGTTCCGTTATTATTATTCTGTTGAAATAACCGTCCATGCGAAGTACCGCATGCATGGTAATATCTTTTGTTATTCCATTCGGTATTATACTCAGTTGATTAAAATTTTGACTTCTATACTCCATGAAATTAGTGGAATATCCTTGATATTTAAAGCTTCATCCATATCTTTTAAATGGAAATATTCTTACGAGCATTCTTGAATTTTACTTTACAAAGCGATATCATGTTGACAATTTGGGCGTTATTGGTTCTGGACAAATTAATTCTTGAACTTGTTTAATTGAATTCGTATATCATTGTCATCATCCTCATGTTTATGTTATGTTAAAAGTCATCTGTGGCCTGTAGTGCATAGATGGACTTGGTATGATTATGACCAGGGATTATTCGGTATAATCATGACCGTAATGTTACAAATGATGTGAAAATTAAAAGTCCTCATTGGCCCGTAGGGGCATTGATGGACGATTTTTGGTATGATTATGGCTATGGATTCTCTTGACCAAGGAGCAAAGATGAATTGTGTTATGGCATGATCATGACCATTAATGAATACACAAATATTCTTGGTCTGTAGTGCATGGATAATTGTGGTCGTGATACTAAAGAATATCCTTGACCTGTAGTGCAGGGATGATTTCATGATGTGGATTATTTATTAAAATTTGAGTCTCACGCGATAATTGATGATGAAAACCTTTTAAATCATAAAAGATAGTAGATTTTATTTTCTACTTGACTCTTTTAATGGATTGTTTGTTCATTGCAGATTAAACTTGATGTTTATTATAATTTATCGGTTTAACATTGTTGGAGACTAATGATAATTTATTACGCATTATCTTAGTCATAATATTTCTTCTTGGGCTAGTTGAGCTCACCCTTTCTTTCACTTTTTCTCTTGAGGAAATGAGAATATAAATTTGGGATGAGTCGGGGAGCGGAGTGATGGTCGAGAGGATAGCATTAGTAGTCCTCACTATTTTGTGAAATAGTGTGATAATAATTATAATGAGGACTCCTTTTGAGTTTGTATAATCTCTAGTAGACAATATTTTATTCAAACTCACGATTTATGTTTTGTCGTATTGTACCGACATTTGTATTAATAAGTTATATTTGAATTTTGTACCATGTATCTGGCGACCCAAGATGGGTGATGTATACCTAATTTTGGGGCGTCACAGAAAGCCCCTCTTTCACTGAGGAGCGACACAGTTGTCGTTATTGTGATTACATAATATTATTTGTGAATAATTAATTATTGATTTATATGATAATGAAATATTTATTTTATGTAGATATAAGTGAATGAATTAATGCTGAAAAGTTTTATCAGTATTTTGTCAGAATGGAGGTAATAAAAATCCTCCGTATATGAATTTCAGTCATTTTTTGTTTGGAATTTGGAAAACCTTTCTTCTACAAAGTTGTAGAGAATTAAATTTCCTATGAAAAGGACATAAAATTTGTATTTTTCTGATAAAAGGGCTATTTATTATGAATTATTGAAGTTTCGTAAATAAATGTTTTTATTAAAAACATGGGTGGGCACCACTTTTGGTTGTTCTGGAATTTTTCTGAATTTGGTGGGCCCCACTTATGGTGTGTTGTGTTTGGTCAAGAGGTGTGCGTGAAATTTTTTATTAAAATATTATTTTATTAAATTTTAGTCTGCTTTGGTGTTTTGGCATTTTCCTATAAATAGGGTGCTTAGTTAGAATTGAAAATCGCACCAGAATCAAAAGGTTTATCTCTCTAAAATATCGAGCGTATTTTTGTGAGTATTTAGATACTTTGAGAGTTGCTATTCAGTGCAAGTTTCCTTCAATATTATATCCAATATTCCAGTCAGAAGTACTGCTCTTTTAAGGTAAGGGATGTTATTTTTTTCGTAAATGATGTTATTTCGTTCAATATCATTATGCCGAAATATTGGTATGAATTTTATTATGAAAATTTAAATTTTTATGTCGAGGTTACTATTTATGTATACGGCACTATTCAGGTATACGGTACTATTCATGAATACAGTACTATTCACGAAGTATGATTTTTCTTATAAAATTGTTATCTTTTGTGTCGGGGTTACTATTCACGTATACGGCACTATTCACAGAAAAAATAAATTTTCTTTTCTTTGTCCAAGTTGTCTATTATGGTTACTATCTTTGATTGTATCCATATTTTGATCTTCATTCTTGAATTTTGCTCCACAATTGATTATTATGGAGTATTTTTGAACTTGGATAAACCAAAGTACGAATCTCTAATCTTTGACAAACTCTTATCGAGTTCTAAGGAATGAATTGAGAAAATTCATTAAAGATAAGCAATAAAAGACTTTATATGCTATGTGTTAATAACTTATGTACTCGCGAGTATCGAAGAGTGTTACATAATAAATAAAACTTAAAAATATTTTTTTGTCAGGATGTCTAACGTTGAAGGATCCAGTCAAGCTAGGGAAGAGATACCGAGAGATGAGGAACCCCGAGATGTACATGTGGTTCGGGTTCAGAGGGAGCCTTCTCTGTTGGTCGTTGAGGAAGAACAGGAGGATGAGCATGTGTCTGATCCTGTGAAGGATAACTCTGAGGAGATAGAGGTGGATGATGAGGAAGAGGATCCTGTGGAGTTTTCACCAAACTCCATATCGGCTGAGATGTATGATGTGTTGTATGACCGTAGCATAGAATTACAGGATAAGGTTGAGGAGTTGAAGGAGTTAGCTGAGATGCCTCAGGCTATTATAGAGCAGAAGGATGCGGAGATTCAGGAACTCAACTCATGTCTTGGAAACACGGAGTGGAACCTTGTTCACAAGAGGGACATCAAGAGGAGCTGTTGACTGAGAATGAGAAGATGAAGACTGAAGTGGAAAAACTGAAAGATGACTTAAAGGAGGAATCAGCTAAGCGTGCGAGAGCAGAGAACGCTTGGATGAAAGATACTCATCGTGTAGATCATGTTGAAGCTAAGGTTCAAACGAAGAAGGCTAAGATGAACGAAATGGATCATGCATTTCATTACGCGATTGATAGAGCCTAAGATCGAGTACAGTAATACGCGTGGTTGCACGGTAGCACACGGTATTGCACAGTATTTTTGGATTATTGATCTTACGTAAGAAGACACTACTCCATAATTGTTACAGTAATTACTGTTCAATATTTTATTTTATTGATTCAATAATTGCTACGTTGATATTTTCTATTATTGGTGTTTCAATAATTGATATTGCACAATATTTTCCATTATCAGATCAATAATTAATATTATTTGAATAATATTATTAGATAGCATTATTGGCAATGTCTAAGGAAGTTCTGTCTAGAAAAGGGGTTTGGTCACCTAATTGCGCGTCAGTAAGGAGAAATCATTATCGAAAAGCCCCCTCTTTCGCGAGAACGACCTGGTTATCATTATTGTGATTCTGTAATATTATTTGTGAATTATTAAATATTGATTTATATGATAAGGAAATATTTATTTTATGTGGATATAAATGAAGGAATTAATGCTGAGGAGTTTTATCAATATTTTGTCGAAATGGAGGTATTAAAAATCTTCCGTATGTGGATTTCAGTCATTTTCTGTTTAGAATTTGGAAAAACTTTCTTCTACAAAGTTGTAGAGAATTAAATTTCCTATAGAAAGGACATAAAATTTGAAGCATATAATTGGTGGTCATTCTCCTTCCTTGATAACGGGTGTTGGTGCTGCTATCTTTCCATCGTTGTTAAATCTTCTCTTCTTGAATTTTCCACTTCTATTATCTTGGTCATGATTACCACTGAAGTGGTTACCATTCTTAGAATGATAATTTCCCCCACGATGGTTATCATTGTTCCGATGGCCATTGCCACCGGTACGATTATTATCATGTTGTTGTTTACTTGAGGATTATTGTCTTCCTGATGCACATTATCCTGGGTATTGATTTTTGGTGACTCAACGGTCTTATGTGCCTAATTGCTTATCTCAACATTTTCTGATGTCATTTTCATACATTGTCACAAAACAAGGGTTAATTATCATGCAACATATTATCCCTATACTCAGACCGACCAATTAAATACCAAATAAACTTAGGTAGGTCATACTAGCGAAGGAATTCCCCATCTATCCCCTCCTAGTTCTTGTCTCACATCTCAGCCAGGGATCATATCCCTAAGCTATAATACCAACTGTGACGCCCCCAAAACAGGTATACATCACTCATCTTGAGTCGCCAAATACATGGTACATAAATCAAATACAAACTTCTTTAATACAACTGTCGGGTAATATACAACAAAACATAGCTGAGAGTTTAAACAAGAATATTGCCTTCTTGATAATATCCACTCTCAATAGAGTCCTCATTACAATTATTATCACACTATTTTATAGAATAGTGAGGACTACTAAAGCAACCATCTGGACCATCACTCCGTTTCCCGACTCGTCCCAGCTATATTCTCATTTCCTGAAGAGAACAGTGAAAGAAAAGGTGAGCTCAACTAGCCCAGTAAGAAATATTATGACTAAGATAATGCAAAATAAATTATCCTTAGCCTTAAATAGTATAACAACTGATAGAATACAATAGACAACAAGTTTTAGATCAACAACTACAGCGGAAATAAGCAATCCATTAAAAGAGTCAAGTAGAGCATAAAATTTACTATCTTCTATGATTTAAAAAGTTTTTCATCAACTTTATCGTTGAGGCTCAGCTTGATAAATAAAATAGAATCATCCCGGCATCACGGCCAAAGATATTCATGTAATCATCAATGGTCATGATTATACCGAATTATCCCTGGTCATAATCATACCAACAACTGTACATCAATGAACTACAGGCCCATGAGGACTTTTACCACATCATTCGTCACATTACGGTCACGATTACACCGAATAATCCCTAGTCATAATCATATCAATTCCATCTATGCATGTAAGCCAAAGATAACTTTAATCACAATATAAGCATGAGGATGATGACAATGACATAATAATTCAATAAAACAAGTTCAAGGATAAATTTTAAAGATTTATAATTTTAATTTATCTAGAAATCAATAACGTCCAAATTATCAACATGATACTTCTTTGTGGAGTAAAATTCAAGAATGCTCAGAAGAATATTTCCATGAAAAGATACTGGATGAAGCGCAAATATCAAGGATATTCCACTAATTTCATAGAGTATAGAAGCGAAAACTTTAACTTAACCGAGTATAATAGAATATATGAAACCGCAATGGATTTTTGTCCACCATGCGGTAATCCACGTCAAACGAGATCATTTCCACAATTTAATAAGAAATAAATATGAAGGATCATTCACCGTAAATGCGGTAATCCACATAGGCGACTTATTCAAATGTAATAATAAAGAATGGAATAATAGAAGAATTCACCAAAGCGTCTTCCAATGGAATAATAAAGAATGGAACCGGTCAAATGCGTAACACTTTTATCTGAAGATATTCAACGAATAATAAAGAATGGAACCAGTCATGCATAACCCTTGCAGACGAGATATTCCAACATAATAATAAAGAATGGAATAACAACGAATTCACGAGGGCATGCGATAGGCCTTACAGAGACGAGTTATTCTAACGAATAATAAAGAATGGAATAACAAAAGAATTTCACCATGTATGCGGTACTTGGCGTAGACGAGTTATTCAACATAATAATAAAGAATGGAATAACAACCACACAAGTATTGAAAGAAAATAAGTCTCTTCATGAATACTGAAAAGAATAATACCCTTACCTTAGAAAGAAAGCGGATCTTTGGAATAGTGAGGTAGTAGACTTCTCTTCTTCTTTCTCTCTATAATTTCTCTCTATAATAATTGCTCTATAGCTTTAGTGAATTGGTGAGAAATGAAGGAAGAATGAGCTTCTATTTATAGGAAAATATAGTTTCAATAATTGCATGTTTTGGGGCTCAAAATATTACAGTATAATACTTTCCTCTTTTTCTTTATTTTTAATTTAGTCCTGCAAGTATTATCAAACTTGCACCACCTCCCTTAATAGTAAATCATGTGAATCAATAGTAAAATCATGTGACTCAATAGTATAATCATGTGAAAAAAACTACTTATAGTATAGTACCTTCATCTATACCTCCATCTTTAATTTAGTCATGCAAGTATTATCAATCTTGCACCACCTCCCCTAATAGTACAAGAATGTGAATCAATAGTACACACGTGTGAACAAATAGTTATAATCATGTGAATTAATAGCAATTAATTGCTCATTTATCCGATCAATTACCCGATTGGTCAACATAACCTCCAAACATCAATTATTATCGAAATAAATGTTAATTTTCACTAACACTAATAATTCCAACACAATGGAACTATCCATTTCATCTTTAATCAACACGAACTTATTCATCATTAATATTATAATTTACAATATTTAACAACTAGGTTGTTCCAAGGAAACAGGGGGCTTTCCGATAAGGATTTCTCCTTATTGACGCACAATTAGGTGACCAAACCTCTCCTTGACAGAACTTCTAGACATTGTCAATATTGAAAATAATAATATGAATAACTTTGCCGTCTCAATTATTGATTTAATAATAATAAATATTATCACGAGATGATCTTGTGACAATAATTGAATCAATAATATGAGAGAGATATGATGCGTGATTACTATAACAATAATTGAGTATAACTTAGTGACTTCTCACGTAAGCATCGATAATCAATCTCTGGTATACTTCTTATGCGACCACAGTATTATTCTTGTACTTTTACTACGGGTAGTTCAATAATTTAATGGTAACCCTTTCGTAGTTATTTTTATAAAAGATAATTATGTTATTTTCTAACTATGACAATACTTAGTTGTAGGGTCCATGATTGTATTAATCGTCGTCTGAATATTCCTGTTAAAATGAATATTCCCCGACCAATCGATTATTTTATCACAACTTGCATACTTTGTAAAATTTTCACATATCACCCTAAACTTTAACCTTTTATCAATTTAACCATTTACGAAATAAAATAATAATTATAAGAAAATTGAATACTTTCATTTCATAAAATTCGGGGTCTTACATTCCCCTCCTTATGAAATTTCGCCCTCAAAATTTACGTACGTACCTGGTATGCTGAAGAGGTGAGGATACCTTGATTTCATTTGATATTCCAACTTTTGAGGTATAACCTTTGAGTGTCGAATATGATCCTTCTTATCCAAGATTTTAACACGTACCTCATCATACGTTAAATCTTATGCTATCTCATCTAGTTCTAATTTAATAACATGGTTCGGGTCATCCACATATTTACGTAACATCGATACGTGAAAAACGTTATGAACACGCGACATACTTGGCGGTAAAACGAGTCAATAGGCCACAGTTCCTACTCGATCGAGGATTTCAAATGGGCCAATTAAAACGAGGGTTGAGATTTCTCTCTTCATCGATTCTTGCTTCTAGAATAACGCCTTCTTGAACCTTCTTCTTTATATTTATCAGCTCCAGGTGTGTGGTTTGATCAGCTTTAACTTTACTAATTAAAGTCGATTCTACTCGTATATTAGTTATCTTCACGTGAGTCCTTAAAGTCTTTAAATCTATCTTCATCATTTGTAAGTTATACGAAATGGGTTTTTGTGTTAACAACATCACACTCGTAAACACATACGATCTTCTACTTAACGCGTCAGCTACCACGTTCGCTTTCCCACGATGGTATTGAATGGTACGATCGTAATCTTCAACAGCTTGAGCCAACGACTTTGGCGCATTATACGTTCATTTTGGTTGAAGAAATATTTAAGGGTTTTAGAAATGGGTTTTGTACTGGGATCAATACAAAATTCGATTTCACGCTCTAGGGGTAGGCTAAGAAGTCTTCAAGAATCGTCGGAAATTTATTAACAATAGAAATATCATTCAAAAGCTGTGACTCTCATCCAAGACTTGGATAACACATGTAAATGAAGGTTTCTCCTAACGAGTTTCAACGAGATAAGTCAAAGTCTAATTTCTTGAGTCAAATTTAAGCGTTGAGCGCAAGCAAGAGAGATAAAAGAATGGGTAGAACCGGTATCTAATAAGGTATAGACTTGCAAGAATTTATAATTAACTAACCGTGCTAACCGTTCGGGTTACTCGCTTTTGAGTCACAAAAAAAACTTCTCTGAAACCATCGACTTTGTTTTGTCCGTGTATCCGCCTTTGGTGCCACCAGTCCCAATGGACTTGACTTTGGTGTCTGATAAAATCGGGCTAGGTGACCTTCTTTTCCACAATTATAACATGCTTTGGATTTGCGTCGTGCGACTTGGGTGATATGTCCCTCACCTCCGCATTTGAAGCATACAATTGGTGGTCGTTCTCCTTCCTTGAAAATGGGTGTTGGTGCTGCTATCTTTCCATCATCGTTAAATCTCCTCTTCTTGAATTTTCCACTTCTATTATCTTGGCCATGATTACCACTAAAGTGGTTACCATTCTTGGCATGATAATTTACCCCACGATGGTTATCATTGTTCCGATGGCCGTTGCCACCGATACGATTATTATCGTGTTGTTGTTTACCTGAGGATTATTATCTTCCTGATGCACATTATCCTGGGTATTGATTGTTGGTGACTCAATGGTCTCATGTGCCTCATTGCTTATCTCAACATATTCAGATGCCATTTTCAAATACTGTCACAAAATAAGGGTTAATTGACATGCAACATATTATCCTTATACTACGTGAGACCAATTAAATACCAAATAAACTTAGGTAGGTCATACTAGCGAAGGATTCTCCGTCTCTCCCCTCCTAGTTCTTGTCTCACATCTCATCTAGGGATCATATCCCTAAGCTTTGATACCAACTGCGGCGCCCCCAAAATGTATACATCACCCATCTTGAGTCGCCAAATACATGGTACATAAATCAAATAAAAACTTCTTTAATACAACTATCGGGTAATATCGACAAAACATAGTTGAGAGTTTAAACAAGAATATTGCCTTCTTGACAATATCCACTCTCAATGGAGTCCTCATTACAATTATTATCACATATTTTTACGAATAGCGAGGACTACTAAAGCAACCATCTGGATCATCACTCCGTTCCCAGGCTAAATCCAAGCTATATTCTCATTTCACGAAGAGAACGGTGAAAGAAAGGGTGAGCTCAACTAGCCTAAGTAAAAATATTATGACTAAGATAATGCGAAATAAATTATCCTTAGCCTTAAAAGCAATATAACAACCGATAGAATACAATAGACAACAAGTTTTAGATCAACAATTGCGGTGAAATAAGCGATCCATTAGAAGAGTCAGTAGAGCATAAAATCTACTATCTTCTATGATTTAAAAAGTTTTCATCAACTTTATCACTAAGACTCGACAATAAATAAAATTGAATCATCCTTGGATCACGGCCAGGATATTCATATAATCATCGATAATTCATGATTATATCGAATTATCCTGGGTCATAATCATACCAACAAGCATCCATCAATGAATTACGGGCCCATGAGGACTTTTACCACATCATTCGTCACATTACGGTCATGATTATTACATTAATAATCCACAGTCGTAATAATCATACCAAGTCCATCATGCACGTAAGTCGAAGATGACTTTAATCACAATATAAGCATGAGGATGATGACAATGACATAATAATTTAATAAAACAAGTTCAAGGATAAATTTTAAAGATTTATAAATTTAATTTATCCAGAAATCAATAACGTCCAAATTATCAACATGATACTTCTTTGTGGAGTAAAATTCAAGAATGCTCAGAAGAATATTTCCATGAAAAGATACTGGATAAAGCGCAAATATCAAGGATATTCCACTAATTTTATGGAGTATAGAAGCCAAAACTTTAACCAACTGAGTATAAAAGAATTTATGAAACCGCAAATGGATTTTTGCCCGCCATGCGGTAATCCACGTAGACAGATCATTTCCACAATTTAATAAGGAATAAATACGAAGGATCATTCACCATGCATGCGGTAATCCACATAGACAGTTTATTCCAACAAAATAATAAAGAATGGAATAATAAAAGAATTTACCAGGCGTGCGTAATCCGCACAGACAGGTTATTCCAACAGAATAATAAAGAATGGAACCAGGTCATCCGTAACCCGCACAGACAGGATATTCCAATAGAATAATAAAGAATGGAACCAGGTCATGTGTAACCCGCATAGATAGGATATTTCAACAGAATAATAAAGAATGGAATAACAACAGAATTCACCAAGCATGCGATAGGCCGCACAGACAGGTTATTCTAACAAAATAATAAAGAATGGAATAACAAAAGAATTTCACCATATTTGCGGTACTTCGCATAGACAGGTTATTCCAACATAATAATAAAGAATGGAATAACAACCCTTACGAGTATTGAAAGAAAATAACTCTCTTCATGAATCTGAAAGAATAATACCCTTACCTTAGAAAGAAAAGCTGGATCTTTGGAATAGTGAGGTAGCGACTTCTCTTCTTCTTTCTCTCTATAATTTCTCTCTATAATAATTGCTCTATAGCTTTAGTGAATTGGTGAGAAATGAAGGAAGAATGAGCTTCTATTTATAGAAAAATATAGTTTCAATAATTGCACGTTTTGGGGCTCGAAATATTACAGTATAATACCTTCCTCTTTTTCTTCATTTTTAATTTTGTCCTGCAAGTATTATCAAACTTGCACCACCTCCCCTAATAGTAAATCATGTGAATCAATAGTAAAATCATATGACTCAATAGTATAATCATGTGAAAAACTACTTACACTATAGTACCTTCATCTATACCTCCATCTTTAATTTAGTCATTCAAGTATTATCAATCTTGCACCACCTCCCCTAATAGTACAAGAATGTGAATCAATAGTACACACATGTGAACAAATAGTTATAATCATGTGAATTAATAGCAATTAATTGCTCATTTATCTGGTTAATTACCCGATTAGTCAACATAACCTCCAGACATTATCGAAATAAATATCAATTTTCACTAACACTAATAATTCTAACACAATGGAACTATCCATTTCATCTTTAATCAACACGAACTTATTCATTATTAATATTATAATTCACAATATATAACAACTAGGTTGTTCCCAGGAAAGAGGGAGCTTTCCGATAAGGATTTCTCCTTATTGGCACACAATTAGGTGACCAAACCTCTCCTTGACAGAACTTCTAGACATTGTCAATATTGCAAATAATAATATGAATAACTTTGTCGTCTCAATTATTGATTTAATAATAATAAATATTATGCGAGATGATCTTGTGATAATAATTGAATCAATAATATGAGAGATATGATCTGACAATTCTTGTAGCAATAATTGAGTATAAGCGGTGACTTATCACGTAAGTATCGATAATCAATCTGGTATTGCTACTTATGCAACCACAGCGTATTCTTGTACTTTTACTACCGGGTAGTTCAACAGTTTAACGATAACCCTTTCGCCGTTATTTTTATAAAAAGATAATTATGTCATTTCCTAACTACAACAATACTTCTGTTGTGGGTTCCACCGATGACTGTGTCGTCGTACAAATATTCCCTGTTAAAACGAATATTCCCCGACCAATCGATTATTTTATCACAACTTGCATACTTTGTAAAATTTTCACATATCACCCTTAACTTTAACCTTTTATCAATTTAACCATTTACGAAATAAAATAATAATTATAAGAAAATTGAAAACTTTCATTTTATAAAATTCGGGGTCTTACAATCTCCCCTCCTTATGAAATTTCGCCCTCGAAATTTACGTACGTACCTGGTATGCCGAAGAGGTGAGGATACCTTGACTTCATTTGATATTCCAACTCTTGAGGTATAACCTTCGAGTGTCGAATATGATCCTTCTTATCCAAGATTTTAACACGTATCTCATCATACGTTAAATCTTCTGCTATCTCGTCTAGTTCTAATTTAATAACGTGGTTCGGGTCATCCACATATTTACGTAACATCGATACGTGAAAAACGTTATGAACACGCGACATACTTGGCGGTAAAACGAGTCTATAGGCCACAGTTCCTACTCGATCAAGGATTTCAAATGGGCCAATTAAATCGAGGGTTGAGATTTCTCTCTTCATCAATTTTTTTCTTCTAGAATAACGCCTTCTTGAACCTTCTTCTTTATATTCATCAGCTCCAAGTGTGTGGTTTGAGCGGCTTTAACTTTATCGATTAAAGTCGATTATACTTGTATATTCGTTATCTTCACGTGAGTCCCTAGAGTCTTTAACTCTATCTTCATCATTTGTAAGTTATACGAAATGGGTTTTTGTGTTAACAACATCGCACTTTCAATAGCATCACGATCTTCTACTCAACGTCGGCTACCACGTTCGCTTTCCCACGATGGTATTGAATGAATACGATCGTAATCTTCAACAACTTTCGAGCCAACGTCTTTGGCGCATTATACGTTCATTTTGGTTGAAGAAATATTTAAGGGTTTTAGAAATGGGTTTTGTACTAGGGTCAATACAAAATTCGATTTCACGCTCTAGAGGTAGGCTAAGAAGTCTTCAAGAATACGTCAGGAAATTTATTAACAATTGAAATATCATTCAAAACTTTGACTCTCATCCAAGACTTGGATAACACATGTAATGAAGGTTTCTCCTAACAGAGTTTCAACCGATAAGTCAAAGTCTAATTTCTCCGGAGTCAAATTTAAACGTTGAGTGCAAGCAAAAGAGATAAAAGAATGGGTAGAACCGGTATCTAATAAGGTATAGACTTCGCAAGAATTTATAATTAACTAACCCGTGCTAACTTCGTTCGGGTTACTCGCTTTTTTGAGATGTCACAAAAAACGTTGTTCCTGAAACCACCGACTTTGTTTTGTCCGTATCCGCCTTTGGTGCCACCGTCCCAACTGGACTTGACTTTGGTGTACGACAAAATCAGGCTAGGTGACCTTCTTTTACACAATTGTAACATGCTTTGGGTACGCATCGTGCGACTTGACCGATATATCCCTCCCTCGCATTTGAAGCATCTGATTGGTGGTCGTTCTCCCTCCTTGAAAACGGGTGTTGGTGCTGCTATCTTTCCATCGTTGTTAAATCTTCTCTTCTTGAATTTTCCACTTCTATTATCTTGGCCATGATTACCACTGAAGTGGTTACCATTCTTGGCATGATAATTTCCCCCATGATGGTTATCATTGTTCCGATGGCCGTTGCCACCGGTACGATTATTATCGTGTTGTTGTTTACCTGAGGATTATTGTCTTCCTAATGCACATTATCCTGGGTATTAATTGTTTGTGACTCAATGGTCTCATGTGCCTCATTGCTTATCTCAACATATTCAGATGCCATTTTCAAATACTGTCACAAAATAAGGGTTAATTGACATGCAACATATTATCCTTATACTCTGACCGACCAATTAAATACCAAATAAACTTAGGTAGGTCATACTAGCGAAGGAATTCTCCGTCTCTCCCCTCCTAGTTCTTGTCTCACATCTCATCTAGGGATCATATCCCTAAGCTTTGATACCAACTGTGACGCCCCCAAAACAGGTATACATCACCCATCTTGAGTCGCCAAATACATTGTACATAAATCAAATAAAAACTTCTTTAATACAACTATCGGGTAATATACGACAAAACATAGCTGAGAGTTTAAACAAGAATATTGCCTTCTTGACAATATCCACTCTCAATGGAGTCCTCATTACAATTATTATCACACTATTTTACAGAATAGCGAGGACTACTAAAGCAACCATCTGGATCATCACTCCGTTCCCCGACTCGTCCAAGCTATATTCTCATTTCCTGAAGAGAACAGTGAAAGAAAGGGTGAGCTCAACTAGCCCAGTAAGAAATATTATGACTAAGATAATGCAGAATAAATTATCCTTAGCCTTAAACAGTATAACAACTGATAGAATACAATAGACAACAAGTTTTAGATCAACAATTGCAGCGGAAATAAGCAATCCATTAGAAGAGTCAAGTAGAGCATAAAATCTACTATCTTCTATGATTTAAAAAGTTTTTCATCAACTTTATCACTAAGACTCAGCTTAATAAATAAAATTGAATCATCCTTGGATCACGGCCAAGGATATTCATGTAATCATCAATGGTCATGATTATATCGAATTATCCCTGGTCATAATCATACCAACAACTGTCCATCAATGAATTACAGGCCCATGAGGACTTTTACCACATCATTCGTCACATTACGGTCATGATTACACCGAATAATCCCTGGTCATAATCATACCAAGTCCATCTATGCACGTAAGTCAAAGATGACTTTAATCACAATATAAGCATGAGGATGATGACAATGACATAATAATTCAATAAAACAAGTTCAAGGATAGATTTTAAAGATTTATAATTTTAATTTATCCAGAAATCAATAACGTCCAAATTATCAACATGATACTTCTTTGTGGAGTAAAATTCAAGAATGCTCAGAAGAATATTTTCATGAAAAGATCTTTGGATGAAGCCTTGAAATATCAAGGATATTCCACTAATTTCATGGAGTATAGAAGCCAAAACTTTAACCAACTAGTATAAAAGAATATATGAAACCGCAAATGGATTTTTGCCCGCCATGCGGTAATCCACGTAGACATATCATTTCCACAATTTAATAAGGAAATACGAAGGATCATTCACCATGCATGCGGTAATCCACATAGACAGTTTATTCCAATAGAATAATAAAGAATGGAATAATAGAAGAATTCACCAGGCGTATGTAATTACGCGCAGACGGAGTTATTCAACGAATAATAAAGAATGGAACCGGGTTATGCGTAACACATGCATGACGAGATATTCCAACATAATAATAAAGAATGGAACCGGTCATGCGTAACCCGCATGCATGGGATATTCAACATAATAATAAAGAATGGAATAACAACGAAATTCACGGGCGTCGATAAACCCTTGCAGACGGGTTATTCTAACGAATAATAAAGAATGGAATAACAAAAAAAATTCACCTGTATGTATGCGGTGCTTGCATAGACATGAGTTATTCAACATAATAATAAAGAATGGAATAACAACCCTTATTAGTATTGAAAGAAAGTAACTCTCTTCATGAATACGAAAGAATAATACCCACTTACCTTAGAAAAAAGCTGATCTTTGGAATAGTGAGGTAGCGACTTCTCTTCTTCTTTCTCTCTATAATTTCTCTCTATAATAATTACTCTATAGCTTTAGTGAATTGGTGAGAAATGAAGGAAGAATGAGCTTCTATTTATAGGAAAATATAGTTTCGATAATTGCACG
The DNA here is from genome assembly GCA_020205615.1 of Panax quinquefolius. Taxonomy (NCBI): domain Eukaryota; kingdom Viridiplantae; phylum Streptophyta; class Magnoliopsida; order Apiales; family Araliaceae; genus Panax; species Panax quinquefolius. The sequence continues at coordinate 88,528,974 of CM035162.1, forward strand.
TTTTGGGGCTCAAAATATTATAGTATAATACTTTCCACTTTTTCTTCATTTTTAATGTAGTCCTGCAAGTATTATCAAACTTGCACCACCTCCCCTAATAGTAAATCATGTGAATCAATAGTAAAATCATGTGACTCAATAGTATAATCATGTGAAAAAACTACTTACACTATAGTACCTTCATCTATACCTCCATCTTTAATTTAGTCATGCAAGCATTATCAATCTTGCACCACCTCCCCTAATAGTACAAGAATGTGAATCAATAGTACACACATGTGAACAAATAGTTATAATCATGTGAATTAATAGCAATGAATTGCTCATTTATCCGGTTAATTACCCGATTGGTCAACATAACCTCCAGACATCAATTATTATCGAAATAAATATCGATTTTCACTAACACTAATAATTCCAACAAAATGGAACTATCCATTTCATCTTTAATCAACACGAACTTATTCATCATTAATATTATAATTCACAATATTTAACAATCAGGTCGTTCCGGAAAGAAGAGGGGCTTTCCAGATAAGGATTTCTCCTTATTGGCGCCAGCATTAGGTGACCAAACCTCTCCTTGATGAAACTTCTAGACATTGTCGATATTGCAAATAATAATATGAATAACTTTGTCGTCTCAATTATTGATTAATAATAATAAATATTATGCGAGATGATATTGTGACAATAATTGAATCGATAATATGAGGGATATGATCGCGAATTATTGTAGCAATAATTGAGTATAAGCGAGTGACTTCTCACGTAAGCATCGATAATCAATACCTGGTATTACTCTTTATGCAACTATCGTATTACTGTACTTTTAACACTGGGTATTTCAACAGTTAACGGTAAAACTTCCGCCGTTATTTTTATAAGAAGATATTTCTGTCATTTTCTAACTCCAACAATACTTCTGTTATAGGGTCCACCAATGATTGTGACGTCGTACAAATATTCCCTGTTAAAATGAATATTCCCCGACCAATAGAATATTTTATCACAACTTGCATACTTTGCAAAATTTTCACATATCACCCTTAACTTTAACCTTTAACAATTTAACCATTTACGAAGTAAAATAATAATTATAAGAAAATTGAATACTTTTATTTCATAAAATTTGGGGTCTTACAAGTTTCCTTCAATATTATATCCGATATTCAAGTCAGAAGTACAGTTCTTTTGAGGTAAGGGATGTTATTTTCTTCGTAAATGATATTATTTTGTTGAATATCATTATGCCGAAATATTGGTATGAATTTTATTATGAAAATTTTATCTTTTTATGTCGAGGTTACTATTTACGTATACGGCACTATTCACGTATACGACACTATTCATGAATATGGTACTATTCACGAGTATTATTCACGAAGTATGATTTTTCTTATGAAATTGTTATCTTTTGTGTCGGGGTTACTATTCACGTATACATCACTATTCACAGAAAAAATAAATTTTTTTTTCTTTGTCCAAGTTGTCTATTATGGTTACTATCTTTGATTGTATCCATGTTTTGATCTTCATTCTTGAATTTTGCTCCACAATTGATTATTATGGATTATTTTTGAACTTGGATAAACCAAAGTACGAATCTCTAATCTTTGACAAATTCTTATCTAGTTCTAAGGATTGAATTGAGAAAATTCATTAAAGATAAGCAATAAAAGACTTTATGTGCTATGTGTTAATAACTTATGTACTCGTGAGTATCGAAGAGTGTTACATAATAAATAAAACTTAAAAGTATTTTTTTGTCAGGATGTCTGACGTTGAAGGATCCAGTCAAGCTAGGGAAGAGATACCTCAGATACCGAGAGATGAGGAACCCCGAGATGTACATGTGGTTCGGGAACAGTTAATTCAGAGGGAGCCTTCTCTGTTGGTCGTTGAGGAAGAACATGAGGATGAGCATGTGTCTGATCCTGAGAAGGATAACTCTGAGGAGATAGAGGTGGATGATGAGGAAGAGGATCCTGTGGAGTTTTCACCAAACTCCATATCGGCTGAGATGTATGATGCGTTGTATGATTTGGAAATTTCTGAATGGTTGAGTTTCTCATCAGAACCCAAAAGGAGATATCGTCCGTCAAGACAAGGCGTGAATGATGAAGGATTTCTTTTCAGTAGCTTCAGTCCATGTCTCGCTAACTCTAATTCACTTTCCATGAAGAACAAAATGTTAGTACTAAAACTCAAATTCAATCAATTAAAAGTTATCACATATAAATAAATAAAAACAATGTAGCAACCTGATGATGGATGGACGGAGTAAGCTTTGAAGGTAGCTGCAACGGGAGAATTTGAAACCAGAATGAGTTCCTCGATGCTTGGCGCCAGCAATGAGGTGGCGCCGCTCGGACACAGCGACGGAGAGGCGGGCGAAAGGCGAGGTATCTTGGCGGCTGTGAGGCCGTTGTGGCCATCGCCTATCACAAGCGCGTCCCATTTCTTCTCCGTCAACGCACGCGCAGAGCTCGCGCCGTTGCTGCTGAAACTCCTTCGCCACATTTCTGTCGTTCACTCCAGTGATGTCCGAGTCAAAACTCAGTGAGTCGGTGAGTGCACGGCTTGTCCTTTTCCGCTTAGTCGGTTGTTTTGGGTTTCATATATCACCATCAGTCAGTCGGTTTGTCAAGGCTTTTGACGTCTGACGATACCTCCTCAGATTAGGGAGTTATATTTCAACTCAAACGCCAAGTGAGTCATTTTAGTTCAAGTTATTATACCCTCATTGATTGATTGATACACTGATGTATGATGAAGTATCAACCAATTGTAATGCGACACCTCATTTTGTATAATTTTTAACAATAGTTTTTACATTAATTAAAATCAAATAATCCACGTTAATTTAAAATTAAAATTTCATAAAATAATTATAATAAAATTCTTTTCATGAAACATAAAAGAACAATTCAAAGTCTACATTAGTTTATAACTTTCATGTAATCAATTTCTAAACTTGAAATAAGATGTCAAAATTTAAACAATAATAATTTATTAATAAAGAAATAGTTACAAAAGTTAAATATAAAATAATGTACTCATGACAAAAAAACAATTTCTTATTCTTATATGTTTAATACACACCTTGTATAATATTCCATCATCCATAGAAAATAAATTAAATATTTTTATTTTTGTATGTAAATTAAGAAATTTAGAATAGAAGATATAGTATCAAATAGATTTTATTTTTACTAATGGTGGACCCTACATGTAGTACTAAATATTTTTTATATGTATTAATACTTAATATTTTTTAGGACAAGCCGCCATCTTTTATAAAATAATGTTGTTATTTTTATTAATCGCAAAAAATATAATAATTTTAAATTTAGTATTGATGAAATGATAATATCATTTTGTACTATCATTAATAAGAAAAAATACAAATAAAACTCTTTTTTGAGAATAGAAGATAATAATGTAATACCTGATGTTTGTGTAGATGATTTAAAAAAGAACTTGTGATAGGTTAGTTATTAGCACATACATAATATATAAATACGTAGCATATATTGGTTATTATAATTAATATTATTATTTTTATAAGAATTATTTATTATAAGTTTATAACACGTGTAACCAAGTTGAGCTTTAAAAGTTATAACAAAATTAAAAATGAAGTGTATATTCCCTTTATTCTACTACACAGAAAGAGTTTTCCTTACAAAATTTACAAATATTAGGATTATTTTGTTTTTTTCTATCAGCAAATAGCAATGGTCTTGGGCTTGGCCCTCTTGGCTCTTGGAGTAGTACTAGTACTAGTAGATTAAAAAAAATGAAAAGACAATTTCCAATTACCACGCTTTTGGTTGCCTGCCTGTTGGTCCACCCATTACAGTCGCTTGTAGCGTTCCCTTGCAGTCTGCTTATCTCCTAAGCTCAACAAAATTGTTGAGAGAAAGATAAAGATGATGGCTGCGTCTGAGACCTCTTCATTTAAGGTATTTATGTATGTGCAATAATACATTGTTCATTACTCCTTCAAGATTCTTAACATATTTGTTGTGATGTTAATTTGATGAAAGATAATCTTGGGCTCTTCATCAATGGCTCGACGGAAAATTCTTGGGGAGATGGGTTATGAATTCACAATTCTGGTACCTTCTTAACAATGTGAAAGTATTATTTTACTTTCTCCATGGTTACCCATTATAAGGTAATTTGTGTGGGTTTGTGGTTTAGACTGCAGACATAGATGAGAAAAGTATTAGGAAGGAAAAACCAGAGGAATTGGTTGTGGCTCTAGCTGAGGCAAAGGTATTGCTTTATCTCCTTTATTACTCCACTAATTTTATACTTTTATCTCTTACAGTATTATGCCTTGTGAGTCTTGTCTAAATGTACACATAGGTAGAACTACTACTACTACTAGTGAATGCATCTTCAGTTGTGTTTTGACATATCCTTTGTCATTATCTCCCATCAATTGGGTTAATGTGTGATTTATTATTCTAAATGATGTTACGAGGGAAGGCAAACAGAACCAGTACCAAGAACCTAAGCCCTTTTAGTCAGTTTTCCTACTGGTTCACACTATGCATTTCTGTTAGCGGGTTGTGTTTATGTTGACTGTGGCAATGATCCTCATCTTTCAGTCTTTATGTGTCTGAATTCCATGACGAGGTAGATGTTGGAAAAAATCACCTCCCAAATACTGTTGTCTTTAATAAAATTAAATGACAAAAATATCAATACATGTCAAACAAATTAAATTTGCAATTCCACCGAAATAATAACCACTGCAGGAAATAATAATATAGAAATATCCAAGCACAAGACACCAAGATTTTTACGTTGAAAACCCTCTAAAACTAAGAGGTAAAAACCACAGGACAATCCGCGAAAAATCCACTATAATAAAGTGAGAGAATACAAAGATATCTTAATTTAAGGAAACACTCAAATTACGCCACCACAAAACCCTGTGATGGAACCCATGCAAACTACCTATTTGCTTGATCTTTCTATCTTTGTTTTTTTAAGCTTTAGCAGAAGCTTTCCTCTCTCTTTTGCTTAAACTCTCGGATGGGTTTTATTCTTCAGCGGCATTAGAGGATATATATAGGTAAAGAAAGAAAACCTATGCCCTTAAAACCTGTAGGCCTATGCACCTAAGCTATGCCACTAACATAAAAAACCAAAAAAACTTCATTATTTTTCTACCCATGTTATCATGCATGTTTTCATGGTGAGGACTGAGGATCTACCAACAATCTCTCCCTCCGAACCCATGAGAGGATGTATTTTCTGTGACTTCGTCACTTGGAGTTCATCCCGGTCAACTCTTTGCAAAACTCTAGCTTATCTCGAGTTACGACCTTTATCATCATGTCTGAGGGATTCTTATTGGTACGAACTTTCTTCACTTTCATCAATTCTTTTTCCATCACTTCTCGAAGCCAGTGATAACAAGCATCAATGTGTTTGGTACGATTATGATACGTCGAGTTCTTGGTTAAGTCAATTGCACCGTTTTAATCACATACTCATCACGCGTCAAACCCAACTCTTGGAGACACCGTTTTAATCATAACACCTCTTTGCTTGCTTGCTTGCTTCCTTCCGTAGCGGCAATGCATTCTGACTCAGTTGTAGACAAAGCAACGCACTTCTGCAACTTAAATTGCCACACAACTCCCCCTGCAAAAGTAAATAAATACCCTGAAGTAAACTTCTTCCCCTCAGAGCCTGCCATGTTTGCATCTATAAAACCCTCCAAGGTTGGACTAGAACCACCAAAACTAGGGCTACAAACAAAGCGAACCGTTCGCGAAATGTTTTGATTCGGTTCGAGTTAGATGCCTTGCCGAGTCGAGTTCGCATATAGTTTCACGTTCGATTACTCGATCGAACATGTTCGCGAACCATGTGGTTCGGTTCGTCCGTGTTCACAAACAGTTCGGTTTGGTTTGATAAGTTCGAGTTCGATTCGAGTAGTTCAGTTTCTAACATGGGTTCGAATGGTTCGATTTCTTACATTTGAAATTTATTAACCAACTTGAAAGTTGGAAATATAATCAGCCGACACGGGTTCTAACACGGGTTCGAGTGGTTCAATCACGTTCGCGAACGAGCATGTGTTCATAAACGTTCGCGAACTTTTCATATTCGCGAACTCGCACATGGGTGTTGGTTTGATCATGTTACTCGAACATGTTCGAGTTTGATTAACAGTGTTCGAGTTCGATTTGAGTTCGACAAAGTTCGGATCAGATCGTTTGCACCTCTAACCAAAATCCAAAGTGGAAGTAGCTTTTAAGTATCTAAGAATCCACTTAACTGTTTCCTAATGTTCTCTACCAGGATTTGACAAATACCTGCTTACTACGGCAACAACAGAAGACTCCATACAACAGAAAAGTAGGGAACTGTTGCCATATCATCTCTCATTTCCTTAGTAGAAGAACACATACACTTCATTAATTTAATATGGCTGGCCAGTAGTGTGCTAACTGGCTTAGTATCACCTATGTTGAACCTTGCAAACACACGTTCAACATACTTCTTTTGTGACAACCACAACCTCTTGGCATTCTTGTCACGAACAATCTTTATGCCCAAAATCTGTTTAACCGGGCCTAAATCCTTCATATCAAAGGACTTGAACAACTCACCCTTGAACCTGCGAATCATGTTAGGATCTTGCCTAACTATCAACATATCATCTACATATAGAAACAAAATAACGAAGTTACAGAACTTTTTAACATACACACAACTGTTCTACTATAACCTTAATCCACCATGAATGAATCAAATATCATGTGCCATTGTCTTGGGGCTTGTTTCAGGCCATACAAACTTTTCTTCAACCTGCAAACCAAGTGCTCTTTCCCTTTAACTTCAAATCCCTCTGGTTGGTCCATGTAGTTTCTTCCTTTAAATCACCATGAAGGAATGTAGTTTTCATATCTAGTTGCTCAAGCTCAAGATCCATACTAGCTGCTAACCCCAACACCGCTCGAATAGAAGTTATCTTCATAATCGAGCCTTGTACATTACTAGTTTTTCACCATCCTTTTTCAGCTTGAACACCCATTTATTCGTCAATGCTTTCATGCTTTTCGGAAGTGTAGTCAACTCATATGTGTAATTCTTGTGTAAAGAATTCATCTCATCCCGCATAACTCTTAGCCAATTGTTCTTCTCCTTATGAGCCTTGATTTCCTAAAAATTATCGGGCTCCCCCTCCTAGCAATTAAAAGATATTCAGATGAAGGATATATGACTGATGATACACGTTCTTTCGTGAATCTTCTTAGCTGAGGTTCTTCAATATCAAGATGAGGGGGTTTCTCCCCCTGGTCAACACTTTCTGCATCTGACCCATAACCATCGTGCAAATATGTGTCAGTCATATTTTCATTTTGACCACCTTCTCCAATTGTGGCATTCTGTAATGGAGAAGGGACTCCGTTGAGGTCTGGAACTCTATTATCTCTGGGTTGTGTAACATTATCAAAATCCTCATAATTATGGTGCTCGTGAAACTCCACATCTCTAGTCTTGAATAATTTCCTATGCACTAGATCCCATAACCGGTATCCAAACTTTGCGTCTCCATAGCCAACAAAAACACATGAAGTAGACTTGTCATCAAGCTTTGATCTTTGTTCCTTGAGGATATGTGCAAAAGCCTTGCACCCAAATACCCTCAAATAAGAATAAGACACATCCTTACCACTTTAAAACCTGTAGGCCTATACACCTAAGCTATGACATTAACATAAAAAATCAAAATAACTTCCCTATTTTCCTACCCATGTTTTTAGGCATGTTATTGTTAGGTTTGTATATAGCGCGATCATGCAATCAAATCACATAAAAGTAGCGGAAGCGCGATAAAATGGATTTTAAAATTTTTCATACAAATCATCACCATGATCATACTTTGTGCTCAATTATCAATTCAATAGAAAAGAGATAGAAATCAGATTCATACCCTTGTAGAAACTAGTTTCCTCAAGTACGAGTTCACCTCCAATTCCTTTCACGTTTTCCTTGAATTTACTAGGTTGGATTTCTTCCTTTGATCAAAGTTAGCCATCCAAATGTTTGGTCTTTAGAGGTAATCCACCAAGGAAGAACTCTAGAAGGTGAGTGTTTGACAAAACCCTAGATTCTATCTCTATAGAATATACGTAAAAGAACAATTCTATAGAGATAGACTCTAGGGTTTTGTCAAACACTCACCTTTCTGAATTGTTTTTCCTTTTATGGTGTGACCCTTTAGGTTCTCCATATTAAATCGGTTGTGAATAAATCAATTAGAACAATTCTAATCTTATTTAAATAAATAAATTAATTATTTAATTTATTTAAATAAATAACATTTATTCTACAATAAGGGTAAGCCCTCTTAGCGATCAACGACTTTCCAGATAATATAGATTTCAACATTAATCATAAAAGAACCTTTGAGTAAATAGTTACCGTACAATTCAATCCTTCCACCATACAATGTTCCAATTAAATATAAGACATGAAATTACTGTCAAGTCTTATTTTATTTAATTATATGTATTTCGATTCTCAAATGCACAACTCCAAATACTGCAAATTAGAAACTCCTTTCTAATTTTATTCCACCTTGGCTAATGATTCATGGGTTATTATTTATCGAATTACATAGGACATTCTCTCCTTTTACTAGAAGTGGTAGATTATTTATTGATCATTCATTATCTCCATATATAACTTGTTATACCCAAGCATACCCTTTGATATACCCTAAGGGGCTTGAGGGACATGTCAAAGTATAACTCATCATACACAAGATACTATGATGATATCAAGTCTAAGGATCACTTGTACTACTATCACTAGAGAAATTCTTATTGACAAACAAATAAAACTTCATTAGGTATTCCTTAACGAGCCACGTTCAATAAACTTATTCTCCGATAAACACCTACATACTTGCTTTAGTGTCTTCACACAAATGATTATGAGATCAGTCATCCTCTTCCTAAGAGCAAGCAATGTATGTACCAATCTATCTGGATTCACTAATCCCCTTTTTAGTAATCTAACTATTGGGAACAATTTTAGTTTTAAGTTATCTAAGAATTTAGATCATTAGCATAATCATCATCATGATTCTAAAAATATTCCTTAAAACTATTTGTTTAACACATATTATAAAAACAACACCATGTAGATAAAGTAAAAGCCTTTAATTAAATAATTCTTTTATTAATAAATGAATAAGATTGTTACAAAGTATATGCTTTATCATATCAAATATAATTGACTTGTATGCATACTACTTTCAGTTATCATGCATGTTTTCATGGTGAGGACCCACCAACAGTAGAGAGTTTCAGTACCATGAAGTTAACTATTTTAATTCAGCTCTCCTGTTGTTTGATGAGGATTCAGATTGTGTTTCTGTTACTTCACCGAGTTACATTGCTAGTGACTAAATGGAGATATCAAATCCTTCCCTTTATTTCTATCTCTTTATTCATCAACTAATATTGTTATATTACTCTTCCACACCTGCCTCCTCCTCCCTCAATAAAATATTTTGTTTCTGGTTCAAACATGTTTGTTTAGGCATGTGGTCCTATAATGTTATATTGTCTCTAACCGGATTAAATGGAAAAATCTTAGGCAGATGCCATCATATCAAGGCTCAAGACTACATGTCATTTTGAGGAGGATGCTAGCTCCACAGCACCCACACTATTAATTACTGCAGACACAGTATGCTTTTATTCTTTTTTATTTGTAATTTTCCTGATAAAATATGCTTGACATATTGCTACCTAATATGATACCTACCTGATATAGCATAACTAACAAAAAAGCAAGAATATCTATTGTCTGCCATAGTGCCATTAAGAATGGAGTCAAGGGTATATTGCTCTTATGTAAAAACATCATGTCAGGAACTATAGTTACCTTATTAGACACAGAAGACAAAAAATTTAGATAGTGAGGAGCATTTGTTTTGGTACCATTAATCAACTATTTTTTCTGCATATTACATGTGTACTTTCTTGCCAAAGCATGCGCAATAAATAAATTAGATGTGATGTTTTCATGTAAGATGTTAGTTGCACTAGACAGGATATAAATTTCCAGTATGCATTACACATATAAATCGCGTGGTTAGCCCTAATTAGGGGATCCATGGGTTCTTCCCTGGAGATGTCGTTGGCGTAATTATTTGATTTATTCATATGTTAGAGCCCAATAAGGCTCCATTGTAATGAGGCTGTAGCGCTTTCAGAGGAATAAAGGGAGTGACGGAAACAGAATTATAGTTCGTTGGCTGCCCAATGTTGCTGGCATTAAGCTCAAAATATCAGTTTGAAAGTTCTTTAAGGATTTTGGCACAAGTTTCCTACTATCCTATCACCTTGCTTGTTTCTCGTTGGACTTGTCACTAGGCTGACACCTTATTTCTGTCTCCTTGTTTAACTACATGAGAAAAAGCCAATACCTAGTGTTGGTACTTGTGCCAATGAGGGTGGTTGAGAGTGGTACGCTGGAGAAAAATGGAACATGCAGACACTTAATGTCCTTGTTTAACTGTGACTTAATATTAATGATTGTGAGTTTGTGACCTAAGATTAATGAGGCATGTTACATGCAAATACCGGAATGTTTTTTTCATCTGGAGTACTTTTCTTTTTCTCATTCTGGTACGTATTTCTATCTGATATTAAGTCTTACCTTACATCTAATTGACATGCCTCTTTAATCATAGTTAATGATGCTAGGTTGAGGAGGGAATAATGCTCAATGTTGCTGGTGATTTGATGCTTGAACATCCATTGACATTGCCCTTTATTGACATAGTGGTTAGCAGCTCTGTTCTCTCTCTCTCTCTGTTTGAGCATTTGCCGATAACTTGAATGGAGTTTCGAGTTTTTTCATAATGTCGTGCTTGTCATGCTCCATCATACAGTTACCATGTATGTATTTCTGATATAATTTTCAGCTCCTGTGGTTGTGTAGGTAGGTACTGCTGATAGTGTTATGGGACTCTCTAAAGCTCTCACAGAAAAGCTGATTCAGGAAGCCCTTTAAATGTTATGATCTTGGTTTCAGTTTTGCAACTAGGTGGACCGGATACCAATTTTACCAAGCTACTGGACTTTTTATTTTTTTTGCCTATTACGGATTTTGGAGTTTATCTCTACATTTGTGCTTAGTTTTTCAGTCAATTCTTTATTACTTTATTTATCAAAGATGAACAGGCATCAATGCATATTTTTCTCTATATAAAATAGACTATGCTTGTGAGACCCCAGATTTTATGAATAAAGATTTAATTTTCTCGAAATATTTTTTTTTTATATTATGGTGTGGGTTTGAGATAATGTTATAGTTGTGGGTAATATTTATAAATTTTACAAAGTACGCAAGTTGTTATATAATATTCGATTGGTGGGGAATATTAAATAACCAAGCACAATCATTAGTAGACCCATGGGAATTATTGTCGGATTGAGAAAACGACAAAAATATTTTATGAAAATAACGGTGGAAGTTTTACCGTTAATCAGTTGAAACACCCTGTTAAAAAATCTGATGTCTACGCGTGGTTTCATAGTAGCACACGGTATTAATTATTGATGCTTACAAGATAAGTCACTCAGTTTTATTGGTATTATTAATGTAATAATACAGAAAATCTTTTTATATAAAATAGAATACTTTTATAAAGTTATTCTATAAATAGAATATATTATATTACTATTATGCATAGTGTCTGCGTAGTGTTTTTGCGTAGTAAAATCTTTTTATATAAAAATGAATACTTTTATAAAGTTATCTGTTTTATTAGACAATAATTAGAATATATTATATTTTATTATGCATAGTGTTTGCATAGTATACTGCATAGTGTTTGCATAGTAAAATCTTTTATAAAGTTATTCATTTTATTAGATTATAAATAAAATATATTATATTTTATTTAAAAGATTTTGTTTTTAATTATGGATAGTCGATTAAAGTAAATCAATCTGGATGGTTCATGGATTAGTTACTATGTATTCCATTTTTCTATAAATAGAAGTTCATTCCTTCATATTTTCTTTTAATTCAATTGAACTCTGCAGAGAGAAAACTATAGAGAGAGGTATAGAGAGATAAAGAAAAGTATTCTCGCTACTTAACTACTTTTATATTCAGGTTTAACTTTTACGGTGAGGATATTATTCTTTTGTATTTGAGAAGAGAACTTACATTATTCTATTTCTTTATTATTACATTGGAATAACTCAGTATACACTGGAATACCCTATACGTGGTGACATTCTTCTATTATTATCTTTATTATTTCGTTGGAACATCCTCATACATGCTTTATCTGTGGGACACGGTTCCGCTTTTATTATTCTGTCTTTATTATTCATTTGGAACATCCTCAGCATACATGCTTTTTGTGGGACACTGGTTCCGCTCTTTATTATTTCATTCTTTATTATTACATTTGGAATATCCCATCGGTGTGATTTTCACGACTTTGTTTCCATTATTATTATTCTGTTGGAATAACATGCCTATCAATCTCGCATACATGGTGATTTACATTTGTTATTACATTCTTTATTATACTCGGTTGGTTAAAGTTTTGACTTATATACTCCATAAAATTAGTGGAATACCCTTGATATTTGCGCTTCATCCAAGTATCTTTTCATGGAAATATTCTTCCGAGCATTCTTGAATTTTTCTCTATAAAAGCGATGTCGTGTTGACAATTTGGGCGTTATCGGTTCTCGGATAAATTAATTCTTCGACTTGTTTTATTGAATTCTTATATCATTGTCATCATCCTCATGTTTATATTTTTTTTAAAAAGTCATACGTGGCTTTTGTAGTGCATAGATGGACTTGGTATGATTATGACCGAGGACTATTCGGTGTAATCATGACCGTAAATGTTACAAATGATGTGATAAAAGTCCTCGTTGGCCAGTAGTGCATTTGATGGGCCGATTTTTGGTATGATTATGGCTATGGATTCTCTTTGGTAGTAGTCAAAGAATGAATTGTTTTATGGCATGATCGGGACCGATTGATGAAAACATGATTATCTTAAGTAGTAGTGCATGGATAATTAAATGGTCGTGATACTTAAAGAATATCCTTGAGTAAATAGTGCGGGGGTGATTCGATGATGTGGATTATTTATTAAAATTTGAGTCCCAAATGATAAAAGTCATGAAAAACCTTTTAAATCATAAAAGATAGTAGATTTTATTCTCTACTTGACTCTTTTTAATGGATTGCTTGTTCACCGCAGCTTAAACTTAATGTTTGTTATATTGTATCATTTTAACACTGTTTAAGGCTAGCGATAATTTATTCTGCATTATCTTAGTCATAATATTTCTTACGGGGCTAGTTGAGCTCACCCTTCCTTTCATTTCATTCTCTTGAAATGAGAATATAAGCTGAGACGAGTCGGGGAACGGAGTGATGGTCCAGAGGATAGCATTAGTAGTCCTCACTATTCTGTGAAATAGTGTGATAATAATTGTAATTAGAACTCCTTTTGAGTTTGTATAATCTCTAATAGACAATATTTGTATTCAAACTCACAGTTTATGTTTGTCGTATTGTACACGACAGTTGTATTAGTAAGTTATATTTGAATTCTGTACCATGTATCTGACGACCCAAGATAGGTGATGTATACCTAATTTTGGGGGCGTCACAATGCTCTTGATGAAATGCTGGTATAATGCTTATATGTAGGAGGGAAAAATGCATTAAAATATAAAAGAGATTGTGAACTCATACATAATTCTTTCATTTTTAATTTATTCAATTGTAATGGTGGTCGCAGTAAAACTAGCTACCATTACAAAAATATAAAAAGAATTAATGTTGATCTTGAATATCTAATTAATTAATAATCTTGACGCGCCAAGAAATACATTAAAATATAATCTCTCAGAACAGGACACTAGGAATAAGAACTAATCTAGCATAAATAAATAATCGGAACACTCAGATTGTTTCAGTGAAGCTAGTATTGCAGCCACCATGATTAGTAGAAAAACGAAAGTTGACTAGTTTGCAGCTTAAATCGACACAACGGACAGCAGGAGTTCTTCTTTAGCCACGGCACAATGAAGTCACGCTGGAACACATGACAGCAAGGCAGGCAGGTGATTTGTTACGATCCAATCCCTTTGCTTGGCAGCTCCCTATGTTTCAAACCCATCAGAGCTTTGTTATACAACGTCCTCAATAAATAATTATCTTGTTCATCTCGATAGTTGTGATCTAGGCGGATCTCGCTTACACCTTCTCTTATCATCCCCAGTATACTATACAAAGGCGTATTATGTTGTTGACCAACACGAATAAAATGAGCAACTAAGTGCCAGAGTTTCTGGCGATCCGTCTCCTTCTTTTTGTCCATGGCCATTGCTTGGTATTCATTATCGGGTAGAGTTACGTTTCTTTCAATATTGATACCGAAAGCAAGTATTTTGCGGTCACAATTCGAGAACTTCTCTAGTGTCCCATGAGCCTGGTTTAAGATTAGCTTAATTAATTCGTCGCGATTATTATCCTCCAAGTACTTAATATTCCCTGTATCTCTTTCCCTCCATTGGATTTTCTCTAATGGGAAAGGGATGTTTGTCTGGAAATCTGTGTGGATATGAAATTGTAGAACGGCGAAGATGGCGAATCGATTACGGAGTTGGCCGGAAACTGTGGTGAGTGAGTGGTATTGAGGAACGTTGTTGTTTTGATGCGGATGTTAGAAGAAGATCGGAAGCACTGCTTGATTGTGAAAACAATAGATAACTCCTGCTGATTAGGGAGTGAAGGATCATTCCTGGAACTAGGACCGCCAAAAGTTGTGACTAATACGGAGGAGGAATCTTGATTAAACAGAGCATCAGCCATCTCAGCTATATGAACTAGAGACGGTGAACTAGGATCATGTATTTATTATTTGGATTTGTTGTTGGTTTCCGAATCCGAATAGGATTTCCAGCTAGATTTTTACTAGTAGAATTTGAATAGGATTAGAATTTATAATCTTGCCTTTTGTTTTTTAATAAAAAATTTAAGTATATTAATATATTTTTAAATAAACATTTAGATAAGAAGGATTATAAACTATTTTGATATTGATGTTACATACCCCACCGGATGGATTCCATCCCAATTCCCCTCCGGATGTGTCGCTTTGGCAGGATTTTGTCAACAAACAACGTCGCACTATCCTCTACTGCCTCGCCGGCGCCACACGTGGATTCATCAAGAGGCTTGTTACTGAAGCAGTGTTTCAACGATTCCGGGTCGTGCCGAGTCGTGGACTGTGGCTGGTCGAAGTGCTCAAACGGTTCGATTCCGGTTTTTTTTTTTTTGGAAAAGGACGGCTTACTATCAATACGAGTGGTGAATCGGGAATAGACCGGAATGAGATCAAAAATGGAACCTCCATAAGAGGGGAAGTTGACAAAATTAGTAAAGAAGAAGTGAGGAGGATGAGAGAGAAAGTGGTGGACTTGTGTAGGCAAGCAAAACCCAATGAGGGGTTTAAGGGTATTAAGGATGCATTTGATGTTGTTGTGGATGGAGTGCTAAGGAACAAGAGGAAGGATATAAGTGGAAATAAGAAGAGAGATGGGGGTATTTATAATTAAATTAATGTACTTGGGTTATATGGAACTAATGCAAGTTTAGGCGAAAATGAAGGGGCGGTATTATTTGGTTATTGTGGTATACTACTTTTTTCTAGATTTCATGTTGTAATTACTAATTAGTAGTATATATCCCTATAAAATTACTATACAATTTAAGTTTATACTCTTTATATTATATGGTTGTGCCGAAATAATAATGGTGGCCTTTTCCGGGAAATTATATTAGAGAATAATTGTTTTAATAAACTTAGTGGGGTCGGGTTTGATATAATCAAATCATAAGCTTTTCAAAAAAAAAAATCTTTCTGTTTGATTGAACTATGTAGTAGAGGTGAATTTTAGGGCACTGGAGTGTGTATAAATAGGTAACTTTTTATTTATTTATTTAATTTTGACTTGTTATCGAAGAAGGGTAAACTTGGACTTGGGGGAGATCTTTATTGAATCCAAAGGTAATAGCAATTGTTATATTGCTAAAGAAAGAGGGCATCAGGCATATAATATTAATGGAAATTGTAAGTTTGTTTGTGATTTAGAATAAATTTTATTTAAAATTTAAGACAATGATATGTATTCATGCCAGATTTGTTGCTGAAGTATGAACTTAATTTGTGCTAAGCTAATTTTGAATTGTTTTTATACTCAGAAACAGAAAAACAAAAGTTGACTAATTTGTAACTTATATCTACACAGCCGACATCAGGAATTCTCATTTAGCCACAGGACAATGAAGTCACGATGGAATACGTGACAGCAAGACAGGTAGGTGATTTGTTCCGATCCAATCCCCTTGTTTGGCGGCTCCCTATATTTCAAACCCATTAGAGCTTTATTATACAACGTCCTCAAGAAATAATTATCTTGCTCATCTTGGTAGTTGTGATCTAGGCAGATCTCGCATACACCTTCTCTTATCCTCCTTAGTATACTATACCAATGCGTATTATGTTGTTGACCAACACGAATCAAATGAGCAACTAAGTGCCTGAGTTTCCGGCGATCCGTCTCCTTCTTTTTGTCCATGGCCATTGCTTGATTTTCATTATCGGGTAGAGTTACGTTTCTTTCAATGTTGATACCGAAAGTAAGTATTTTGCAATTTCAATTCGAGAACTTCTCTAGTGTCCCATGAGCCTGGTTTAAGATTAGCTTAATTAATTTTCGTGATTACTATCCTCCAAGTACTTAATATTCCCTGTATCTCTTTCCCTCCATTGGATTTTTTTCTAATGGGAAAATGGATGTTTGTCTGAGAAATTTGCGTGGATATGAAGTCGAAGAACGGCGAAGATTGCGACTCGATTACGGAGTTGGCCGGAAACTGTGGTGAGTGAGTGGTATCGAGGGACGTTGTTGTTTTGATGCGGCTGTTAGAAAAAGATCGGAAGCACTGCTTGATTGTGAAAACAATAGATAATTCCTGCTGATTAGGGAGTGAAGGATCATTCTTGAACTAGGACCGCCAAAAGCTCTGACTAATACCACGGAGAAGGAGGAATCTTGATTAAAGATAGCAGCAATCATCGCAGCTATATTATATTAACTAGAGATAGTGAACTAGGATCATGTATTTATAATTGGGATTTGTTGTTGGCAGATAGATAGTTTCCAAATCCGAGTAAAATTTGCAGCTAGATTTTTACTAGTATAATTTCTATAGGATTACCGTCAATCAATCTGTTATATAGTAGAATTCATAATCTTGCCTTTTGGTTTCTAATAAAAAAATTAAGTATATTAATATAAAACTTAGCCATATAGTATAAAAAATATCAATTCCCTATTTTACCCATAAAATTAATATAAAACGGGTCAGATTCGGGAAATGGGTCTACTGACTACAGGGTGTAGTAACATCTATCCCAACTTTGGTGAGATCTAACCTCACCCGAACAATAAACAAATTAATGCCGTTGGAAACCTTCTACATTCCTACGCATGGTTTTATAGGTGCACATAATTTTAAAATTAAAACATTAATGTACATAATTTAACCTTTGAAAATAATAAATCTATAAATTATACAATTATTAGTACCATTTAGATAAAATAAAAAAATTGTAAGGTTTATAATTTTTGTAATTATATTATCTAAAATTAATTAATTTATACTAATTTTGAATTTAGAGATATTTTCTATTGAATTCAAAATGTTAATACAAAACTAAATAAATAAAAAGAAGAAGAAGAACAAGGGTATATTGTGACGCCCCCAAAATAGGTATACATCACCCATATTGAGTCGCCAAATACAGAAATCAAATACAAACTTCTTTAAAACAACTATCGTGTAAAAATACGATAACAGCGTGGCTTAGAGTTTTTACACGAATATTGTCTTCTAGATAGTATTCAAACTCAAATGAAGTCCTCATTACATTTATTATCACACTATTTCATAAAATAGTGAGGACTGCTATAGCCACCATCTCGGACCGTCACTCTATTCCCCGACTAGTCTCGGTTACGTTCTCATTTCCTGAAGAGAATAATGAAAAAAAAAAGGTGAGCTCAACTAGCCCAGTAAGAAATATTATGTCTAAGATAATGCAGAATAAATTATCCTTAACCTTCAACAGTATAACAACTGATAGAATATAATAGACAACAAGTTTTAGATCAACAACTGCAGCGGAACAAGCAATCCATTAGAAGAGTCAAGTAGAGCACGATATCTACTATTTTCTATGATTTAAAAAAAAATCATCCACTTTATCGTTGAGACTTAGCTTAATAAATGAACCACATCATCGAATCATCCCTGCACTACTGGCCAAGGATATTCATGTAATCATCAATGGTCATTATTATACTGAATAATCCCTGGTCATAATCATACTAACAACTGTCCATCAATGCACTACGGGCCAATGAGGACTTTTACCACATCATTTGTAACATTACAGGTCATGATTATACCGAATGATCCCTGGTCACAATCACACCAATCAACAGTCCATCTATGCACGTAAGTCAAAGATGACTTTCATCACAATATAAGCATGAGGATGATGACAATGATATAATCATTAATCAAACGAAATCAAGAATAAATATTAAAAACTTTAAATTTATCCAGAGTTTAAAAATATCCAAATTGTCAACATGATACTGCTTTGTGGAGTAAAATTCAAAGAAAATTTTACATGTATCAAAAATAATTTGGACAGAAAAGAAATATATTTTTCAGGTGAATAGTACCTTGTGAATAGTACTTCTAGAATAAAACCTCGTGAATAGTACCTCGGCATGAAAAGTGCCCCAAATACCTGAGTGAATAATATTTGTGTGAATAGTAATCGGGTGGATAGTAACTCGTGAATAGTACTCCGGCATAAAAAGTGCCCCGACTACCCGAGTGAATATTATTTGAGTGAATAGTAATCGGGTGAATAGTAACTCGTGAATAGTACTCTGGCATAAAAAGATCAATAACTATCAAGAATGCTCAGAATAATATTTTCATGAAAAGATACTAGATGAAGCGCAAATATCAAAGATATTCTACTAATTTCATGGAATATAGAAGCAATACTTCAACAAAATGAGTATAGAACTAGGGATACGAAACGAAATAATATTACTTACATACTACAGAGTATGGAAAAAAATAATATTTCATACGAATATTGAACAAAAATAATATCCCTTATGAATACGAAAGAAATAATACCCCTTACCTCAGAAGAAGACTGGATACTGGAATAGTAAAGTAGCAAACATCGCTTCTTCTTTCTCTCTATAAAGCTTCAATTCTTTCTCTATAATTGCTCTTGTGAGACTTAGTGAATTGGTGAGAATGAAAGAAGAATGTGCTTCTATTTATAGGAAAATATAGTTTTGATAATTGTACGTTTTGGGGCTCGAAATATTACAGTATAATACGTACCTTCATCTTTTTTTTTCATTTTTAATTTAGTCCTGCAAATATTATCAAACTTGCACCACCTCCTCTAATAGTATATCATGCGAATCAACAATACAATCATGTGAATCAATAATTCTATACATGTGAAAAAAATAATTACAGTATAGTACCTTCATCTATATCTCCATTTTTAATTTAGTCATGCAAGTATTATCAATCTTGCACCATCTCTGTGACGCCCCCAAAACAGGTATACATCACCTATTTTGAGTTGCCAAATACATGGTACAGAATACAAATACAACTTAATTATACAACTGTCGTGTAAAGTACGACAAAACATAAGCTATGAGTTTTAATACAAATATTATCGTCTCGACAATATACAAACTCAAACTCAATATTATTACATTTATTTTCCCATTATTTCACTGAATAGTGAGGACTACTAATGCTATCATCTGGTCCGTCACTCCATTCCCTGACTAGTCCCTGCTACGTTCTCATTTCCTGAAGAGAACAATGAAAGTAAAAGGGTGAGCTCAACTAGCCTAGTAGGAAATATTATGACTAAGATAATACAGAATAAATTATCATTATCCTTAAACAGTGTTAAACTGATACAATATAACAAACATCAAGTTTAACTGCAGCGGAATAAACAATCCATTAAAAGAGTCAAGTAGAGAATAAAATCTACTATCTGTTATGATTTAAAAGGTTTTTCATCACTTTTATCGTTGGGACTCAGCTTAATAAATAATCCACCTCATTGAATCACCCCTGCACTACGGCCAAGGATATTTTTTAGTATCACAACCACAATTATCCATGCACTACGGGCCAAGAATATTTGTGTATTCATTAATGGTCATGATCATGCCAACAACTGTCCATCAATGCATTACGGGCCAATGAGGACTTTTACCACATCATTTGTAACATTACGGTCATAATTACACCGAATAATCCCTGGTCATAATCATACCAAGTCCATCTATGCACTATAGGCCACAGATGACTTTCAACAAAATATAAACATGAGGATGATGGCAATGATATAAGAATTCAATAAAACAAGTTCAAGAATTATTTTATCCAGGAACTAATAACGTCCAAATTGTCAACGTGATACTGCTTTGTAGAGTAAAATTCAAGAATGCTCAGAAAAATATTTCCATGAAAAGATCTGGATGAAGCGCAAATATCAAGGATATTCCACTAATTTCATGGAGTATAGAAGTCAAAACTTTAACCAACTGAGTATAATAGAGAATGAAATAACAAAAGAAATCACCAAGCATGCGATAGACCGCACAGATAGGTTATTCCAACAGAATAATAAATAACGAAACAGGTCCGACAAAAAACGCACAGACAGAATATTCCAACAGAATAATAAAGACGAAATCAGTCCCAAGTAAAAACGCATGCATGTGATATTCAAATGAATAATAAATAATGGAACCAGGTCATGCATAAAGAACAGACAGTGTGTTCCAACAGAATGATAAATATTGGAACGAGGTCCGGCGTAAACGCACAGACAGGATGTTCTAGCAGAATAATAAAGAATGAAATAACAGAAGAATTTCACCAAGTATAGGGTAGCCCGCGTATACAGGTTATTCCAACAGGATAATAAAGAATTTAATAACAGAAGTTCTCTTCATGGATAAGAAAGAAATAATACTCCCTACCTTAGAAAAAAAATGTATACTGGAATAGTGAGGTAGCAGACTTCTCTTCTTCTTTCTCTCTATAATTTCTCTCTATAATAATCGCTCTAAAGCTTTTGTGAATTGGTGAGAAATGAAGGAAGAATGAGCTTCTATTCATAGGAAAATATAGTTTCGATAATTGCACGTTTTGGGGCTCGAAAAAATTACGATCTGATACCTCCAACTTTTCTTTCATTTTAATTTAGTCCTGCAAGTATTATCAAACTTGCACCACCTCCCCTAATAGTAAATAATGTGAATCAATAGTTCAATCATGTGAATCAATAGTATAATCATGTGAAAAATACGAATTACAGTATAGTACATCCATCTATACCTCTATTTTTAACTTAGTCATGTAAGTATTATCAATCTTGCACCAACTCCCCTAATAGTACAAGAATGTGATTTAATAGTACACAAATGTGAACAAATAGTTATATAAGCATGTGAATTAGTAGCAATTAATTGCTCATTTATCCGATAAATTACTCGATTTATCAATATAACCCCCAAACATCAATTATCATCGGAATAGATGTCGATTTCCACTAACACTAATAATCCCAACTCAATGGAACTATCAAAATTCATTTTTAATCAACACAACTTATTAATCATTAATATTATAACTCACAATATTTAACAACCAGGTCGTTCCCAGGAAAGAGGGGGCTTTTCGATAAGGATTTCTCCATATTGGCGCGCAATTAGGTGACCAAACCTATCCTTGACAGAACTTCTAGACATTGTCAATATTGCAAATAATAATATGAATAACTTTGTCGTCTCAATTATTGATTTAATAATAATAAATATTATGCAAATGATATTGTTACAATAATTGAATCAATAATATGAGAGATATGATCGCAAAATTCTACATGTAGCAATAATTGAGTATAATCGAGTGACTTCTCACGTAAGCATCAATAATCAATACTTGTATTGCTACTATACAACCACGCATATTCTTTGTACTTTTAATACAAGGTGTTTTCAACAGTTTAACAGTAAAACTTTCGCCGTTATTTTCATAAAAAGTATTTTTTCGTTTTCTCAATCAAATGATAATTCCGTTGTGGGGTCCACCAATGATTGTCTTGGGTGTATGAAATATTCCTGTTAAAACGAATATTCCCTGACCAATCGAATATTATATAACAACTTGTGTACTTTGCAAAATTTGTAAATATTACCCACAACTATAACATTATATCAAATCCACACCATAAAATTCAAAAATATATTTCGAGAAAATTATTCTTTATTCATAAAAGTTGGGGTCTTACAACCTCCCCTTCTTATGAAATTTCGTCCTCAAAATTAGGGTACATACCTGGTATATCGAAGAGGTAAGGATATCTTGATTTCATCTCAGATTCTAACTCCCAGGTCATTTCTTCCACATCGTGGTTTCTCCACAAAACTTTGATTTGAGGTATAACCTTGGAGCGTAGAATATGATCCTTTTTATCCAAGATTTTAACAGGTAACTCTTCATACGTTAAATCTTCCTCTATCTCGTCTGGTTCTAATTCAATAATGTGATTTGGGTCTTTCACATATTTACGTAACATAGATATGTGAAAAACGTTATGAACACGAGACATACTTGGCGGTAAAGCGAGTCTATACGCCATAGTTCTTACTCGATCGAGGATTAAAAATGGGCCAATGAATCGAGGGTTGAGCTTTCCTCTCTTTCCAAATCTTGTAACTCCTTTCCATGGAGCAACACGTAACAACACATGATCTTATCGAATTCTACGTCCTTTCGATGAAGATCAGCATAACTCTTTTGTCGATCTTGTGAGGTTTTTATACGTTGTCAGATCGTTTGTATATTTTCCGTAGTCATACGCACCAACTCTGGTCCCAACAACGTTGCTTCACCCACCTCATCCCAGCATACTGGAGAACGACACTTTCTTCCATACAACGCCTCAAATGGAGCCATGCCAATACTTGCTTGATAACTGTTGTTGTAGGAAAACTCCACCAATGGTAAGAACTTATCCCAACTTCCCTTGAAGTCAAGGACACAGAGTCTTAATAAATCTTCAAGAGTTTGAATAGTCCTCTCCGATTTGCCCGTCTGCATCAAGGATGATATCTTAGAGCTAAATCGTAAATCCGCCCATAGCTTTTTGCAAACTAACCCAAAATCTTGAAGTGAATCTTGGGTCTCGATCGAAACTATGGATACTTGGCGGCATACCATGCGATCTTAGAATCTCATTTATGTACATACGAGCAAGACGTTCAAGTGTATAAGTTTCTCGTATAGGTAGGAAATGAGCGGACTTGGTCAATCTATCAACAATGACCCAAATTGCATCTATGCCTTGAGAAACCTTGGGAAGACCGATGAATTAAATCCATGGTAATGTGTTCCCACTTCCATTCGTGAATTTCAAGTGGTTGCAATGGACCTTTTGGTACTTGATGCTCCGCTTTTAACTTCGTTGACAAATTAGACACCTTGAGATAAATAGCGATATCTCTCTCTTCATATTGCTCCACCAAAATGTATATGGCGAAGATCACGATACATTTTGGTACTCCTAGATGGATTGCAAAACGGTGTGTTTGTGCGCCTCCATCATGATTTTATACTTTAAATCAAGGTCGTTAGAACACAAAGTCCGGAGTTGACTCAAGTATTCCTTCCTCATCGATTCTTGCTTCCAAAGATAGCACCTTCTTCAGCACTTTCTTCTTCATACGCATTAGCTCCGTGTCCGTAGCTTGGCGCAAACTTTAACTTTATCGATTAAAGTCGGTTCTACTCAGTATGTTTGCCATCGTCATGTGGGTCCCCGGAGTATTTAACTCTCTATCTCCATCCTTTCCAAGTCATACAAAATGGGCTCATATCGTTGACAATATCGCACTCGTACTTGCATATGATCTTCTACTCAATGCGTTAGCTACCTACCACGTTCGCTTTTTCGAGATGGTATTGGATGGTATGATCATAATCTTTCAACAATTCAAGCCAACGCGTCATTGTCGCATGTTGAGTTCCTTTTGAGTGAAGAAATATTTGAGGCTTTTATGATCCGTAAAGATTTCCACTTTCTCCCCATACAAGTAATGCCTCCAAATTTTAAGTGCGAACGACAACCGCCAACTCTAGATCATGAGTAGGATAATTCCTCTCATATTCTTTGAGTTCTTGTGAGGCATAAAGCTATGACTTTCCCATGTTGCATGAGAACACATCCTAACCCTTTGCCCGAAGCATCACTTTGTAGATGACAAATCCTCCGAACCGATGGTATTGTCGAGCAGTCTTTGAAATGAGTCTCCTCTTGAGTTCTTGAAAACTCTTCTCACATTCCACGCTCCAATCGAATTTTGTATCTTTTCGAGTCACCGAAAGTTAATGGAGTAGTGATTCAAGAAAACCCTTCTACGAATCTCTGATAATAACCACTAAGCGAAAAGCTACGTATTTCTATTCACTAATTTAGGTTGCTCCCAGCTTTGAATTGCTTCAATCTTTGCCGGATCAACAGATATCCCATGATTTGATATCACGTGCCCAAGGAATGCAACTTCCTCAAGCCAGAACTCGCATTTCTTCAACTTGGCATATAGCTTGTTTTCACGAAGTTTTTGGAGTATCAGCCTCAAGTGTTGCTCATTATCTTCATGGCTTTTGGAATATATGAGGATGTCATCAATAAAGACGACCACAAAATGATCCAAATATTCCTTGAATACTCGGTTCATCATATCCATGAAGGCAGCAGAAGCATTAGTCAATCCAAAGGACATGACTAGGAATTCATGATGTCCGTACCAAGTTCTGAAAGCCGTCTTTGGAATGTCATCGGTTCTAATCTTCAATTGATGATATCCTGAACAAAGATCAATCTTTGAAAAGAATTTGGCGCCTTGCAACTGGTCAAAGAGGTCATCAATACGTGGCAATGGGTACCTATTTTTGATGGTGACATGATTCAACTCCCGATAATCAATACAAAGTCGCATACTCCCATCTTTCTTCTTCACGAATAGAACTGGAGCACCCCAAGGAGACGTACTAGGACGAATAAAACCGATATCTAACAATTCCTGCAATTGGGTCTTTAACTCCTGAAGTTCAATAGGAGCCATTCGATATGGGGCTTTGGAAATGGGGTTTGTACCGGGTTCAAGGTTAATACAAAATTCAATTTCACGCTTTGGGGGTAGGCCAGGAAGTTCTTCAGGGAATACGTCAGGAAATTTATTAACAACAGAAATATCATTCAAAACTAACGTATTTTTATTTAAATCCGTGACATGAGCTAAGAAAGCTTGACATCCATTTTTCAATAAACGAATAGCTTTATGGCTTGAAATGACATTGATTGATTTTAATGGTTTAGTTGTTTAAATTCGCATAATAGGTTGGTTAGGAATATGAAAGCTAACAACCTTACGAAAATAATCAATTTTTGCATGATGAGTAGTTAACCAATCAATCCCTAGAATCACGTCAAATGCAAGTATTTTCAATGAAATAAGATCGATATGCAATGTGAGGGTACCAATTTGAACCAAACAAGACTTGCAAACAGTGGATGTAATAAAGGTTTCTCCTAACGGAGTTTCAACAGATAAGTCAAAGTCTAATTTCTCCGGAGTCAAATTTAATCGTTGAGCGCAAGTAGGAGAAATAAAAGAATGGGTAGAACCGGTATCAAATAAGGTATAGACTTCACTAGAGTTTATGATAAGCTTACCCGTTATGACCTCGTTCGGGTTCCTTGCTTTCTGGGAGGTCACAACAAATGCTCTCCCTTGCACCACCGGCTTTGGCTTTTCTGGGACGGCCTTTGGTGCCTCCATCCTAGCTGAACTTGTCTTCGGTGAATGACAAAATCAGGCTAAGTGACCTTCTCTTCCACAATTATAACACGCTTTGGATGGCATCGCGCAGTTTGGACTGATGTGTCCCTCCCCTCCGCATTTGAAGCATATGATAGGTGATCGTTCTCCTTCCTTGACAACGGGTGTTGGTGCTGACGTCTTTCCAACATTTTTGAATCTCGTCTTCTTGAAATGTCCATTCTTATTGTCTTGGCTATGATTACCACCGAAGTGGTTACCATTTCTGGCATGTTGATTCCCTCCACGCTTGTTGTCACCGCTTCAATGATCACATACCACTGGTATTTTTATCTTTTGTACCGCTTTCCCTTGGTTGCATTGACTCGTTACCGCGCTCCAATAACTGAGCCCTATTTACAACATCTGAGTACAAACACAGTTTATGAGAAATAAGATATTGACGTATCTCCGATTTTAAACCTCTTAAAAACATTCGCGTCATTCGCTCCTCATTATCGACCAAATGGGATGCAAACCGGGATAACTCCGCAAATTTAGCCTCGTATTGCGACACGGTCATATTGTTTTATTCCAACTTGATAAACTCCACATCCTTCATGTGATGAATACTTTCGGGAAAGTACTTGTCGTTGAACAGCTCTTGGAACTTCTCCCAAGACATCTTGAGTACGTCAGGCTGGGTACGTTTTACAGATTCCCACCAGTAATCTGCCTCTTCAAGCAACATAAAGGTGGCGAAGGGAACCTTTTGTTCCTCGGAGCATCCCAAGACATCAAATATCTTGGTGATCTGCTTTTTCCACGCTTCCGCCTTAAGTGGTTTTGGCTCTCCAATAAACTCCGGTGGTCCCAGCTCCTTGAACTGTTTAGCGGTGACCGTCTGAGAGTTTCCAGTGTTTCCACCTGCATTTTGAACAGGAGCCGCTCTCGCCTGATGTTGTATGAATTGCATAAAGACTCTGAACATTCCATCGTTCATAATTTGGTCAATGTTGTTGTTTGCATGAGGATTGTCGCCTTCCTGATGCAAATTATTCTGATTGTTGTTCTGTGGAGACTCAACAGTTTCTTGTGCTCCATTGCTATTCTCAATATTCTCGGATGCCATTTTCAAATAATGCCACAAAATAAGGGTTAGTTGACATGTAACATATTATCTCTATACTCTGACCAACCAATTAAATACCAAATAAAATTAGTTAGGTCATACTAGCGAAGGAATTCCCTGTCTCTCCCTTCCTAGTTCTAGTCTCACATCTTAGCCAGAGATCATATCCCTACGCTTTGATACCAACTGTGACGCCCCCAAAACAGGTATACATCACCTATTTTGAGTTGCCAAATACATGGTACAGAATACAAATACAACTTAATTATACAACTGTCGTGTAAAGTACGACAAAACATAAGCTATGAGTTTTAATACAAATATTGTCGTCTCGACAATATACAAACTCAAACACAATATTATTACATTTATTTTCTCACTATTTCACTGAATAGTGAGGACTACTAATGCTATCATCTGGTCCGTCACTCCATTCCCCGACTAGTCCCTGCTACGTTCTCATTTCCTGAAGAGAACAATGAAAGTAAAAGGGTGAGCTCAACTAGCCCAAAGAGGGAAATATTATGACTAAGATAATGCGTAATAAATTATCATTAGCCTTAAACAGTGTTAAACTGATACAATATAACAAACATCAAGTTTAACTGCAGCGGAACAAACAATCCATTAAAAGAGTCAAGTAGAGAATAAAATCTACTATCCGTTATGATTGAAAAGGTTTTTCATCACTTTTATCGCTGGGACTCAGCTTAATAAATAATCCACATCACCGAATCACCCCTACACTACGGCTAAAGATATTCTTTAGTATCACGACCACAATTATCCATGCACTACGGGCCAAGAATATTTGTGTATTCATTAATGGTCATGATCATGCCAACAACTGTCCATCAAAGCACTACGGGCCAATGAGGACTTTTACCACATCATTTGTAACATTACGGTCATGATTATACCGAATAATCCCTGGTCATAATCATACCAAGTCCATCTATGCACTACAGGCCACAGATGACTTTCAACATAATACAAACATGAGGATGATGACAATGATATAAGAATTCAATAAAACAAGTTCAAGAATTAATTTATCCATGAACTAATAACGTCCAAATTGTTAACATGATACTGCTTTGTGGAGTAAAATTCAAGAATGCTCAGAAGAATATTTCAATAAAAAGATACTGGATGAAGCGCAAATATCAAGGATATTCCACTAATTTCATGGAGTATAGAAGTCAAAACTTTAACCAACTGAGTATAATAGAGAATGGAATAACAAAAGAAATCACCAAGCATGCGATAGATCGCAGACAGATAGGTTATTCCAATGAATAATAAATAACGGAACAGTCCGTGTAGCGTAAAGCGCATGCATGTAAGATATTCCAATGTAATAATAAAGACGGAATCGGTCCCATGTAAACACACATGAATAGGATATTCCAATGTAATAATAAATAATGCAACCAGTCATGCGTAAAACGCATAATATGTTCCAACAGAATGATAAATAATGGAACGAGGTCCGCGTAAACGCATGCATTGAGCAGGATGTTCCAAAGAGAATAATAAAGAATGGAATAACAGAAGAATTTCACCAAGTATAGGGTAGCCCGCGTATACAGGTTATTCCAACAGGATAATAAAGAATGGAATAACAGAGATTCTCTTCATGGATAAGAAAGAAATAATACTCCCTACCTTAGAAAAAACAGTATACTGGAATAGTGAGGTAGCGGACTTCTCTTCTTCTTTCTCTCTATAATTTTTCTCTATAATAATCTCTCTAAAGCTTTTGTGAATTGGTGAGAAATGAAGGAAGAATGAGCTTCTATTCATAGGAAAATATAGTTTCGATAATTGCACGTTTTGTGGCTCGAAAAATTACAGTACAATACCTCCAACTTTTCTTTCATTTTTAATTTAGTCCTGCAAGTATTATCAAACTTGCACCACCTCCCCTAATAGTAAATAATGTGAATCAATAGTTCAATCTGTGAATCAATAGTATAATCATGTGAAAAATATGAATTACAGTATAGTACATCCATCTATACCTCCATTTTTAACTTAGTCATGCA
This sequence comes from Panax quinquefolius, assembly GCA_020205615.1. Lineage (NCBI taxonomy): Eukaryota > Viridiplantae > Streptophyta > Magnoliopsida > Apiales > Araliaceae > Panax > Panax quinquefolius. The sequence goes on from CM035162.1 coordinate 88,558,229, forward strand.
AGTATTATCAATCTTGCACCAACTCCCCTAATAGTACAAGAATATGATTCAATAGTACACACATGTGAACAAATAGTTATATAAGCATGTGAATTGGTAGCAATTAATTGCTCATTTATCCGATAAATTACCCGATTTATCAATATAACCCCCAAACATCAATTATCATCGAAATAGATGTCGATTACCACTAACACTAATAATCCCAACACAATGGAACTATCAAAATTCATTTTTAATCAACACAACTTATTCATCATTAATATTATAACTCACAATATTTAACAACCAGGTCGTTCCCAGGAAAGAGGGGTTTTCCGATAAGGATTTCTCCTTATTAGCGCCTTGATTAGGTGACCAAACCTCTCGATGTAACTTCTGAACATTGTCAATATTGCAAATAATAATATGAATAACTTTGTCGTCTCAACTATTGATTTAATAATAATAAATATTATGCAGATGATACTGTTATAATAATTGAATCAATAATATGAGAGATATGATGCATCAATTACTGTAGCAATAATTGAGTATAACTGAGTGACTTCTCATGTAAGCATCAATAATCAATTTTGTGTGCTACTATGCAACCACGCGTATTACTGTACTTTTAACACCGGGTGTTTCAATAGTTAACAGTAAAACTTCCGCCGTTATTTTCATAAAGTATTTTTGTCGTTTTCTCAATCCGACAATAATTCCGTTGTGGGGGTCCATCAATGATTGTGCCGTTATACGAATATTCCCTGTTAAAACGAATATTCCCCGACCAATCGAATATTATATAACAACTTGCGTACTTTGCAAAATTTATAAATATTACCCACAACTATAACATTATATCAAATCCACACCATAAAATTCAAAAATATATTTCGAGAAATTTTTCTTTGTGACGCCCCCAAAATAGGTATACATCACTTATTCTGAGTCGTCAAATACATGGTACAAAATACAAATATAACTTAATTATACAACTGTTGTGTAAAGTACGATAAAATATAAGCTGTGAGTTTTAATACAAATATTGTCGTCTAGACAATATACAAACTCAAATTTAATATTATTACATTTATTTTCCACTATTTCAATTGAATAGTGAGGACTACTAATGCTATTATCTCGTCCGTCACCCGCTCCCCGACTAGTCCCTCGCTACGTTCTCATTTCACAAGAGAACAATAAAAGTAAAAGGGTGAGCTCAACTAGCCCGAAGAGGAAATATTATGACTAAGATAATGCAGAATATATTATCGTTAGCCTTCAACGTTGTTAAACCGATACAATATAACAACCATCAAGTTTAATCAGACCAAACAAGCACTCCATTAAAAAAAAGTCAAGTAGAGAATAAAATCTACTATCTTTTATAATTTAGAAGATTTTCATCACTTTTATCGTTGGGACTCGACTTTTAATAAATAATCCACCTCATCAATCACCCCAAGACTACTACTACGGCCGAGGATATTCTTTAGTATCACGACCAAAATTATCCATGCACTACGGGCCAAGAATATTTGTGTATTCATTAATGGTCATGATCATGCCAACAACTTGTCCATCAATGCACTACGGGCAATGAGGACTTTTACCACATCATTTGTAACATTACGGTCCATAATTACAAGAATAATCCACAGTCATAATCATACCAAGTCCATCTATGCACTATAGGCCACGATGACTTTCAACAAAATATAAACATGAGGATGATGGCAATGATATAAGAATTCAATAAAACAAGTTCAAGAATTATTTTATCCGGGGAACTAATAACGTCCAAATTGTCAACGTGATCTTTGCTTTGTAGAGTAAAAATTCAAGAATGCTCGGAAGAATATTTCCATGAAAAGATATCTTTGGATGAAGCGCAAATATCAAGGATATTCCACTAATTTCATGGAGTATAGAAGTCAAAACTTTAACCAACCGAGTATAATAGAGAATGGAATAACAAAAGAAATCACCAAGCATGCGATAGATCATACATGAGATAGGTTATTCCAATGTAATAATAAATAACAAAACAGTCCCAAGATAAAAGCGTATGATGTAATATTCCAACGAGAATAATAAAGGCGGAATCGGTCCGACGTAAAATGCACGAGATGGGATATTCCAACGTAATAATAAATAATGGAACCAGTCATGCATAAAAACGGGCATGTATGTTCCAAATGTAATGATAAATAATGGAACGAGGTCCCAAGTAAACGCATGCATGAGCGGGATGTTCTAGCGAATAATAAAGAATGGAATAACAGAATAATTTCACCAAGTATAGGGTAGCCCGCAGCGTATCTGAGTTATTCTAACAGGATAATAAAGAATGGAATAACAGAAGTTCTCTCCATGGATAAGAAAGAAATTATACTCCCTACCTTAGAAAAACTGGATACTGGAATAGTGAGGTAGCAGATTTCTCTTCTTCTTTCTATAATTTCTCTCTATAATAATTGCTCTAAAGCTTTTGTGAATTGGTGAGAAATGAAGGAATAATGAGCTTCTATTTATTGAAAAATATAGTTTCGATAATTGCTTCGTTTTGGGGCTCGAAAAATTACAAAGATCTGATACCTCCACTTTTCCTTTATTTTTAATATAGTCATGAAAGTATTATCAAACTTGCACCACCTCCCCTAATAGTAAATAATGTGATTCAATAGTAAATTATGTGAATCAATAGTTCTAGACATGTGAAAATACGAATTACAGTATAGTACCTCCATCTATACATCCATTTTTAACTTAGTCATGCAAGTATTATCAATCTTGCACCAACTCCCCTAATAGTAACTAGAATGTGAAACAATAGTATATACATGTGAACAAATAGTTATAATCATGTGAAATAATAGCAATCAATTGCTCATTTATCCGGTTAAATACCCGATTGGTCAATATAACCTCCAGACATCAATTATTATCGAAATAATTGTCGATTTTCACTAACACAAATAATTCCAACACAATGAAACCATTTTTATCAAAAATATAAATTTTGAAATTTTGAAGTTTGACTTTTCTAAAAAAAAGTCACCGTTGACTTTGACGAAATAGTGAATTCTCAAAATTTTGTGTTTATAGACTATTTTTACTAATTTCATCGTTCCGGACTCAAATATCACGTCCGCGTCTCCAAATTCAACTCCGAACACAACTTCAATTTTAATAACATTCATCATTAATATTACAACTCACAATATTTATCAACCAGGTCGTTCCCAGGAAAGGGGGGCTTTCCAATAAGGATTTCTCCCTATTGGCGCGCAATTAGGTAACCAAACTTCTCCTTGACAGAATTTTTAGACATTGTAAATAATGCAATTTAATAATATGAATAACTTTGTCGTCTCAATTATTGATTTAATAAAATAACATATTATGCAGATGATACTACTAATGATAATCGAATCAATAATATAAGAGATATGATGAAGAAATTCATCATAGCAATAATTGAGTATAACGAGTGACTTCTCACGTAAGCATCAATAATCAATACCGTAGTACTACTATCGCAACCACGCGTATTACTATACTTTTACTACCGGGTAGTTCAACAGTTAACGGTAAAACTTCCGCCATTATTTTCATAAAGTATTTTTGTCATTTTTTCAATCCGAATGAATAATTCCGTTGTGGGGTCCACCAATAATTGTCTTGTTATTATGCGAATATTCCCCATTAAAACGAATATTCCCCAATTAATCGAATATTAACAACTTGCGTGATTTGCAAAATTTGTAAATATTACCCACAACTATAACATTATATCAAATCCACACCATAATATTCAAAAATACATTTTGAGAAAATTTAATCTTTATTCAAAAAGTTGGGGTCTTACATTCTTTATTTATAAAAGTTGGGGTCTTACAATCTCCCTTAATAGTACATGCATGTGAATCAATAGTATACATATGTGAACAAATAGTTATAAGCATGTGAATTAATAATAATTAATGCTCATTTAACCGATTAATTATCCGATTGATCAATATAACTTTCATACATCAATTATCATCGAAATAAATGTCGACTTCCACTAACACTAATAATTCCAACACAATGGAAATATCAATTTCATCTTTAATTAACACGAACTTATTCATCATTAATATTATAACTTACAATATTTAACAACCAGATCATTTCCAGGAAAGAGGGGGCTTTCTAATAAGGATTTCTCCCTATTGGCGCTCAATTAGGTGACAGAACCTCTCCTCAACAGAACTTTCTAGACATCGTCAATATTGCAAATAATAATATGAATAACTTTGTCGTCTCAATTATTGATTTAATAATATAAAATATTATGCAGATGATACTCTGACAATAATTGAATCAATAATATGAGAGATATTATGCAACAATTACTGTAGTAATAATTAAGTATAATCAATACGATTAATATTCTTATGTAACCACATTATCGCATCTTTTTTTTACTACGGTAGTTCAACAGCTTTTAACAAAGAAACTTTCGCCGTTATTTTTATAAAAGATAATTACGTGTTTTCTAACTACGACAATACTTCCATTAATAGGGGTCCACCAATGATTGTCTTAGTCGTCTGAATATTCCCATTAAAACGAATATTCCCCGACCAATCGAATATTCCCCGACAACGAATATTTTATCTCAACTTGCTTACTTTGCAAAATTTTCAAATATCACCCTTAATTTTAACCTTTATCAATTTAACCATTTACTAAATAACATAATAATTATAAGAAAATTGAATACCTTCATTTCATAAAATTCGGAGTCTTACATATACTTTTTACATAAATAGTATCGTTGACAAAGTGATAGTACTGTTGACAATTTTTATTAAAAAATTTATTTATCTTATTTTCGGTATCCCACAATTATGTCGTTGTGGGGCATATCAATGATTGGTTGTTTCAGCGCCGTCGAGGATGGAATAATGCTCAATGTTGCTGGTGGTTTGATGCTTGAACATCCATTGACATTGCCCTTTATTGACACAGTGGTTAGCATCTCTGTTCTCTCTCTATCTCTGTTTGAGCATTTGCCGATAACTTGAATGGAGTTTTGAGTTTTTTCATAATGGCGTGCTTGCCATGCTCCATCATACAGTTACCATGTATTTATTTTTGATATAATCTTCAGCTCCTGTGGTTGTGTAGGTAGGCACTGCTGATAGTGTTATGGGACTCTTTAAAGCTCACACTCTCACAGAAAAGCTGATTCGGGAAGCCCTTTAAATGTTAGGGTAAAATGCAAATGTGGCCACTGAACTTTAGGGGTTTTTGGATATTGAGCCTTTTTCTTTTGGTCAACGTATTTTGAGCCCTTTTCTATTAAAAAATTTGGACTTTGAGCCCCTGTTGCCAAATATGCGTTGACTTGCTTACATGGCGCCTACCTGGCATATCTGACGTGAATTTTTTTATTTTTATGATCTTGGTTTCAGTTTTGCAACTAGGTGGACCGGATACCAATTTTACCAAGCTACTTGATTTTTTATTTTTTATTTTGCCTATTACGGATTTTGGAGTTCATCTCTACATCTGTGCTTAGTTTTTCAGTCAATTCTTTATTACTTTATTTATCAAAGATGAACAGGCATCAATGCATATTTTTCTCTATATAAAATAGACTATGCTCTTGATGAAATGCTGGTATAATGCTTATATGTAGGAGGGAAAAATGTATTAAAATATAAAAGAGATTGTGAACTCATACATAATTCTTTCATTTTTAATTTATTCGATTGTAATGGTGGTCGTAGTAAAACTAGCTACCATTACAAAAACATAAAAAGAATTAAGGTTGAACTTGAATATCTAATTAATTAATAATCTTGACGCGCCAAGAAATACATTAAAATATAATCTCTCATGACAGGACACTAGGAATAAGAACTAATCTAGCATAAATAAATAATCGGAACACTCAGATTGTTTCAGTGAAGCTAGTATTGCAGCCACCATGATTAATAAAAAAACGAAAGTTGACTAGTTTGCAGCTTAAATCGACACAACGGACAGCAGGAGTTCTTCTTTAGCCACGACACAATGAAGTCACGATGGAACACATGACAGCAATCCAATCCCCTTGCTTGGCGGCTCCCTATGTTTCAAACCCATCAGAGCTTTATTATACAACGTCCTCAATAAATAATTATCTTGCTCATCTCGACAGTTGTGATCTAGGTGGATCTCGCTTACACCTTCTCTTATCATTCCCAATATACTATACCAAGGCGTATTATGTTGTTGACCAACACGAATCAAATGAGCAACTAAGTGACTGAGTTTCTGGCGATCTGTCTCCTTCTTTTTGTCCATGGCCATTGCTTAGTATTCATTATCGGGTAGAGTTACGTTTCTTTCAATGTTGATACCGAAAGTAATATTTTGCGGTCACAATTTGAGAACTTCTCGTGTCCTATGAGCCTGGTTTAAGATTAGCTTAATTAATTCGTTGCAATTATTATCCTTTAGAAATCGTAGAACGTGGAAGATGGCGAATCGATTACAGAGTTGGCCGAAAACCATGGTGAGTGAGTGGTATTAAGGGACGTTGTTGTTTTGATGCGACTGTTAGAAAGAAGATCGGAAGCACTGATTGATTGTGAAAACAATTGATAATTCATGCTTATTAGGGAGTGAATGATCATTCCTTGAACTAGGACTGCCAAAAGCTCTGACTAATACCACGGAGGAGGAGGAATCTTGATTAAACAGAGCAGCAGCCATCTCAGCTATATTATATTAACTAGAGATGGTGAACTAGTATAATTTCTAAAGGATTATCGTCAATCAATCTGTTGTATAGTAAAATTCATAATCTTGCCTTTAGGTTTCTAATAACAAATTTAAGTATATTAATATAAAACTTAGCCATATAGTATAAAAAAACAAAAATATCAATTCCCTATTTTGCCCATAAAATTAATATAAAACGGGTCAGATTCGGGAAACGGGTCTACTGACTACATGATATAGTAACAACTATCCCAACTTTGGTGAGATCTAACCTAACCCGAACAATAAACAAATTAATGTCGTTGGAAGCCTTCTACATTCCTACGCGGCTACGCCTGATTTTATAGGTGCACATAATTTTAAAATTATAAAATTAATACACATAATTTAACCTTTGAAAATAATAAATCAATAAATTATACAGTTATTAGTACATAAAATAAAAAAATAGTAAAATTTATAATTTTTGTAATTATATTATCTAAAATTAATTAATTTATACTAATTTTGAATTTAAAGATATTTCATATTGAATTCAAAATGTTAATACTAAAATAAATAAATAAAAAGAAGAAGAAGAGTATTCTTTTACATAAATAGTATGGTTGACAAAGTGATAGTATTGTTGACAATTTTATTAAAAATTTATACTTTCTACCAATACTTTGTGATGAATCTAATATTCTCCTACATATTTTTTATTTTATAATTTGTATACATCACCCTTAACTTTATCATTTTATCAATTTAACAACTTACTATTTAGCATAATAATTATAAGAAAAATTAAATTCTATTTATTAAAAATCGGGGTCTTACATATATAGGATATGAAATGTCCAAATTTATTTTCCTATACTAATGTTAGAGCAATATAAGAATTATAAAAAACAAAAATTTACTGAACATATTTTTCAATTTTTAGCTTTCTTATATTTTTTTTCAAAGAAAATATTTTAAAAAAATTTGATCCAATTTTCCTTAGAAAAGAGCTTTCTTAACTCATAAAAAAACTTATAAATAAGGGATTTATAAGAACAATTGTAACTTTTCTCCAACTTTCCTATTCTTTCTTCTGTTTTTTAAACTTTGAAACAAGAAATGAAAGAAGGATTAATCCAACGCTAGTTGGTGGGGCCTTGGGTGCATGGTCCAGACTATGGCGTCAGACAATGACATATGTCATCCAATAAAACACCGACGTGTGGCCCACCAACTAAGTCTCCCTTCAATTTATTTTCCCATAATCACAAACCTTCAGAATCATTTGCATATCGTCTCTCTCTTTGCTTCTCTTCTTCCAGTATCTACTCGTTTGGTCGTTAGGGAATTTGATCGACTGTATTCTTTTGAAGGTAACTTCTTCTTATTCTTCTTCTTTCTCTCCGTTTTCTTCTTCTTCTTTATATCATTAATCCCTCGTATTCTTTTTTATTAACTAGTTGCAGGGTTTTTACGTATTAATTAATTATATAAGCGATTTCATTACTTTATTTATAGTTCTTGATTCCTTTTTTTGTTAAAGATTCATTCTACATTGACTTGACTAATTCCGTTTTTAATACTCCTACTATTCTTTTCACCATCTGCATCATATTTCAGTTATTTCAGTTAATACTCCTACTATTCTTTTCATCATATCTTCATCATATTTCAGTTGTCCGAAACATTCAATTGACTTGATGATGATCTTCTTAACATTATTGGTAATTGGATTGAGTTTCTTTAGATTTTTTAAGATGGTGGTAACCGGTACAAAACTTTTTGGGTTTTATAATTATCGTAAAATTTTGACAAGCCAATTCCCAGTTGAAATTGTTAGGGTTTTAATTTTTTAGCAACATTTTCCTTGTAGTTTCTACTTGGTAGACTAACGAACAAATCAACTCATACTGATCAGCTTTGGCCCCCACCTCTCTTTTTCAATGGGTATTTTGGTCAACATCTACTATTGAAAGTTTTGAAATGCAGTCTTGCTGTTGCTGTTGAATCAGTTATTTGATGTTCCTTGTTGTAAATTTCTGGTCTATGCTTGATTTTATTGTTATTTTTAGGCCAATGATCTATTTTATGATTATTATGCGTATTTGGTTCCGGTTCTTATTTATAAATAAGTTAGATAACCTTGGATGATGTCTAGGATTTATTTTTTCAAGGCTTCTTTTGACTCTTTTTAAATGTTTGAAGATTTCATGCCACATTAAATCCAACTTCTATATAGAATAATTTTGATGTTAAAAGCCCGTGTAAGATGTGTTGCGCCAGCCTTGAACTCACGATCATGTTGTATTACTTCAGATTAGGGCAGTTAGGAACTGAGAGATTGGGTGTAATTTGGATGTCTGTGTGCTCTCTTTGTGTTCTTTTTTTTTTTTGTTATTTTCGTTTCATGTGTGTGATTGTAAAGATGATGATAATATCTTTACTCTTTTTGTTATATCCAACTGTTTATCCGTGGTTTTCTGACCCTAATCATGTTGCATTTGAAATGGAAATGATACTGCAATCCAAGTTGGAAATAAATGAAGCAATATTTCTGATGATTATCATTGTTAATGCTTTATAATATTATGCTGAGATGATTATCTTCAAAACACGGATCGATGTTATGGAAGTAGTTCCTCTTTCGCTAACTAGACTCAATTTTAGTGGTAGGATCAGCTATATAGGTGTTGCAGAACAGTGTGATGGATCACAGTGATGATGATCACTCTTTTGAAGGGATGGACTCTGATGATTTACATAAGGTATACCTCAGGACTTTGTTTACGGGTGTTTTCTCCCCATATCTTAGTGATAATACTTGTAGACTAATAATGCCTTTGACATGATGCTATTTCAGGAAAAAACTGATCAAACTGATGATGAGTCTTTTGAATCACTGGGCTCTGAAGAACTGAATTCTCTTATGAAAGATATTGAGGAAGTGACTTCTGCAGGAAGCATACCTGAGGTAAATGAATTAATTAGAAAATTCAGATCCAGAGAGTAGTGGCACTTTTGACACGGTTCGTTTAATGATATATGTATAATGAATGTGTATGTGTGTGTGTTCTGGAAGTTTTTTTAAAAGTAAATCTATTCAAATGATTATTTTTGAAGCTCCTGGTGTATAATTCGGTGCTGTTTGTGCTGATGTTTATAATATTTATACTAAGAAAAATTCTGCTGATGTTTATAATATTTATAGTCTGATGAAAATTCTGGGAAAAATCCTTCTGCTGAAAGCAATTTTTCATTGGGATATTTCGGCAATACTTGATGCTGTTGTAGAACAATTTGGAACGATTTGAATGAGCTATTTGCTAATTTGAGTTTTTTTTCCACTTTTCATTATCTAATCTGTAATAGGATTCCCCTCAGTTAAGCAAAATGTTTCTCTATGAGTAGTTGGATAAAGTTCTGAATACATAATGATTAGAGTTGTGTTACTAATGTAGCACTGGATATAAAGCACTATAGTCTATAGGGAAATTTAATTGTATTTATCAGAATTGTATAATAGAAAAGGTTTCCTTTGATGTAGAACTTGTTTAGAACGTGGAGGAATGCCATGAAGTGTTTGTTTTCGTAAGGTTTAGCATCACCTGACTGTATAAATTTTCCAATGTGCATTTTTTCTTCTCTTTTCTTAATGGGCGGTAAACAGCTAATAAACAATTGAATCTTTAGAATGGAAGACTATTTCATATCTCTGACTTTTATTCCTTCTATAAGATGCTAGAGTTTTTTTTTCATTTACTTGGATAACTTAATTTGCATCTACAAAAGCATATCATAGTTTTTCGTGGGTTATGAGTTTAGCTGTAAATTTTGTTACAACAATTTTATTAGTAATACAGATTTCATATGGCAATATTGCCAAGTTTATTTTTAAGACAGTGTCATATATTTATGACATTTCAAGGGGCCTGGTGGCTGACCTTATCTATGTTTTAAATTGAGTCTGTTTACTCTATTTAAAACATCCTTGCTGAAGGAGCTCCTGTAAGTGAGCACTTGTAACATGTTAAATTAGGAATGAAAACGAAAATGCATCTGCTCCTCTTCTGTTCTTCATAGATTTGTTTCATGATCCCTGTATGTTTTACTATGCTTTTTATGTTTACTATTATGAATATGTTATTTGTAAGCTTTTAGTAAGCTTTAAAATCAGGATTTTAACACTGAAATATTCTTCTTGTGTATGTTATTTTTGAGAAATTGTGTATCTATACATAATCTGACAATTATCTAGAGGAACCAACAAATATGGTGAGCATAAATTTTCTGTCACTGCTCTTCAGTCTACAAAATTATACAACTACGTATTTGAATAGATATAAGTTCATCTTAGATCTTTATGCTCATGATGTAGGACAAGATTTGAAGAAGAATACTAATAAAACAAGGAAAATCAACTCGGGTGAGGCTCCGCACCTCACTGCCCCAAGGGTTTCTTCTTGGCTTTGGACTCGTCGTCCTAATCGGCTCACTTTTAGCGTTAAATCTTTTACTCATTCTGTAGTTAATGTTTTGTATTGCAATGTTCTCAGCTTGTTCTCTTGTTCGGTTTCCTTTTATTTCTCTTAACTTATGTTCGGTTGATTGAGTTAGAACTTCATGGATTGCTTTGGCTGATACTTGATCTTTAACAAAGTAACAATCTTGTTAGGAACTTAAGTCAGAGCATTACATCTTAACCTCGTTCATGTTTCGTATTTCAAAAGGACTTGTTCAGTTGTTCTCAGCCTATTTGGGTTTTTTGGTTTTATTTTTTTTGAGTTGCATTATTGCTTTGGGTTGATGCTTGACCTTTAAAACGTAACAATCTTGTTAGGAACTCAAGTCAGATTAGACTGAAATTCTACCATATTTGCAATAAGATTGAAGTAAAAAAAAAATATGTAGTGATGCTTTTTACTTTTTTTCTTTTTCTGTTGATTGTTGCTATGCCTCTTTATAACTTGCTCATTTTCCTTTAATGACACTATGGTATGTTCCATATCTCATCTGATTTTCCTGCAAACATCAAACCGAAGGAGGACATGCAGATCCAAGATGTGGCAAAAGACCATGTTCTCCCTTTTCTTCATGCTAAATCTCTTTTGAGGTTCAGAAGTGTTTCTAAAGAGTGGGATCAATGTATAGGGAGTCCATTCTTAGCCCATCAGCAGAGTTACTACTTCCGAGACATATCTGGTTTCTTTTGTCAAACGGATTACGCCCACTTCTTTGAGGCACTCGATCAGCATGCTTATGGGATTCCTGATCCTTCTCTCTGGTTCCTGCCTGAAATCGTAAAGATAAAAAATTCCTGCAACGGATTGCTTCTCTGCCAAGGAGACGATGGCCGAAACGTGTACTATGTTTGCAACCCTGCAAACAGGGAATTTAATGTGCTTCCGCAATCAGATTATTATCATGGGGAGCAGCCGAATATAGTACTTGCCTTTGAGCCCTCTCCATTGAACTTTGGGGCGCCTTATCAGGTCATCTGTGGCTTTGATCTTTACGATGGTCCGCCGATGCTTTGCTTTGAAATTTACTCTTCAGAGACAAGGTCTTGGAGGTGCTCTATCGCTGATTGTTCTGAGATTGGGAATTCAAAACTCGTAGATAATGGCTTCTACATGAATGGAGTTTCATACTGGGAAACCTCATCAGGTGAATTGCTGGCTTTTGATGCGAAGAACGAGCTCTGTGGAATTCAGCCTATACCTTATAACATAAAAGCCGAGGGTATTTTGACACTGATGGATGGGGAAGCATCTTACATTCAAGCTTACATCCCCAAAGATGATGAGAATAGTACATCATCATGCATAATTGAGATCTTTGGGGGTGTTAATATGTGCTTGAAACGTCATGTTGCTGTTGATTTTAAATTTGCTACCTGCTTTGATACCAAATGCAGGGTGTTGCTTTCTGTGAACAGCAATGTACTGGTTTTGTATATAGCGGGTGTGATCTATTCTTGCAATATGCACGATAAAGAGGTTGAAGCGATCAGTAGAAGAGGAGTGTATACCCCAGGAGGTAAGTACATCCCATATGTGAACAGCCTTGTATCTTTGCCAAGCAGCAGCGCCATATAAACCATCAACATCCCATTCATTTGTTCATTGTTCTTACCACTACGTACTTAGTAGTGATCAAGTAGTTAACTATCTTCCTCATTCTTTCTGGCTGACCAGTATTATTTTAGTAGGATGTTTTTGGTTTTCATCAAAGACTAATGTGGATGTTGGAATTTACTGAATATCTGGTTCTGGTATTGTTGGTATTGAGTTTTTTCTCACGCGTGTGCGTGGACAATAGTTGTTGATAAATCCTATCTGATTTGTATGTTTTCTCACAATCTTAGGTAAGTGTGTTTTTAATATTTCTACATGATTCTCTCTATTCATTTTATGCTCGTTTGTCTTGATTAAGTTTTTACAAGCCTTTCTTTTTGCCAAGCGGCATTTATTTTTACTTTTTTATGTTTCATATATGTTTTATATTTACGTAAGTATCTCACTTTTCTTTACTTTAAAACTCTTTAAAATAAATTTCTTAATAATTTTTCATATCCAAATATAATCCTTAATTTAGCTTAATTATAAATAATAATATAATATATTAATAGAATTGCAATTTGTAAAAATGACTGTTAATTATCATAGTTTTCCTTCCAAATCTTAAAAAGAAAAATTCCTATTGATTTTTATTTGCATTTTTCTATTAGTCGGCAAAGAAAACAATACACACACACACACACACAGATATATATATATATATAATTTTGAAACAAAGAAAACACTAAATTTAAAAATAACCTATCATATTGAGCGTTAGTATAAAAAACTTACTAAATATAATATAGATATACTTTTATTTTAACACGATAAAATCAAAGAATGACAATTATGCGTTTCCTGTTCTGCAATATTTAACGAGAATACTTCTTCTATTTTAAAATTAGATATATATATTTTTTAATTTATTTTAAAATTAGATATATATTTTACTTTTAAAATTATAAAGCAACACGCATTATTAAAAATCATTATTTATATTCCTAAGTAAATTAAATATTATCATGCCACAACTCCTGCATATCCATTATTAAAATAATGTTAAAAATAATTTACCATAACATTATATTTTAACTTTAAAACAGGGGATTAGTATTATTGTAAAGACTCAAGTCAATCAACCATCACATACTTTCATGGCTTACATTCGTTACATTCTCGGAAGTTATGTGAAAGTTGCATAAACTTATAAATTATTCTTTATATCAATCAAAAAAATAGTTTTCCCAAATAGTTGTGATCTAGGTGGATCTCGCTCTAACCTTCTCTTATCATTCCCAATATACTATACCAAGGCGTATTATGTTGTTGACCAACACGAATCAAATGAGCAACTAAGTGTCTGAGTTTCTGGCGATCCGTCTCCTTCTTTTTGTCCATGGCCATTGCTTGGTCTTCATTATCGGGTAGAGTTACGTTTCTTTCGATGTTGATACCGAAAGTAAGTATTTTTCGGTCACAACTCGAGAACTTCTCTAGTGTCCCATGAGCTTGGCTTAAGATTAGCTTAATTAATTCGTCACGATTATTATCCTCCAACTACTTAATATTCCCTGTATCTATTTCCCTCCATTGGATTTTCTCTAATGGGAAAGGGATGTTTGTCTGGGAATCTGCGTGGATATGAAATTGTAGAACGGCGAAGATGGCGAATCGATTACGGAGTTGGCCGGAAACTGTGATGAGTGAGTGGTATTGAGGAACGTTGTTGTTTTGATGCGGCTGTTAGAAGAAGATCGGAAGCACTGCTTGATTGTGAAAACAATAGATAACTCCTGCTGATTAGGGATTGAAGGATCATTCCTTGAACTAGGACTGCCAAAAACTGTGACTAATACGGAGGAGGAGGAGGAGGAGGAGGAATCTTGATTAAACAGAGCAGCAATCATCTCAGCTAATTTTGAATTGTTTTATACAAGAATAACACAAATATAATTTTGGAATTCATAATCCTTCTTATCTAAATGTTTATTTTGATGATTTAAGAATTGCTTTCTATGCTATTATGTATGTATGTGTTACATTATTCATAAATTGTGTTAGTATCCTATCAAAGAATCATTTTCTACTTCAGAAGGAGATAGAGAGAGTGCAGACATAACTATGATGTACTCTCTGAATCACTCTCTTGTTCATACATTTTATTATCCATTAAATTATTATGTTTTATTTTATTTTGTAAGATTTAATATTTGTTGCAATAAAGTCAATTTCTTGGTTTAATTAAATTAGTTTATTAAATTAATATGTTTTATTTTATTTTGTAGGATTTAATATTTTTTGCAATAAAGTCATCTTGGTGATCAAGCGATATTTAATGCACTTATTCATGTAAGGAATATCCAAGAAGAATCAGAAGGAAAGAGGTGGAACAATCTTGATGTACAAGTCAAATCCAACCAGAGAAAAGAAAGTTTATATGGAAAATCTCTTTATCTAGAAGATCTTTTTGAGAAGTTTGATTGCAACTAAGAATTTGAAACCTACGAAACAAAAGTCTCCAAGTTCAATATATTTCCTTCTTAACATCACTTATCTTCATTTTAATTGCAAATTTGGTGAGTATTAAGGATATAAATAAATTAATAGTGTTGTATGGTATCAAAATTATGATGAAAAATTATAGATATTATGATTAAAAAGTGGATTGTTTTTGTAAGATATATTTTTTAATTTTTTTTTTACCAATATAAGGATTTTTTTTCAAAAATTAAAATCTTAAATTGAGTGGCAAGAAGGAACAAGATACTTAATTTTTATTTATTTTTCTATTTTCATCAATGGATAATATCTTTAAATTGAGCTACAAGAAGGAACAAGATACTTTTTAATTTTGTTTTCTTTTCTATTTTCAGGTTGATGTAACTAACTCAGAGTGAGAAGTGATACTTGAATTCAATTATGGTGTCAACACTATATTGGCCTTCAGATAATTGTTCTCAAGCAATCGGACTAGGGAATGCAGGTGATTCAGATCCGAGTCTGCCAGGTTAATATTGACCTACTACCTTAGCATGAGGAAGGCACTTTTGGTCTTGATTTTTTAAATCCTTCTTGGGAACTGACCAATGGCCAGAGCTTAACAAACTACTCATTTCCATAGCGGCAGTGTACGTCGAACAGCTAATCACAAGAGGCAAAAAAAAAACAAAAAAAAAACGATCTCCATTATTTTCATATATAAGGATAGGAAACTGATATTGTATTTTTAATATTTTCACATGGTCTTCTCTCATATGAGCATACAGTGGGTTCCGTCTTCATGTAAAAAATAAACCATGTAAAAATATCAAAAATATATATATAAAAATAGTACTTCCCATAAGGATATGGTTCATTTGGATTCTTCAATTACACATAACAAGAAAAGTGTATTGGAAAGGCTTTCTTAGGGTATATCCTTTGTCCCGTCTCTTTTCAACTCATAACTCGATTGTGAGACTGCCCGCTGAACATTCAATTACACCTTCCTCCGACTAGAGCTATGTAACAACTATAAAAAATATAAATTATCGTGATTCGTATTCAAAGGTCACTTAAAAATTGAAAAAATGAATTATGAAATTGCAAAACAAAATTTTTTGCGAACGTTCCGCCTTAGAGAAGCTGTGGGGTATAAAAATACATCAATAGGAGAGCGTTCCGCCTTAGAGAGAAGTACCGGAACCGAGGTTTAAGTAAACAGATGAAGTCACTACACTCAAATTTTTAAGTGATGATCGACTACAGGTCTTTGTTCGGCCCGAAGATCAACCCCGTGGCTTGCAGAGTATAGCAGCTCACACTCGTTTATGTTGCGCATTTCTGCTGAACTAGACACATGTTAGCTGTAGGACCCTTGACCAAGCCACTGACTATGAGGTATGTAGGGGTATTTTTGTAATTTTCTATTGTTCGAATAGCAAATTACTTCCTCCGTTCATAAAAGATTGTCGTTTTAAGAAATAATTTTTGTTCTAAAAAGATTGTCATTTTGAATTTATCAATACACATTAGCTATTTTTTTTCCTACTTTACCCTTACTAGTTGATAGCCCATGCAATGCATGAGCTAGTTTGAATAATAAATTTAATAATTTACCTGATAATTATGTCAAAAAAAACTCAAATTACACAATTTATGTAAAAAAAGAACTCGAAATACACAATAAATATAAATTTGTTGAATTACCATAAAATTAAGAGATAAATTACATTAAAAATTACAACAAAAAGATAAAGAGAATGTATAATGACTTCAAACTCATCTTTACTAAGGAGTATACCTCTAAAAAAACACTTATAAATGTAGTTAATTTAACAAAAAGAAGTTCAAGCCATAGGAGATTTACAACATAAAGAATGGCCAAATTTATTTATAAAATCCGTACAACAAATTTTACCTCCTCAAATTTTATTTACGTTGTCGTTAGTTTGGTGGGTCTTCTTTTGATTTTGTTTCTTTGGAATCGAGTTCTTCATCCCTACAAAATAAAACAATGCACCAAAGAGTGCAAGGCAAATATGTCAAAAGATATGGGACTGCCAAAAATAAATAGCAAGACCCCAAGACCTTTGTCTGAAACAAAGAAACAAACTCACTACTAAAAAAAACCGACAAAAGGAATTCAAAGACCAACCCCTGTATAGGGAGTATTTCTCTTCCTTACTACACAATTGGTGGTTAGAAAATCTCTTGCAATTGTAAAGAAAACAACTCATTTCATCCAAATTCCTAAAAACTATTCCTAGGGTATAATATGCAAACAGAGAGCTGACCACAATCTTTCCGAAAATTTAAATAGGGCACCAGTCACTATGTGGTAGTACACTAACTTATGCAATTGATCAATTCTTCATAGACAACATATCAAACAGGTGATGTGCAATTTTTTTTTTGCATATGTATGACATTTGAGCAGAGGATCATTACCTGACATGCAAATCAATCACAAATCAATACTAATATATTTTCTTTTGCATTAGTGACACGGAAGCAATGGAGATAGACCCTCCTCCAGTCCAACATGCTACTGATAAAAATAAAAATGCCAAGTTACCTAGGTCTTGCTTGAAATTGAGAACTGAATTAAATACTTATAAACCCTTCTTGCTGCAATAGAAAAACTCCACACGTTCAGTAATTGGTCTTGTAGTTCTGGGCTCTCTGATGACTATTCTTATAGCTCCCAATATCTGACAATTGTGCTTTTAATGTCAGTTGCTCCAAGTCCTTGAGTGCCAGCCAGAAAAAATTACAGTCTTCAACATTATCTACCCCTTTTATCACAAGGACAGAGTTAAGAGCTGCAAAAAAAAAGCAGGCATGAATATTTTGGTGTTCTCCTATCTTCCAACTACTTTTTCATTATGTTCCTTGATAACATGGAAAAGTATAAGCTACTTTAATTTAAAGTAGTCTAATAGATGGAGCTACTTCATGTAATTTACTTTTATGTTTAGTTGTGTAATTCCATGAGTTTAGTTGATTGGTTCTTATGGTCAAGTTGTTGAACTTGTGTTGCTCTTATTTCAAGTGAATTTGAAGTGCAAACTCCAGGGACATAAAGCTTTATACTGATTGTCAACAGGGAATTGGAGCTGATTTCGCAAGGGCATACCTGAATAATGTATGTGTTGCGAAGGAACACATATTCAACAATTCAATCGCTATCCCTGTGAGCCTTAAACAGATCTTGAATTTTACATGTTCAGATATATAGAGCGAGAGAAAATACTTACAGGGTTCTTTCAAATGATAATAAGCTATTTTTAGCTACGGTAGAGTCCAACAACTGCAAAAATTACACAGGATTATCAGTCAAGAATATTCAATGGAGATCAAACTGTCTGTTATAGAAACTTACGCTCATTTTTGGATTTGATCACTGAAGTGAGACTGATTTTTGGGAGAGAAATCGAAAAAAGCTACTGCTGAACTATATGAATTAACTTTTTCGTTTCCCTTCGCCTTAAAAAAATTTGACATTACCACATCATTTTTTTTGTATATTGTTAAAATAATATATACTACTATATATACATAATTGTTTAGCATTTTCTAAAAGTTTTGATAAGATTTTGATCAGCCACTTTTAATGCATGCATGGTCTTTTGTGTGTGATGTAGAAAAAGTGCAATAATATATAAAGAAAAAGAGGGGGGGCTTACAGAAAGTTCAACAAAGCCAAAGATGAGGATGGTCCAAAAGCAGCCAAGGTAAGAATCAGAAAGGTAGCCTCCAAGGAGTGCAAGGATGAAAAGAGTTCCTATAAAGTTGGTGACTATATTTGCAGATTTTGACAATGAAAAGTGCATCTCATTTATCACATATGTAATCAAATTGTTCCCAACTGCTGCTATTCCCATTATCTCAAATGTTTGAACCCATGCGTGCCAAAATAAATAAATAAAATCCATTAACCTCACACAGAAACAAATTATTAATGATAAAAAAATATAGAAAAATTAAGAACTGCATTGTATCATGTAATATATAAATTTGCACTCCACAAACACATATATAATATAATATATATATATATACAACCAAGTATCTTCCAAATATATATATATATATATATATATATATATATATAATATGTTTTTAAAGAAAGAAAGATAGAGAAGAAAAATACCAAGGACAAAGGCAGCAGCTTTCGTTCCACCATGCTTGTTAGGGTGTGAAGGTATATATGCCTCTCCAATCAACAGAATTAGTCTCTTCAGAAATACTATCATTATTATAATTATCACCTATGTAGTCATGTCTTCTTGTTGTCTCCATCTCCATTATCATCCTGAAGGACTTTTTTTTGTAATCCATACAACTGGAGTCAAATAAGAAAGGATAAAATCTAAATAAATTAGCCAAACAACTTTCTAGATGTACCAAGATGGAGGTTTACAGTTACTAAGGAAAGACCGAGAGACAGAGAGATCCCGTTATTCAATTAGAGAAAGAGCATATCATTCCAGTAGATATTGGAATAAACAGTAAAAACTTGTGATCATAGTTGTAATCTTTGGTCAAGAGGTCTGCACAAAAGCAAGCAATTCTCTTAATAAACTGAGTCTGAAACTGGTAGTTAATTGAAACAAATCAATAGTATTGTAAAATTGTTTAAAACCTAAGCTGGAACTGGTCGCCAAGAAGCTTGTTGGCTTGTAAGCTGACAGGTTATGGGTAAGACGTTGAATATGATGTATCAATGTGGTGTTATTGAAAGCAAGATACCTCAAATAAAATCTCTGTTCGAATAATAATTATAGTTTTTAAATAATTTAAAAAAGGTTGGGAGGACCACATTGAAGAGTAAACTCTTCCAAATTCTTTAGTGAGAAATTTCAACAAAGTAAGCTCATATTTTGGGATAAAATGTAAACAATTAGTTTAACAACTGCATCAGTAGGGGTAAAATGGTTAATTTCAAGAAGGAACACAATAATTAAGTTAATAAGAATCAAACCCACACCAAACACAAAATACTTGAAGAAAAGCACCATCGTTTTTTTTGCTAAATAAAAAAACTTGAAGAAAAGTGTCATCCTTTATAGCATACTAATATAATTAGCTGAAGAGATAGATATGTTAATCAAAGAACAAACATCTTAAAAGTCAGATATAAAGTTACCTTGCAATTCCGCATATCTGGGGTGTGAGCTCAAAGCAAGGGAAACCGTCTTTATTATTTTGATTTTCTATCTAATTTATGTTTCATTGATAGACAATAAATCTGTGAAAAACACTAATGGTATTCGCAAAATATATGTGTACCTCAAAAGGAATAGAAGAATTCCATTTGGCCCGTCTTTTCTCCTTTCTCTTTGTCAGGCCTCGGTCTCCTATTCATAGTGTTCTGCAACAACACATAACAGTATATAAGATGTTAAAAATAGAGAAAAACTAAAGTATGTTAAAAATTAATGTACTTTTTAATTTATCTTTCTGGTTCTCCCTTAATTCATCAGGCAACAGAAAACCTCACAAAAATCCAAACATCACAATAATGAAAGTCAAATTCTGCATAATTACAATTTGAATTGTAATTTTTGTAAAAGCTTCAAATTTGTATTTTAGTCACATGTCGTATATGTTATACCAAGTAAAATCATCATAGCATAATGAAAATAACAATTGGTACCTTGTGCTCAAAATCTTCGCATTGAATCAATCAACCTAGTTCCTGCTCGAAATCTTCCCGTCAAAACATTCATAATCAATTTGAAATTGATGAAATTATGGATGAGTTTGAGAAATTAAGGCTTACTATAGGAAGATGTAGGGGGAAAATAAAGGAGTCTCAGATTCAGTCATGGCGGCATAAGGAAATACCTTAACATCGTCGTCATCGGCTACAAAATTCGATCAATCCACAAACTCCACAGTTCACAATCTCTAAATTTGCTCCACCCAAAAAGCCCCAATTAGCTAAAATAAGAGATAGAGAATAAGAGAAAAAAAAGGAATTTTACTTGTATCAAATGAAAAAAGAAAGAGTAAAAAATAAAATAATGTCATTCCAAATTTATTTGAATTGGCCTGCATATCAACAAATAGTCAAATAATAGTAGAGGATCAAGCGCAAGGTGGGCATAAAAATAAATAAAGTAACAGGAAACAACTTGAAATAGCGAGGAATCTTATCGATCCAGATCATTGTCGCCTAATATATAACACAAAACAAAAAATACAAAACGATCAGTCGAAATAACCCTAATTTGTGAAATAAGTGATGAACGGGAATTGAATTACTGCATTACTGCAATTGAACTAATGTTCCGAATCACCTCCCCGGCGGCGTCATCCACCTTATTTCTGACAGCGGCGAACCGGTCTAGCTCCGAATCTTCAAAATCTAAGCTAACGGCCGTTTCAATTCCATTGGAAAGAGAGGAATTTGAAGTCATTGCGGATGTGAACTTGATTCGGTGGTGAGAAATTGGGAAATTTAGAGCAAAAGCGGACAAAAGCGGAGCTCTGATTGTAGTGGAGAGGTATTGAAGGGTTTGGAGAGAGAGAAAGGAGAGTTGGGCGGTTTAGAGAGAGAAAGTGAGATTTTGAAACAATTGGGGTTTGGATTTGAGAAAAATGATTGGGTTGATTGAGAAGATGGAAGAGTGGGTAAGGGGAAGGGAAGGGAAAGAAACTGAAAGTGGAAGAGAAGAGGAAGAGGAAGATGAGCCACCGTCGGTTTTGTAAATTAAATTGGTAGACAGATTAATTAATTGAGTCAAATTAATTAATTGATTTAAATTTGATTTTGAAATTGATTGAGTTGGAGAGGTTGTGCTGTATTTATATATAAGGATTGATTTAAAAAAAATTCATATTTAAAGTTTTCTTCCATTCCTAATGATTCTTATTCAATTCAATGCTATAATCAAATAAGTAATTGGTTGAATTGAATAAGAAACATTGGAAAGGAATAATTAGTTTGAATAATTAATAAGCTGCGGATAAGTATTTTTCTGGTATTAATTATATTCCTTAATCACATGCAAGATTAACCTTAAATGACAATCTTTTAGGAATAGAGGGAGTATTTGCTCCCAAAATATAACTATTTATGCTCCCCAAAAATCTACTTCCCTCCGTTCCCCAAGTGTCATGTTCGACACAATTCCAAAGAGAGAAAAGAACACCAGAAGCACATTATTCATAGCCAAAACAAAATCAAGTAGAGAAACTATAACATCATTTCGTGGTTTCTCTTTTTTTTGGTCCCTTCTGATTTTAAATGTTTGTTCTGTTCATATTATCCATTATCCATTGACTTACCCAACGGATTTCCTCTAGCTTGAAAGTTGACCTCCACTTGAGTGTCTCCTCCAACATTTTTGTTGCCTTGTCAACATTCCAATTTCGAGCTTCCAAGTATCTCCTCAGGCCTGCATCAGTACAAAATTTAAGGCTACATCCGGATAAAGGTCCAAGGGCAGTCCTTAGTTCTTCAACCTGATTGTATAACAATAATTTAGTTTTCACAGAAAAACTGATTCAGGAAGCCCTTTAAATGTTATGATCTTGGTTTCAGTTTTGCAACTAGGTGGACCGGATACCAATTTTACCAAGCTACTTGATTTTTTATTTTTTATTTTGCCTATTACGGATTTTGGAGTTCATCTCTACATCTGTGCTTAGTTTTTCAGTCAATTCTTTATTACTTTATTTATCAAAGATGAACAGGCATCAATGCATATTTTTCTCTATATAAAATAGACTATGCTCTTGATGAAATGCTGGTATAATGCTTATATGTAGGAGGGAAAAATGCATTAAAATATAAAAGAGATTGTGAACTCATACATAATTCTTTCATTTTTAATTTATTCGAATGGTGGTCGTAGTAAAACTAGCTACCATTACAAAAACATAAAAAGAATTAAGGTTGAACTTGAATATCTAATTAATTAATAATCTTGACGCGCCAAGAAATACATTAAAATATAATCTCTCATGACAGGACACTAGGAATAAGAACTAATCTAGCATAAATAAATAATCGGAACACTCAGATTGTTTCAGTGAAGCTAGTATTGCAGCCACCATGATTAATAGAAAAACGAAAGTTGACTAGTTTGCAGCTTAAATCGACACAACGGACAGCAGGAGTTCTTCTTTAGCCACGGCACAATGAAGTCACGATGGAACACATGACAGCAAGGCAGGCAGGTGATTTGTTCCGATCCAATCCCTTTGCTTGGCAGCTCCCTATGTTTCAAATCCATCAGAGCTTTGTTATACAACGTCCTCAATAAATAATTATCTTGCTCATCTCGGTAGTTGTGATCTAGGCGGATCTCACTTACACTTTCTCTTATCATCCCCAGTATACTTTACCAAGGCGTATTATGTTGTTGACCAACACGAATCAAATGAGCAACTAAGTGCCTGAGTTTCTGGCGATCCGTCTCCTTCTTTTTGTCCATGGCCATTGCTTGGTATTCATTATCGGGTAGAGTTACGTTTCTTTCAATGTTGATACCGAAAGCAAGTATTTTGCGGTCACAATTCGAGAACTTCTCTAGTGTCCCATGAGCCTGGTTTAAGATTAGCTTAATTAATTCGTCGCGATTATTATCCTCCAAGTACTTAATATTCCCTGTATCTCTTTCCCTCCATTGGATTTTCTCTAATGGGAAAGGGATGTTTGTCTGGGAAATCTGCGTGGATATGAAATTGTAGAACGGCGAAGATGGCGAATCGATTACGGAGTTGGCCGGAAACTGTGGTGAGTGAGTGGTATTGAGTAACGTTGTTGTTTTGATGCGGCTGTTAGAAGAAGATCGGAACCACTCCTTGATTGTGAAAACAATAGATAACTCCTGCTGATTAGGGAGTGAAGGATCATTCCTGGAACTAGGACCGCCAAAAGCTGTGACTAATACGGAGGAGGAATCTTGATTAAACAGAGCAGCAGCCATCTCAGCTATATGAACTAGAGACGGTGAACTAGGATCATGTATTTATAATTGGGATTTGTTGTTGGTTTCCGAATCCGAATAGGATTTGCAGCTAGATTTTTACTAGTAGAATTTGAATAGGATTACCGTCAATCAATCCTTTGTATAGTAGAATTTATAATCTTGCCTTTTGTTTTTTAATAAAAAAATTTAAGTATATTAATATATTTTTAAATAAACATTTAGATAAGAAGGATTATAAACTATTTTGATATTGATGTTCCATACCCCACCGGATGGATTCCATCCCAATTCCCCTTCGGATGTGTCGCTTTGGCAGGATTTTGTCAACAAACGACGTCGCACTATCCTCTACTGCTTCGCCGACGCCACACGTGGATTCATCAAGAGGCTTGTTACTGAAGCAGTGTTTCAACGATTCCGGGTCGTGCCGAGTCATGGACTGTGGCGGGTCGAAGTTCTCAAACGGTTAAGATCCGGACCGTTAGTATATATCCCTATAAAATTACAAATTTAAATTTATACTCCTTATAAACAGTTGCATTCTTTGGGTTTTAACAAAAATCAGTTTGATGGTTTGAGGTTGAGTTTGTAGTATTATTTTAAGAATTTCTTGTTTTCAACTAAAATATTACTATATGGTTGTGCCGAAATAATAATGGTGGCCTTTTCCGGGATATTATATTAGAGAATAATTGTTTTAATAAACTTAGGGGGGCCGGATTTGATTTAATCAAATCATAAGCTTTTCAAAAAAAAAACTTTGTGTTTGATTGAACTATGTAGTAGAGTAGAATTTTAGGGCACTGGAGTGGAGTGTGTATAAATAGGTAACTTTTTATTTATTTATTTAATTTTGACTTGTTATCGAAGAAGGGTAAACTTGGACTTGGGGGAGATCTTTATTGAATCCAAAGGTAATGGGAATTGTTTAATTGCTAAAGAAAGAGGGCATCAGGTATATAATATTAATGGAAATTGTAAGTTTGTCTGTGATTTAGAATAAATTTTATTTAAGGTTGAGCACAATGAGTGTTCCCGCGGTATTTGTTGCTTAATTATGAACTTAATTTGTGCTTAAGCTAATTTTGAATTGTTTTTATACAAGAATAACACAAACATAATTTTGGAATTCATAATCCTTCTTATCTAAATGTTTATTTTGATGATTTAAGAATTGCTTTCTATGCTATTATGTATGTATGTATGTGTTGCATTATTCATAAATTATGTTAGTATCCTATCAAATAATCATTTTCTACTTTAGAAGGAGATACAGAGAGTGCAAGCATAACTATGGTCTACATCACCTAATTTGAGTCGTCAAAAATACATAGTACAACTAGTATTACAGAAACATAAAGAGAATGTTTAACTTGAATCTAATTAATAATCTTGGCGTGCCCTGTCAATTGCAGTATAAATAATCGGAGCACTTGCTTAATACTCAGAAACAGAAAAACAAAAGTTGACTAATTTGCAACTTATATCTATAGAACCGACATCAAGAATTCTTATTTAGCCACGGGACAATGAAGTCACGATGGAACACGTGACAGCAAGACAGGCAGGTGATTTGTTCTGATCCAATCCCCTTGTTTGGCGGCTCCCTATATTTCAAACCCATCAGAGCTTTATTATACAATGTCCTCAATAAATAATTATTTTGCTCATCTTGGTAGTTGTGATCTAGGCAGATCTTGCTTACACCTTCTCTTATCATCCCCAGTATACTATACCAAGACGTATTATGTTGTTGACCAACACAAATCAAATGAGCAACTAAGTGCCTGAGTTTCCAGCGATCCGTCTCCTTCTTTTTGTCCATGGCCATTGCTTGGTTTTTATTATCGGGTAGAGTTATGTTTCTTTCAATGTTGATACTGAAAGTAAGTATTTTGCGATCACAATTCGAGAACTTCTCTAGTGTCCCATAGTGGATCTTGCAATACATGTTTGCTTAGAGGATTTTCATGATACAGTTGCACCTCCCAGAGTAAACACATCCATTTGTGGATTTAGTATCATGGGAGTCAGATATGCAATTTGAGCCTAATACAAATTGATTGAATCGAAGCATGAAAATGCAAGCATGTTTATATATTATTACATACACTTATCATGATTTTTACTATCACTATACCACTTGAACAACCTCTTTAGATTTAAACCAACTTAGAGTTTTAGTTTAAAACATTTGAAATTTAATTACAAATATTTATTGCATCAATATTGCAAGAATATTATTGATATATATATATATGGTAATATTTATTAAATCAAAACCATAACATTTATCGTCGTGGTTGTCACTGCCTTTAACTAATTAGGGTCATCATAAAGAACTATGGCCTCACATGTTCAAACTAACAACTAAATTTCTGCTGAAGGTGTGTATTTGTGCATGTGTTGTTTGTTCAAAGGAAAATTTAACAGACTTACCCATTCCAACATAATGCTAATAAGAAACATTTCTGTTAAATTCATTATTCTCATCAAAGGGTTGTTGTATATATATATATATATATATATATATATATATATATATATATATAAATGAATGAAATAAAACCAATAGGTGTGACCTTTGGTACATACCTTTTCAAAGGGGTTGTACATTTTCAAAGAGATGTATCTCTTGAAATAAACAGGATAAATTGCTTGTACCTATCTTTGGTAACCAATACACGAGAAGAAATTTGTCTCCCATCTAAACTTAAAGCAAAAGTTAACATATCAAAAAAAGAGAGAGAGAAAGAATGTCACCCTAACAGTAGCACGGCGCTGCAGAATGTTGTATAGTTCTACAGGTTTGCAGTAAATTGAAAGGCTCTCCTCTGCTGCAATTTCCTCTTCCACAGACAAATGCACACAAGAATCTTGGCGTCACATTTGATCTGCACCTCTAGAATAACTGCAATAGAAAAACAATTATGATTACTGAAGTGGACTGAAATGAAGATTATTACTTCTTCATCATGCGCCAACTAAAGTGCCATAACACCGTTGCATTTAAACAAAGATTTGTCACAAAAATCAAAGAATGTGCATGTAATATTACCCCTTTTGTTTGACTAGGTATGAATTATAAAAAATATTCAACCAAAGAATGAGCATATAATTTTACCCCTCCACAAGTGTCATTTCAATTCCGAAGGTGAGGGATTTCCAAAAGATGTTCTTTAGGCTCTCCCATATACTTTTCCTTATTCAAACTATTTGCCTCACCTAGAAAACAGTATAGACAATAGAATAGTAAAAGATATATCCTTTTACATTTTTAATATGTATTAACCTCAGCTTGCAGTTTTTTTTATGGAAAGGTAATTATGGCCCCAAGTTTGGGGGGACTGCAACCACTCAACTTGCAACTTGCATTTTGTCCAAACATTGAAATTTAAAATCTAGAGCTTTTAGAGTCGGTAGTCTTTAAAACCCCTTCAATCAAAATTCCTCTTATATTTTAAAATTCCCACCCAGACACACCTTATGTGTTGAGCAATTCTAGAGGAACAAAATTAATCCTAAATGCTCTGTTGAGCAATCAGGTAATATCTAGGAAAAGATTACATGTAGCTCGCCACAACTAACAGCAGTCACAGGACAACATTCTAACCATATAACAGATTGTTCCCACAAAAATAGTGCACCAATTCAGAAGCTAAAATTTAAAGTGATTAGAACTTCTCTCTCTCTTTGCTGCAATACATAGTCCATACAACATTCAAATTCTCAACCTTAAGAACACATAAGTTACTGATGTGACTTTAGAGAACCCCACTTGACAGAAGAGTCGTGGATGTTTTACGGAAAAAAGGATTGCTGGTTCGAGTCTTGGTAATTGCCAATTACTTACTTATTTATGTGACACTACTGTGATTCTGAACTTGGAGTTTTAAACTTTAAAGTATAATGGACTAAATTATTGGGAAGAAGTGTATTGTTATATACTCACTGTAATATGTAATATTTGATCAGGCTTCTTATACTCCTTTTCATAATTCGTTTTGATCTAATATGAGGCTTATTTCAGGTCAGAAATGAAGAGAAGGCCAGAAGAATGCTAGGTCCGGATGTTGACATGGTGAGCTAGCTTCCCTTGAATTTACTGACTCTATAATTGACTACAATTGGACTATTGATTTAACTGTTGCTTTATTATTCTTTTTATCCTGGTGGAATTAGTTTGGATTCTAGTGTTTAAACCTTGAGATCCAATTTTCAGGCTTGTTATCTTGAGAAATTTATCCATAAAGTGATCTCATTTTGACTTTCATATAGCACGTAATTATATGTACCGTGCATGCAATGGATTTATGTTCAAGCAAATCTGGACAAGTTTTTAACTTTCTGTCTATTGTTGTTAGGAATTAATGAAATATACCTAGAGAACATACCAAACTTTCCCTTCTCTATTCCATTCTTTCATCAAATTTCAATCTAAACGTAGTGTTAGGGTATCACACACCAAACTAGCAAGGAGGTCCAAAGTACTACAAAAACTTTTCCAAGAGTGAAGAAAGAAAATATAAATAATTGTGCTGAAGTCAATTTGGAGGAAGACAATAATACAATATCATGTTTTGTTGTAACAAACATCAAAAGCATAGCCAGAAGGCAGAAATGTGCAGTATTCAAGTGCTTCTAAACATGGAGAAATAAGGGATGGAGCTCAAACCTTCCAAAATGCCTCAAAAAATTTTGGTGGACTGTAGAGGACTACTATAGCAAGTCTCTCAGGGTAGTGGTTCTGTAACACATAAGTGATATCCCGGGCTGTTTTGATGGGGATGTTAGTGTTCAATGACCATCCATTGAAGTCTATCAACCATGACATTTGTTCTTGGCCCTCAGGCAGGTTGAGGATGGCATTCTCAATGAGGTAAACTAGATGACGAATATTACCTTCTGCTGATGTTGTATTCTGCAACAGAAAACAGAAAATGATAATAACAAAATAATACAAATATAAGCAAGAAAATCATTGGATAAGTTCAAATTTAAGCAGCAACACAATTGCGGTTCAAGCACTAACCTGCATCCCGGGCCTCATTATTAGGACAGTCCTTCCTGATCGATCATGAAAGTTTGCTCTGGAGACTTTACCAGTCTCACCTTCATGTGCTACTTCATGCTGTTAATGATACAAGTCCATAAATTAGATTAGGTTCAATGAAAAAACATAAAGTTGAGAAGTATGTTATAGCCCCATGGCAGAACAAGAAAAACACAATCCATGTAATTATAGTTTGGCAAAAAGGCAGTACTTCCAAAAGGAAAAGAAAGACATATTTATTTCATCTCATATTTTAAGTCATTTTGGAACTTCATAGCACACCAATGTTTACCCAAGGCAGTTCATGTGACAGTATGACTGAAGACTAGTGTTATTCTATTCAGACATCGTCCAGGACAGAGACCAACCAATATAAAATTTTACACCACTAGAAACATTAAGGTCTAGATGTGCCAATAATTGTGTGTGTATGCAACGAGAAGAAAACGTTAGCATATGAATGAAGGGAAACATGGTGCAAGTTATATTTCTAAGGTGAAGGGCAGCGGATATCTCGTCATTGTTATTAATTGAAATCAGACTTCAGGAAAAAGTGAAGGTTATTGAGAGGATTGTTTTACTTGTTTTACATGTATAAAGCCTTCAAGAGGTGACACTTCAATGTAGAAAACATTCTTTGCTGCAGATTTTATACACATTACATCAAAAGTAAGTTCATAGGGTTGATGGTGCAATGGTAAAACAGGATATCATCAGTTCTTTGATCTCAACCGCTTTATTGAACAATTTAAGCACCACAAAGATAATTTATTTTTTTAATTAATCTTTGAGAATGGTAATTTACAACTTGTCAATATACAAGTACCCACACACACATGTAATAAGCATATGAGTTCTTAGTTCTTTAAACTTCCTTTTCATTTAGAATTACAGGTAGTCAGGCCTTATCAGATCAAAGTTTATGCCCTTGCAAACCATGATCATGACAAGATGGGAATTAACACTTTCAACCCTGCCATATCAAGGAGAATTAGCGCAGAGTATAAAAAGCTTGAGTCATTTATCAACATTGAATCCATATAAAATGTCCCGTTCTCAGGTGATGGATAAAAAATACACCTAAATATTAAAATCAATCCAAAATAAACACACATAGTAGGAGAATAAAAATAAATAATTATTAGAACATAATTTTTCAGATATTTTCATGTTATCCATTATCTAGTGACTTACCCAACGGATTTCTCTGGTTTGAGAGTTGACCTCCACTTGAGCGTCTCCTCCAACATTTTTGTTGCCTTGTCAACATTCCAATTTCGAGCATCCAAATATCTCCTCAGGCCTGCATCAGTACAAAATTTAAGGCTACATCCGGATAAAGGTCCAAGGGCAATCCTTAGTTCTTCAACCTGATTGTATAACAATAATTTAGTTTTCACAGAAAAGCTGATTCAGGAAGCCCTTTAAATGTTATGATCTTGGTTTCAGTTTTGCAACTAGGTGGACCGGATACCAATTTTACCAAGCTACTGGACTTTTTATTTTTTTTGCCTATTACGGATTTTGGAGTTCATCTCTACATCTGTGCTTAGTTTTTCAGTCAATTCTTTATTACTTTATTTATCAAAGATGAACAGGCATCAATGCATATTTTTCTCCATATAAAATAGACTATGCTCTTGATGAAATGCTGGTATAATGCTTATATGTAGGAGGGAAAAAATGAACTAAAATATAAAAGAGATTGTGAACTCATACATAATTCTTTCATTTTTAATTTATTCGATTGCAATGGTGGTCGTAGTAAAACTAGCTACCATTACAAAAACATAAAAAGAATTAATGTTGAACTTGAATATCTAATTAATTAATAATCTTGACGCGCCAATAAATACATTAAAATATAATCTCTCAGGACATGACACTAGGAATAAGAACTAATCTAGCATAAATAAATAATCGGAACACTCAGATTGTTTCAGTGAAGCTAGTATTGCAGCCACCATGATTAATAGAAAAATGAAAGTTGACTAGTTTGCAGCTTAAATCGACACAACGGACAGCAGGAGTTCTTCTTTAGCCACGGCACAATGAAGTCACGATGGAACACATGACAGCAAGGCAGGCAGGTGATTTGTTCCAATCCAATCCCTTTGCTTGGCAGCTCCCTATGTTTCAAATCCATCAGAGCTTTGTTATACAACGTCCTCAATAAATAATTATCTTGCTCATCTCGGTAGTTGTGATCTAGGCGGATCTCACTTACACTTTCTCTTATCATCCCCAGTATACTATACCAAGGCGTATTATGTTGTTGACCAACACGAATCAAATGAGCAACTAAGTGCCTGAGTTTCTGGCGATCCGTCTCCTTCTTTTTGTCCATGGCCATTGCTTGGTATTCATTATCGGGTAGAGTTATGTTCTTTCAATGTTGATACCGAAAGCAAGTATTTTGCGGTCACAATTCGAGAACTTCTCTAGTGTCCCATGAGCCTGGTTTAAGATTAGCTTAATTAATTCGTCGCGATTATTATCCTCCAAGTACTTAATATTCCCTGTATCTCTTTCCCTCCATTGGATTTTCTCTAATGGGAAAGGGATGTTTGTCTGGGAAATCTGCGTGGATATGAAATTGTAGAACGGCGAAGATGGCGAATCGATTACGGAGTTGGCCGGAAACTGTGGCGAGTGAGTGGTATTGAGTAACGTTGTTGTTTTGATGCGGCTGTTAGAAGAAGATCGGAACCACTCCTTGATTGTGAAAACAATAGATAACTCCTGCTGATTAGGGAGTGAAGGATCATTCCTGGAACTAGGACCGCCAAAAGCTGTGACTAATACGGAGGAGGAATCTTGATTAAACAGAGCAGCAGCCATCTCAGCTATATGAACTAGAGACGGTGAACTAGGATCATGTATTTATAATTGGGATTTGTTGTTGGTTTCCGAATCCGAATAGGATTTGCAGCTAGATTTTACTAGTAGAATTTGAATAGGATTACCGTCAATCAATCCTTTGTATAGTAGAATTTATAATCTTGCCTTTTGTTTTTTAATAAAAAAATTTAAGTATATTAATATATTTTTAAATAAACATTTAGATAAGAAGGATTATAAACTATTTTGATATTGATGTTACATACCCCACCGGATGGATTCCATCCCAATTCCCCTTCGGATGTGTCGCTTTGGCAGGATTTTGTCAACAAACGACGTCGCACTATCCTCTACTGCTTCGCCGGCGCCACACGTGGATTCATCAAGAGGCTTGTTACTGAAGCAGTGTTTCAACGATTCCGGGTCGTGCCGAGTTGTGGACTGTGG
Organism: Panax quinquefolius; assembly: GCA_020205615.1. Classification (NCBI taxonomy): domain Eukaryota; kingdom Viridiplantae; phylum Streptophyta; class Magnoliopsida; order Apiales; family Araliaceae; genus Panax; species Panax quinquefolius. The sequence goes on from CM035162.1 coordinate 88,590,784, forward strand.
CGGGTCGAAGTGCTCAAACGGTTCGATTCCGGTTTTTTTCTGGAAAAGGACAGCTTACTATCAATACCAGTGGTGAATCGGGGATAGACCGGAATGAGATCTGGAATCTCCATAAGAGGGGAAGTTGACAAAATTAGTAAAGAAGAAGTGAGGAGGATCAGAGAGAAAGTGGTGGACTTGTGTATGCAAGCAAAACCCAATGAGGGTTTAAAGGGTATTAAGGATGCATTTGATGTTGTTGTGGATGGAGTTCTAAGGAACAAGAGGGAGGATATAAGTGGAAATAAGAAGAGAGATGGGGGTATTTATAATTAAATTAATGTACTTGGGTTATATCATATATGGAACTAATGCAAGTTTAGGTGGAAATGAAGGGGCGGTATTATTTGGTAATTGTGGTATAGTACTTTTTTCTAGATTTCATGTTGTAATTACTAATTACAGTAAAACCCCTATTTAGGAATATTCTATATAAGAATAACCTTTACAATATTTAAATTGTCAACATGATACTGCTTTGTGGAGTAAAATTCAAGGAAATTTTTCATGTATCAAAAATAATTTGGACAGAAAAGAAATATATTTTTCAGGTGAATAGTACTTCGTGAATAGTACCCCGGTATGAAAAGTGCTCCAAATACCCGAGTGAATAATATTCGTGTGAATAGTAACCTGGTGAATAGTACTCAAGTGTCCCGAATACCCGAGTGAATATTATTTGATTGAATAGTAATCGGGTGAATAGTAACCCGTGAATAGTACCTCGTGAATAGTACTTCGACATGAAAAGATCAATAATTATCAAGAATGCTCAGAATAATATTTCCATAAAAAAATACTGGATGAAACGCAAATATCAAGGATATTCTACCAATTTCATGAAATATAGAAGCAACACTTCAACAAAATGAGTGTAGAACTAGGGATACGAAACGAAATAATATTACTTACATACTACAGAGTATGGAAGAAATTAATATTTCATACGAATATTGAAAAAAAATAATTTCCCTTATGAATACGAAATAAATAGTATGTGACGACCCCAAAATAGGTCCAATCTATCCAACCTATTCTGAGTTGCAAAATGCATGGTAGCGTCAGGATATTATAGAGCAGGAGGATGCGGAGATTCAGGAACTCAACTCACGTCTTGGAAACACGGAGTGGAACCTAATTCACACAGAAGAACATCAAGAGGAGCTGTTGGCTGAGAATGAGAAGATGAAGACTGAAGTGGAAAAACTGAAAGATGACTTGAAGGAGGAGTCAGCTAAGCGTGCGAGAGCAGAGAACGCTTGGATGAAAGCTACTCAGCATGCAGGTCGTGCTGAAGCTAAGGTTCAAATGAAGAAGGCTAAGATGAACGAAATGGATCATGCATTTCCTTCTGCGATTGATAGAGCCCAGGATCGAGTACAATAATACGCGTGATTGCACAGTAGCACACGGTATTGCACAGTATTTTTGGATTATTGATTCTTACGTAAGAGGGCACTACTCAATAATTGTTACGATAATTCTTTATTCAATATTTTATTTTATTGATTCAATAATTGCTACGTTGATATTTTATATTATTTTTGTTTCAATAATTGTTACTGCACCGTATTTGTGACGCCCCCAAAATAGGTATACATTGTGAGACCCCAGATTTTATCAATAAAGATTTAAATTTAGTCGAAATAATTTTTAATATTATAGTGTGAATTTGAGATAATATTATAGTTGTGGGTAGTATTTATAAATTTTGCAAAGTATGCAAGTGGTTATATTATATTCGATTGGTGGGGAATATTCGGTTTAGCGGGAATATTCGTGCAACTACTCAATCATTGGTGGACCCTAGCGAATGAAATTATTGTCGGATTGAGAAAACGACAAAAATATTTTATTGAAATAATCTACGGAAGTTTTACTGGTGGTTTCTTGTTGAACTACTTTCGGTAGTAAAAGTACATGATGTACGTGTGGTTGCATAGTAGCACACCGGTATTGATTATTGATGCTTATGTGAGAAGTCACTCAGGTTTGATTCCATTATTGTCGATTAATAATATGAATTATTATAAGCGATAATGGCGTTTTGTTTTATTCGTATTATTAACGTAATAAAACGAAACATCTTTTATATAAAATAGAATACTTTATTAAAGTTATTCATAAATAGAATATATTATATTTTATTATGTAGTGTTTTCAGTGTTTTTGCATAGTGTTTTGCATAGTATTGCGTAGTGTTTGCATAGTAAAAATGTTTTTATATAAATAGAATATATTATATTTTATTTAAAAGATTTTTCTTTAATATGGACCAGTCAGATTAAAGTAAATCAATCTGACCGTTCATGGATTAATTACTTATGCATTCCATTTTCTCCTATAAATGAAGCTCATTCCTTCATTATTTTCTTACGAATTCATTGAAACTCTGTAGAGAGAAATTATAGAGAGAAGCTATAGAGAAAAAATTATAGAAAGAAGAAGAAGAGTATTCTCGCTACTTCACTACTTCTATATTCAGGTTCTTTTACGGTAAGGGATATTATTCGTTTGTATTCATGAAGAGAACCTCTGTTATTCCATTCATTATTATTACATTGGAATAACTTTTGTAAAAGTGGCATACCCTATACATGACACAGATGAGATACGCCAGCATACCCTATACTTGGTGAAATTCATATATTATTCCATTCTTATTTATTACATTGGAATAACTTTTGTATACGTGGTTTACCCTATACTTGGTGACATTCTTCTATTATTCTCATGGAACATCCTGTCACATGTGTTTTACACCTACCTGGTTCCGCTTTTTTATTATTATTCTGTTGGAACATCCATGCATCATGTGTTTTACACCTGACTGGTTCCGCTCTTTATCATTCTCATGGAATATCCTATCTGTGTTTTACACCGGATCCGGTTCCATCTTTATTATTCTCATTGGAACATCCCAGTCGGTGTGAATTTCACCCGACTTTGTTCGTTATTATTATTACATTGGAATAACTTTTCTATACATCTTAATCGCATGCGTGGTGATTTCTTTTGTTATTCCATTCTTTATTATACCCAGGTTAGTTAAAACTTTGACTTCTATACTCCATGAAATTAGTAGAATATCCTTGATATTTGCATTTCATCCGATATCTTTTCATGGAAATATTCTTCGATCATTCTTGAATTTTACTCTACTGAAAAGCGATTATCGTGTTGACAATTTGGACGTTAATAATTCATGGATTAAATAATTCTTGAACTTGTTTTATTGAATTATTATGTCATTGTCATCATCCTCATGTTATATTATGTTATCTTTGGCTTACGTGCATAGATGAACTTAGTATGATTATGACCGAGGATCATTCGGTATAATCACGACTTGATATAAATGATGTGACAAAAGTCCTCGGTGGCTGTGTAATGCGATGATGGATAGTTTTGGTATGATTATGACCAGAGGGTGATTCGGTATATAGTCATGACCATTGATAATTTGATGAAAATCCTTGACCGTGGTACGGGGATGATTAGATGTGGTGGTTTATTTATTAAAATTGAGTCTCGCCGATAAAAATTGATGAAAACCTTTTAAAACCTAAAAGATAGTAGACTTTATTCTCTACTTGACTCTTTTTAATGGATTGCTTATTCATTGCAGATTAAACCGGTTATCTATTGTATTTTATCGGTTTAACATCTTTGTTGAAGGCTAATGATAATTTATTCTCGCATTATCTTAGTCATAATATTTCTTCTTGGGCTAGTTGAGCTCACCCTTTCTTTCACCGTTCTCTTGAAATGAGAACATAGCCGGGACGAGTCGGGGAACGAAGTAATGGTCCGGAGGATAGCATTAGTAGTCCTCACTATTCAGCGTGAAATAATGTGATAATAGTTGTAATGAGGACTCCTTTTGAGTTTGTATAATATCTAGTAGACAATATTTGTATTCAAACTCACGGTTTATGTCGTATTGTATACTTACGCAGTTATATTAGTAAGTTGTATTTGAATTTATGTACCATGTAAGTGGCGACCCAAGATGGGTGACGTATACCTAATTTTGGGGGCGTCACGGTTGGTATCGAGCCATAAGTGTGAAGAGCCCCGAGCCTCTCATTTGGTGACTTCTGTTGATGGGGATGCACCGAAGCGGACTCTCCGTGGGGGGACGCCGATTCTGGGTGGCAAATCGATAGGTACCAATGTGTGAGGTCTTGTCCACGGTTGGGACACGAGTCACAGTTAGTATCGAGCTTAGGATATGATCCTCAGCTAAGATGTGAGAATAGTACTAGGAGGGGAGAGACGGGAATTCCTTGTTAGTATGACCTACCTAAATTTATTTGGTATTTAATTGGTCATCGGTAGTATAGGGATAATATGTGATATGTTAATTAACCCTTATTTTATGGCGGATTTGAAAATGGCATCCGAGAATGTTGAGAATAGCAATGGAGCACGCAGGAGACTGTTGATTCTCCACGGATCAATAATCGGGACAATGTACAACGGGATGGCGATAATCCTCCGTAAACAACAACACCGATCAATTGACTAACGACCAGACGCGTTTAAGAGGTTTTTAGAATTCATGCAACATCGGTGAAAGCGACTCCACATCCAAAACGTGGGTGGAAACACGGAAAACTCTCGGTCGGTCACCGCTAAACAATTCAAGGAGCCGGGACCACCGGAGTTTAAGGAGAGCCAAAACCACTTCGCGGAAGCATGGATAAAGCAGATTACCAAGATATTTGATGTCTTGGGATGCTCCGAGGAGCAAAAGGTTCCTTTCACGCCTTTATGTTATGAGAGGCGATTCTTCGTGGGAATCGGTAAACGTACTCAACTCATTGTGTCTTCAAGATATCTTGGGAGAAGTTCGGGAGTCATTCAACGACAAATACTTTCCCGAAAGTATTCGCCACACGAAGGAGGTGGAGTTTATCAAGTTGGAACAAAACAATATGGCCGTGTCGCAATACGAGGCAAAGTTTGCGGAGTTATCACGGTTTTAATCCCCCACTTGGTAGATAATGAAGAGAGAATGGCGCGAATGTTTTAAGAGGTTTGAAGCCGGAGATACGTCAACATCTTATTTCTCATAAACCGTGTTTTTATTGGATGTTGTAAATAGGGCTCAATTAGTGGAGCGCGATAACGAGTCAACCTAACTAAAAAGAAAGTAGCCGGCAAAATTATAATACCAAAGAGTAGTCATCAAGCGGTGACAACAAGCATGGAGGGAATCAACGGGCGAGATATGGTAACCACTTGATGGTAATCGGGCCAAAACAATAAGAATGGACATTTCAAGAAAAGGAGATTCAACAATGATGGAAAGAAAGAGCGTCGCACCAAAGACCGTTGTTAAGGAAGGAGAAGGACCACCTATTATATGCTTCAAATGCGGAGGAGAGGGACACATCGGTCCGAATCACACGCCATCTTGATTCAAAAGCATGTTATAATTGTGGAAGAGAAGGTCACTTAGCTCGATTTTATCGTTTATCAAGACAAATTCAACTAGGATGGAGGCACCAAAGGTCATCCCCATAAACCAAAGCCGATGAAGTTTAAGAGAGAGTTTTTTTTTCTCGTGACGAGGAACCCGAATAAAATTATCACTAAGAAGTTAATCATAAGCTCTTGCGAAGTCTATACCATGTTAGATACCGCTACCCACTCTTTTATTTCACCTAGTTGCGTTCAACGTTTAAATTTGACTCAGAGAAATTGGACTTTGATTTATCTGTTAAACTTAGTTGGGAGAAACCTTCGTTACCTCCACTATTTATAAATCTTGTTGATTCAAATCGAAACTTTCACGTTACCTGTCAATCTTATCTCTTTGAAAATACTTGCCTTTGATTTTAGGAATCAATTGGTTAACTACTCATCATGCTTTTCGTAAGGTTGTTAGCTTTTATATTTATAACAACCTCATTATACTTAATTCAAAGTAACCAAACCCTAAAATTAATCATTGTCATATCAAGCCATAAGTAAAGTGCCCCGAACCTTTCGTTGTTGACTTCCTTGTGTGGAATGCACCAAAGCCGGACTTTCTATAGGCGACATCGTGAATGAAGATGGCAAGTTTATAGGTATCATTGTGAGGTGTTATCTAGGTTAAGGGATAGAAGTCACAGTTGGTATCAATGTGACGTATTATCCAAGTCTTGGATAAGAAATGATTTTTTGAATGATATTTCTATCATTAATAAATTTCTTGACGTATTCTTGAAGATTTCCTAGCCTACCCTAGAGCGTGAAATCGAATTTTGTATTGACCCCAGTACAAAAACCCATTTCTTAAACCCTCAAATATTTCTTCAACTAAAAGGATCTGTTTACGTGGTTTATGATGAAAGTCATAATAAAAGCATTGGACTAATGAAAATCATGGGTATATGAAGTATTAGTAAGTGTTATGATGAGTTATGTTGGTTATTATGTGAAAACATGAAAGTTTCTTAGAAATCACAAAGAGTTGAAAATCGATTTTGGTGAAAAAGCGTAACATGAAATTCAATTGACCATATCTCCTATTATATTTTGAATTTTGAATGTGGTCAAGTCCTAGAGTTAGATCTACGAGTTACCTAACTAATCCAAGTAGAATTACTGGAAAAGGTGTTGTAGATTTTTGTGTGGACTGATTTTAGCAAAGGAGGCCAAAGCTGTAAATTTCAAAAATGCTACTGTCCAGAAACTTTAAGGGGCTGTTTCGGCCACTTAAATTATGAGAAAAATTCTGGCCTTTTGGGACATGAAGGTATATGGTATAAAGTATCTCCTGTCCAAAAATGAGCTCATTCTGACTTAAAATGAGCAAGTTATGACTATTTCAATATTTAGGTTTTTCCGATTTAAAACGCTATAACCGAGTTCTATAACTCAGATGACCATGAAATTTAAATTAGAAGCTCACGTTAACATGTGTAAGATCCTGCCAAGATTTGGGAATTTTTGGAGTTAAACTTGAGGTAGCTAATTTCTTAAGGAATTAATTAGAAATTGATTTTTGAAAAATAGTAAATGAATTTTAAAATTCCGAGAAAATATATTTTCATTATGGGACTATATTATGCTAAATCCCATAAAAGAAATACTTTTGGGACTAATTTGGTATTTTCATGAAAATAGTTTAGTTACTGAACATATGAGTTAAATATGTTATGTGAAGTAACAAAGTTGAAAATAGGATTTTATGGCTAGAGAATCCTATATAGAGTATATGCATATTTTTTGATGAGGGATTTGATAATTGGTGATGATATTTTATGAGTATGGCATTTTGAATGATTAAATGCATTATATGGTAAAAGCGTAAACAATTGAGATAAATTGTTTATAAATTTAAGAAGTGATTAAAATATTATTATAATATTAATGTTATTAGATTATGAGATTATTAAGTGATTGATAACATGGGGATATTCTTGAATCTCGGATAAATTATATTATAAATGTTTAATATTTATCCTTTATCTCATTTGATTGATTCTTTATATCATTATCCTCATGTTTATATTATGTTGAAAGTCATCTCGTGGCACAGTAGGTGCATAGATGGACTTGGTATGATTATGACCACGGATTATTCGGTATAATCATAATCAGTAAATGAATACACAATTATCTTTGGTCGTAGTGCATGGATAATTTGTGGTCGTGATACTAATGAATACACAATTATCTTTGGTAGTAGTGCATGGATAATTTGTGGTCGGATATCTTAATGAATACACGATTATCTTTGGCCGTAGTGCATGGATAATTTGTGGTCGTGATACTAATGAATACACAATTATCTTTGGCCGTAGTGCATGGATAATTTGTGGTAGTGATACTAATGAATACACGATTATCTTTGGCCGTAGTGCATGGATAATTTGTGGTCGTGATATCTGTAATGAATACACAATTATCTTTGGCCGTAGTGCTTGGATAATTTGTGGTCGTGATACTAATGAATACACAATTATCTTTGGCCGTAGTGCATGGATAATTTGTGGTCGTGATACTAATGAATATCCTTGGCCTGTAGTGCAGGGATGATTCGATGATATGGATTAATTATTGAGCTGAGTCTCAGCAATGAAATATTAATTCATGGATGTGGTAAAAGTCATCTTTGGCCGTAGTGCATTGATAGACTTGGTATGATTATGACCACGGATTATTCAAAGATAATCATGATCAGTAATTGAAAACACGAATATCCTTAGCCAAGAGTGCATGGATAATTCATGGTTGTGATACTATTAAGTCGAGTCTCGATGATTATTGGTTTTGACAGCTATATATCTTTGGCTTTGGTAGTGCAAAGATGAATTGTTAATAAATATCTTTGGCACAGTAGTGCAAAGATGAATTGTTAATGAATATCTTTGGCGGATTGCAAAGATGAATTTAATGTTTTCAACGATAAAGGTATTCAAGGTATCCTCACCTCTTTATCATACCAGTGCATCGCACTTCTAATTTCGAGGGGCGAAATTCCATAAGGAGGGAGATCAGAGACCCTGATTTTATCAATAAAGATTTAAATTTAGTCGAAATAATTTTAATATTATAGTGTGAATTTGAGATAATATTATAGTTGTGGGTAGTATTTATAAATTTTGCAAAGTATGCAAGTGGTTATATTATATTCGATTGGTGGGGAATATTCGGTTTAGCGGGGAATATTCGTATATAACTACTCAATCATTGGTGGACCCACAACGTAATTATTGTCGGATTGAGAAAACGACAAAAATATTTTATTGAAATAACGACGAAAGTTTTACCGTGATACCGTTGAACTACTTTCAGTAGTAAAAGTACAATGTACGATGTGTTGTTGCGTAGAGTACACTGCAGTATTGATTATCGATGCTTATGTGAGAAGTCACTCGGTTTGATTCCATTATTGTCGATTAATAATATGAATTATTATAGCGATAATGACGTTTTGTTTTATTCGTATTATTAACGTAATAAAATGTAAACATCTTTTATATAAAATAGAATACTTTATTAAAGTTATTCTATAAATAGAATATATTATATTTTATTATGCATAGTGTTGCATAGTGTTTTTTTGCATAGTGTTTTGCATAGTATTGCATAGTGTTTGCATAGTAAAATGTTTTTATATAAATAGAATATATTATATTTTATTTAAAAGATTTTCTTTAAATATGGACCGTCAGATTAAAGTAAATCAATCCAGACTGCTTCATGGATTAGTTACTATGCATTCTATTTTCCTATAAATAAAGCTCATTCCTTCATTATTTTCTTACTTAATTCATTGAAACTCTGAGAGAGAAAATTATAGAGAAGCTATAGAGAAAAAATTATAGAAAGAAGAAGAGTATTCTCGCTACTTCACTACTTCTATATTCGGTTCTTTTACGGTAAGGGATATTATTCGTTTTGTATTCATGAAGAGAACCTCTCATTATTCCATTCATTATTATTACATTGAATAACTCGTAAAAGTGGCATACCCTATACATAACCGTGATATACGCCGGCATACCCTATACTTGGTGAAATTCATATATTATTCCATTCTTATTTATTCTCATTGGAATAACTTTGATATCGCTGGCTTAATTTACCTATACTTGGTGACATTCTTCTATTATTCTCATTGGAACATCCTGCTCACATGTGTTTTACACCTGACTGGTTTCCGCTCTTTATTATTATTCATTGGAACATCCTCGTGCATGTGTTTTTTACCTGACCGGTTCCGCTCTTTATCATTCTCATTGGAATATCCTATCATGTTTTTTACACGGATCCGGTTCCATCTTTATTATTCTGTTGGAACATCCCGCTTGGTGTGAATTTCACCCGACTTTGGTTCCGTTATTATTATTCTGTTGAATAACTCGTCTCATGCGCACCGCATGCATGGTGATTTCTTTGTTATTCCATTCTTTATTATACCCAAATGGTTAAAACTTTGACTTATACTCCATGAAATTAGTAGAATATCCTTGATATTTGCATTTCATCCAAGATCTTTTCATGGAAATATTCTTCCGATCATTCTTGAATTTTACTCTACTGAAACAATTATCATGTTGACAATTTGGGCGTTAATAATTCATGGATTAAATAATTCTTGAACTTGTTTTATTGAATTATTATGTCATTGTCATCATCCTCATGTTATATTATGTTATCTTTGGCTTACGTAAGCATAGATGAACTTAGTATGATTATGACCGTGGATCATTCTAGATAATCATGACTTGATATAAATGATGTGACAAAAGTCCTCGGTGGCACTGTAATGCGGTGATGGATAGTTTTGGTATGATTATGACCAGGGGTGATTCTAAGATAGTCATGACCATTGATAATTTGATGAAAATCCTCGACCGTGGTACAGGGGATGATTAGATGTGGTGGTTTATTTATTGTTTGAGTCTCGTGATAAAATTGATGAAAACCTTTTAAAACCTAAAGATAGTAGACTTTATTCTCTCTACTGACTCTTTTAATGGATTACTTATTCACCGCAGCTTAAACCGGTTGTCTATTGTATTTTATCGGTTTAACATCGTTGAAGGCTAATGATAATTTATTACGCATTATCTTAGTCATAATATTTCTTCTTGGGCTAGATTGAGCTCACCTTTCTTTCACCGTTCTCTTCAGAAATGAGAACATAGTTTGACGACGAGTCGAACGAAGTAATGGTCTGGAGGATAGCTTTAGTAGTCCTCACTATTCGTGAAATAGTGTGATAATAGTTGTAATGAGGACTCCTTTTGAGTTTGTATAATATCTAGTAGACAATATTTGTATTCAAACTCATCAGCTTATGTCGTATTGTACACCTACGCAGTTATATTAGTAAGTTGTATTTGAATTTATGTACCATGTAAGTGGCGACCCAAGATGGGTGACGTATACCTAATTTTGGGGGCGTCACATACATCACCTATCTTGAGTCGCCAAATACATAGTACAAAATTCAAATACAACTGTCGTGTAAAATACAACAAACCATAAACTGAGAGTTTTAATACGAATATTGTCTTCTAGACACTATTCAACTCAAATGGAGTCCTCAATATATTTATTATCACAAAATTTTATAGAATAGTGAGGACTACTAATGCTATCATCTGGACCGTCACTCTGTTTCCCGACTAGTCCCGGCTACGTTCTCATTTTTTGAAGAGGACAATGAAAGGAAAAGGGTGAGCTCAACTAGCTAACTAAGAAATATTATGACTAAGATAATGCAGAATAATTTATCGTTAGCCTAAAACAGTGTTAAACTGATAAATTATAACAAACATCAAGTTTAACTGCAGCGAAACAAGCAATCCATTAGAAGAGTCAAGTAGAGCATAAAATCTATTATCTTCTATGATTTAAAAGGGTTTTCAACACTTTTATTGTTGAGACTCAGCTTAATAAATAATCCACACCATCGAATCACCCTTGCACTACGGTCAAGGATATTTTTTAGTATCACGACCACAAATTATCCATGCACTACGGGCCAAAGATATTCGTGTATTCATCAATGGTCATGATCATGCCAACAACGGTCCATCAATGCACTACGGACCAATGAGGACTTTTACCATATCATTTGTAACATTACGATCATGATTATACCGAATAATCCCTGGTCATAATTATACCAAGTTCATCTATGCACTACAGACCACAAATGACTTTCAACATAATATAAACATAAGGATGATAAGAATTCAATAAATCAAGTTTAAGGATAAATTTTTAAAGATTTATAATTTAATTTATCCAGAAATCAATAACGTCCAAATTGTCAACATGATACTGCTTTGTGAAATAAAATCCAAGAATAATATTGTACCAAAAATAATTTGGACCGAAAACGAATCAATTTTTATCATGAATAGTACCCGGGTGAATAATACTCGAGTGAATAGTATCCCATGAATAGTACTTGAGAATAGTAGTAATACTACCCTTGAATTAAAACTTATCAAGAATACCGGTAATATGAAAAATCTTTGTTAAAACTTATCAAGAATACTCGTAATAATATTTTAGAATTCAAAATGAAAAGATCTATTATTTCATGAAGCGCAAAATATCAAGGATATTCTCAATATATTCTACCCCAAAATTAGGTATACATCACCCATCTTGGGTCGCCATATACATGGTACAAAATTCAAATACAACTTACTAATACAACTGTCGTGCTAAAAGCGGTAAATTAATAATACGACAAAAACATAACACCACTGTGAGTTTGAATACAATTATTGTCTACTAGAGATTATACAAACTCAAAAGGAGTCCTCATTACAATTATTAACACACTTATTTCACGTAATATAGTGAGGACTACTAATGCTATCCTCCGACCGCCACTCCGCTCCCGACTAGTTCTTGCTTGTTCTCATTTCAAGAGAACAAAGAAAGAAAGGGTGAGCTCAACTAGCCCAAGAAGAAAATATTATGACTAAGATAATGCGTAATAAATTATCGTTAGCCTTCAATAATGTTAAACCGATAAAATATAACAACATCAAGTTTAACTCAAGCAAACCGATCAAGCAATCCATTAAAAGAGTCAAGTAGAGAATAGAATCTACTATCTTTTGATGATTTAAAAAAATTCATCACTTTTATCGCCGAGACTCAACTTAATAAATAATCCACATCATCCTCGCACTACTACTACCAAGGATATTCATTAGGTCACGACCACAAATTCCATGCACTACGGGCCAAGGATATTTGTGTATTCATCAATGGTCATGATCATGCCAACAACTCGTCCATCAATGCACTACGGGCCAATGAGGACTTTTACCACATCATTTGTAACATTACTACCATGATTACAATCAATAATCCTCGGTCATAATCATACCAAGTCCATCCATGCTTTACAAAGCCACGATGACTTTCAAAAAATATAAACATGAGGATGATGACAATGATATAAAAATTCAATAAAACAAGTTCAAGAATTAAGTTATTCAGAACTAATAACGTCCAAATTGTCAACATGATATCGCTTTGTAGAGTAAAATTCAAGATTTCTCGTAAGAATATTTCCATGAAAATAATCGGATGAAGCGCAAATATCAAGGATATTCCACTAATTTCATGGAGTATAGAAGTCAAAATTTTAACCAACCGAGAATAATAAGGAATGGAATAACAATGAAATCACCATGCATGCGGATTGCGAATAGGCAAAGTTATTCCAATGAATAATAATAATGGAACTAGTCGTGAAAATCACACCGACAGTGATGTTCCAAATGTAATAATAAAGAATGAAATAATAAAGATTTAAACCAGTCCGTCCAGTAAAGCACGTAGACGTGATGTTCCAACGGAATAATAAAAAGACAGAATAATAAAATCTTAACCAGTCCCCATATATAGCATGTAAGATGCATGATGTTCCAACGGAATAATAAAGATGTATAATAGAAGAATGTCACCACGTATAGGGTATTCCACAGATACAAAGTTATTCCAATGTAATAATAAAGAAATGGAATAATGTAAGTTCTCTTCTTAAATACAAAAAATAATATCCCTTTACCGTAAAAGAAACCCAATATAAGAGTAGTTAAGTAGTAGAATACTTTTTTTCTTCCTTCTCTCTTACAGCTTTATCTCTCTAGAGTTTCAAAGAATTCGTAAGAAAATAATGAAGGAATGAGCTTCTATTTATAGAAGAATGGAATGCATAAGAACTAACTCATGAATCTATCCAGATTGATTTACTTTAATCACGGTCCATATTTAAAGCAAAATCTTTTAAATAAAATATAATATATATATATATATATATATATATATAAGGCACATGTTTGTTTGAAAATAAAAACACAATCCGTGAGAAATTCTCACTTTTTTCCCCAAAATTTTTTTCTTCCAACATGTGGGCCCCACCCACATGTCATTATCCATCATATATATATATATATATATATATATATATATATATATATATATATATATATAATCCCATCTTTTTTTACGTAACCTCCCTCCCATAAATCAAGATTCCCCACCAAATTGACAATTCCAATAATGCATATATAATATAACCCCACATCACTTAATAATGTAAATCCCCACCAAAACCCACTAACACACAAATACTCTTACACACACTAAAACACACACACACATATATATATATATATATATATATATATATATATATATATATATATATATATATATATATATATATATATACTTTATAACTTCCTTCCGATAATTTTGAAAAATGGGTAAAGTAGGGATCCAAATAATAATCAAAACCGAGTGACTTCTCACGTAAGCATCAATAATCAATACCGTGCTACTACTATGCAACCACGCCAGATTATCGTACTTTTTACTACCGAGTAGTTCAACAAGATCAACGGTAAAAACTTCCGCCGTTATTTTCAATAAAATATTTTTGTCGCTTTCTCAATCCGACAATAATTTCATTGTGGGGTCCACTAATGATTGTACTGTCGTATTTTGGATATTCCCCGACAAAAAGAATATTTCCCACCAATCGAATATAATATGACAACTCAGATACTTTGCAAAATTTGTAAATATTACCCACAACTATAACATTCTATCAAATTCATTCCATAATATTCAAAAATGATAATTATAGAAAATTCATCTTTATTCAAAAAGTTGGGGTCTTACAACCTCCCCTTCTTAAGAAATTTCGCCCTCAAAATTAGGGTACGTACCTGGTATATCGAAGAGGTAAGGATACCTTGACTTCATTTCAGATTCTAACTCCCAGGTCATTTCCTCAACATCGTGGTTTCTCTACAAAACTTTGACTTGAGGTATAACCTCGAGCGTAAAATATGTTCCTTCTTATCCAAGATTTGAACAGAACCTCTTCATACGTCCAAATCTTCCGCTATTTCGTCCGGCTCTAACTCAATAATGTGGTTCGGATCTTTCACATATTTACGTAATATGGATACGTGAAAAACATTATGAACACGAGACATACTTGCAGTAAGCGCAAGTCTATAGGCTACGCCCTACTCGATCGAGGATTAAAATGGGCCGATAAATCGAGGATTGAGCTTTCCTCTCTTTCCAAATCTCGTAAACTCCTTTCCATGGAGCAACACGTAACAACACATGATCTCCTATATCAATTCCACGCCCTTTCGATGAAGATCAAGATAACTCTTTTGTCGATCTTGTGAGGTTTTTATACGTTCACGGATCGTTTGAATCTTTTCCGTAGTCATATGTACCAACTCGGTCCCAACAACGTTGCTGCTTCACCCACCTCATTCCAAAGATACCGAGAACGACACTTCCTTCCATACAACGCTTTGAATGGAGCCATGCCAATACTTGCTTGATAACTGCTGTTGTAGAGAAAACTCCACCAATGGTAAGAACTTGTCCCAACTTCCTTGAAATCAAGGACACAGAGTCTTAATAGATCTTCAAGAGTTTGAATAGTCCTCTCCGATCGTCCGTCCGTCTCGAGGATGATATGCCGAAGCTAAATCGTAAATCTGCGCTCATAGCTTTTTGCAAACTAACCCAAAATCGTGAAGTGAATCTTGGGTCTCGATCGTAAACTATGGATACCGGCATACCATGCAATCTTACAACCTCGCTTATGTATATACGAGAGCAAGACGTTCAAGTGTATAAGTTTCTCAGATCGGTAAGAAATGAGCAGACTTGGTCAATCTATCAACAATGACCCAAATCGCATCTATGCCTTGAGAAACTTTGGGAAGACCAAGAATGAAATCCATGGTAATGTGCTCCCACTTCCATTCTAGAATTTCAAGTGGTTGCAATGGACCTTTTGGTACTTGATGTCTCGCCTTGACTCGCTTGACACGTTAGACACCTTGAGATAAACAAATAAGCTATCTCTCTCTTCATATTGCCCCACCAAAATGTATGTCAAGATCATGATACATTTTGGTACTCCCAGATGGATTGCAAATGGTGTGTGTTAGTGCGCCCATCATGATTTTATACTTTAAATCGTGGTCGTTAGGAACACAAAGTCCGGAGTTGACTCAAGTATTCCTTCTTCATCGATTCTTGCTTCCGGATCGCACCTTCTTGCACTTTCTTCCTCATACGCATCGCCTCCGGATCCGAATTTGAGCAACTTTAACTTTATCAATTAAAGCTCGGTTCTACTCAGATATTCGCCATCATCACGTGGGTCCCTCGGTCTTTATCTCTATCTCCATCCTTTGCAAGTCATACAAAATGGGCCTTTGCGTTGACAATATTGCACTCTGCATTCCGCATATGATCTTCTACTCAATGCGCCGCCTACCACGCTCGCTTTTCCGGTGATGGTATTGGATGGTATGATCATAATCTTTCAACAGTTCAAGCCAACGTCGTTGTCGCATGTTGAGTTCCTTTTGAGTGAAGAAATATTTGAGGCTTTTATGATCCGTAAAGATCTCCACTTTTTCCCCATACAAGTAATGCCTCCAAATCTTTAGTGCGAAGACAACAGCTGCTAACTCTAGATCATGAGTAGGATAATTCCTCTCATATTCTTTGAGTTGTCGTGAGGCATAGGCTATGACTTTCCCATGTTGCATGAGAACACATCCTAACCCTTTGCCCAAGCATCACCAGAGATGACAAATCCTCCGAACCGATGGTATTGTCGTAACAAAATCTTGAAATGAGTCTCCTCTCGAGTTCTTGAAAACTCTTCTCATATTCCTCGCTCCAACCAACTTTGTATCTTTTCGAGTCACCGAAGTTAGTGGAGTAGCGATTCGAGAAAACCCTTCTACGAATCTCCTCCGATAATAACCAACTAAGCCGAGAAAGCTACGATTTTTGGTCATCGATTTAGGTTGCTCCCACTTTGAATAGCTTCAATCTTTGTTTGGGTCAATGATATTCCATGACTTGATACCACGCGCCCAAGGAATGCTACTTCCTCAAGCCGTAACTCGTGATTTCTTCAACTTGGCATAAAGCTTGTATTCACGAAGCTTTTGGAGTATCGACCTCAAGTGTTGCTCATGATCTTCACGGCTTTTGGAATAAATAAGGATGTCATCAATAAAACGACCACAAAGTGATCCAAATATTCCTTGAATACTCGGTTCATCATATCCATGAAGGCAAAGGGAGCATTAGTCAATCCAAAGGACATGACTAGGAATTCATAATGCCCGTATCGAGTTCTAAAAGTCGCCTTTGGAATGTCATCTGCTTCTAATCTTCAATTGGTGATATCCTAACGAAGATCAATCTTTGAAAAGAATTTGGCTCCTTGCAACCGGGTCAAACAGTCATCAATACGTGGGCAATGGGTACCTATTTTTGATGGTGACATGATTCAACTCCCGATAATCAATACAAAGTCGCATACTCCCATCTTTCTTCTTCACGAATAGAATAGAGCACCCCAAAGAGAAGTACTAGGACGAATAAAGCCAATGTCTAACAATTCCTGCAATTGAGTCTTTAACTCCTCAAGTTCAATAGAGCCATTCGATATGGGGTTTTAGAAATGGGTTTTGTATCGGGTTCAAGGTCGATACAAAATTCAATTTCACGCCTGGGGTAGTAAGCCGTGAAGTTCTTCAGGAATACGCCGTGAAATTCATTAACAATAGAAATATTATTCAAAACTCGACGTATTTTTGTTTAGATCTCATGACATGAGCTAAGAAAGCTTGACATCCGCTTTTTCAATAAACGAATAGCTTTATGGCTTGAGATGACAAAGATGATTGATTTTAATGGTTTGGTTGCTTGAATTCGCATAATAGGTCGATTAGGAATATGAAAGCTAACAACCTTACTTAAAAACAATCAATTTTTGCATGATGAGTAGTTAACCAATCAATCCCTAGAATTACATCAAATGCAAGTATTTTTAATGCAATAAGATTGACAAGTAATGTGTGGGTACCAACTTGAACCAAACAAGACTTATAAACCGTGGATGTAATGAAGGTTTTTCCCAACAGGGTTTCAACAGATAAATCAAAATCCAATCTCTCCGGAGTCAAATTTAAACGTTGAGCGCAAGTAGGAGAAATGAAAGAGTGGGTAGAACCGGTATCAAATAAGGTATAAATTTCGCTAGAGTTTATGATTAGGTTACCCGTGATGACCTCGTTCAGGTTCCTTGCTTTCTGGGAGGTCACAACAAATGCTCTCCCTTGCACCACCGGCTTTGACTTTTTCGGACTACCTTTGGTGCCTCCATCCTAGCTGAACTTGTCTTCTGAAACGACAAAAATCGGGCTAGGTGACCTTCTCTTCCACAATTATAACACGCTTTGGATGGCATCGCGCAATTTAGACTGATGTGTCCCTCCCCTCCGCATTTGAAGCATATGATAGGTGGTCTTTCTCCTTCCTTAACAACGGGTCTTTGGTCGACGCCTTTCCATCATTGTTGAATCTCCTCTTCTTGAAATGTCCATTCTTATTGTTTTGGCCTCGATTACCACCAAGTGGTTACCATTTCGCCTGTTGATTTCCTCCACGCTTATTGTCACCGCTTCGATGACGCTCTCTCACCGGTATTATCATTTTGCTTACCGCTTTTTTTGTTGCGTTGACTCGTTATCGCGCTCCACCAATCGAGCCCTATTTACAACATCTCAATACAAACACGCTTTATGAGAAATAAGATGTTGACGATTCTCCGCTTCAAACCTCTTAAAAACATTCGCCATTCTCTCTTCATTATCCACCAAGTGGGACGCAAACCGGATAACTCCGCAAATTTTGCCTCGTATTGCGACACGGCCATATTGTTTTGCTCCAATTTGATAAACTCCACCTCCTTCATGTGACGAATACTTTCGGAAAGTATTTGTCGTTGAATGTCTTGGAACTTCTCCCAAGACATCTTCAAGACGGCGAGTTGAGTACGCTTTTACCGATTCCCACCAAGAATCTACCTCTCCGCAAACATATAAAGGCGTGAAAAGGAACCTTTTGCTCTCCTGAGCATCCCAAGACATCAAATATTTTGGTGATCTATTTATCCATGCTTCCGCCATAAGTGGTTTTGGCTCTCCCTTAAACTCCTGTGGGTCCCAGCTCCTTCAACTGCTTAGCGGTGATCGCCTCGAGAGTTTCCAAGTGTTTCCACCTACATTTTGGACAGAGCCGCTCTCTCATTGCTGTTGCATGAATTGCATAAAGCCTCCGAATAATCCATCATTCATCATTTGGTCAAGGTTGTTGTTTGTATGAGGATTGTCGCCTTCCTCGATGCACATTCTCCTCGATTATTGATATGTGGAGACTCAACGGTCCTCTTGTGCTCCATTGCTATTCTCAACATTTTCGATGTCATTTTCAGATATTGCCACAAAACAAAGGTTAATTGACACGTAACATAATATCTCTAAACTCTGACCAACCAATTTAAATACAAAATAAATTTAAGTAGGTCATACTAGCGAAGGAATTCCCCGTCTCTCCCCTCCTAGTTCTAGTCTCACATCTTAGCCAGGGATCATATCCCTAAGCTTTGATACCAACTGTGACGCCCCCAAAATTAGGTATACATCACCCATCTTGGGTCGCCATATACATGGTACAAAATTCAAATATACTTACTAATACAACTGTCAGTGTATAACAATACGACAAAAACATAATGTGAGTTTGAATACAAATTATTGTCTACTAAAGATTATACAAACTCAAAAGGAGTCCTCATTACAATTATTAACACACTATTTCACAGAATAGTGAGGACTACTAATGCTATCCTCTGGACCGTCACTCCGTTCCCCGACTAGTTCATGCTATGTTCTCATTTCCTGAAGAGAACAGTGAAAGAAAGGGTGAGCTCAACTAGCCCAAAGAAGAAATATTACGACTAAGATAATGCGTAATAAATTATCGTTAGCCTTCAACAGTGTTAAACTGATAAAATATAACAACATCAAGTTTAACTGCAGCGGATCAAGCAATCCATTAAAAGAGTCAAGTAGAGAATAGAATCTACTATCTTTTATGATTTAAAAAATTTTCATCACTTTTATCGCTGAGACTCAGCTTTAATAAATAATCCACATCATCCCTGCACTACGGCCAAGGATATTCATTAGGGTCACGACCACAAATTCCATGCACTACGGCCAAGGATATTTGTGTATTCATCAATGGTCATGATCATGCCAACAACTGTCCATCAATGCACTACGGGCCAATGAGGACTTTTACCACATCATTTGTAACATTACGGTCATGATTACACTGAATAATCCCTGGTCATAATCATACCAAGTCCATCCATGCTTTACAGGCCACAGATGACTTTCAAAAAATATAAACATGAGGATGATGACAATGATATAAAAATTCAATAAAACAAGTTCAAGAATTAAGTTATTCAGGAACTAATAACGTCCAAATTGTCAACATGATACTGCTTTGTAGAGTAAAATTCAAGATTTCTCAGAAGAATATTTCCATGAAAAATACTGGATGAAGCGCAAATATCAAGGATATTCCACTAATTTCATGGAGTATAGAAGTCAAAATTTTAACCAACTGAGAATAATAAGGAATGGAATAACAACAGAAATCACCATGCATGCGGTATGTGATAAATGTGTTATTCCAATGTAGAATAATAATAATGGAACCAGTCGTGAAAATCACAATCGACGGATGTTCCAATAGAATAATAAAGAATGAAATAATAAAGATTTAAAACCAGTCCCATGTAGAAAGCATGAATGCGATGATGTTCCAACGGAATAATAAAGACGTAATAATAAAACTAACCAGTCCCACAGATAGCAGCAGATGATATGATATTCCAACTAATAATAAAAAGACAAATAATAGAAGAATGTCACCACGTGAGGGTATTCCACAGATACAAAAGTTATTCCAATGTAATAATAAAGAAATGGAATAATGTAAGTTCTCTTCTTAAATACAAAAGAATAATATCCTTTACCGTAAAAAAAAACCGAATATAAGAGTAGTTAAGTAAGAGTATCACTTTTCTTCCTTCTCTCTACAGCTTTATCTCTCTGAGTTTCAAAGAATTCAAAGAAAATAATGAAGGAATGAGCTTCTATTTATAGAAGAATGGAATGCATAAGAACTAACTCATGAAACGGTCCAGATTGATTTACTTTAATCTGACTATCCATATTTAAAGCAAAAATCTTTTAAAATAAAATATAATATATATATATATATATATATATATATATATATATATAATAAGGCACATGTTTGTTTGAAAATAAAAACACAATCCGTGAGAAATTCTCACTTTTTCCCCCAAATTTTTTCTTCCAACATGTGGGCCCCACCCACATGTCATTATCCATCATATATATATATATATATATATATATATATATATATATATATATATATATATACCAATCCCCATCTTTACGTAACCTCCTCCCATAAATCAAGATTCCCCACCAAATCGACAATTCCCATAATGCATATATAATATAACCCCACATCACTTAATAATGTAAATCCCCACCAAAACCCACTAACACACAAATACTCTTACACACACTAAACCACACACACACACGTGACATATATATATATATATATATATATATATATATATATATATATATACGTATATATATATATACTTTATAACTTCCTTCCGATAATTTTGAAAAATGGGTAAGTAGGGATCCAAATAATAATCAAAACTGAGTGACTTCTCATGTAAGCATCAATAATCAATACCGTGTGCTACTATGCAACCACGCCAGACATCGTATTTTTTTACTACCGAGTAGTTCAACAAAGATTAATGGTAAAACTTCCGCCGTTATTTTCAATAAAATATTTTTTTCTCAATCATTTTCTCAATCCGAATAATAATTCATATGTGGGTCCACCAATGATTGTATCATCGCATTTGGATATTCCCCCGACAAAAAGAATATTTCCCACCACCAATCGAATATAATATGACAACTTGCATACTTTGCAAAATTTGTAAATATTACCCACAACTATAACATTCTATCAAATTCATTCCATAATATTCAAAATGATAATTATAGAAAAATTCATCTTTATTCAAAAAGTTGGGTCTAGGTAAGGATACCTTGACTTCATTTCAGATTCTAACTCCCAGGTCATTTCCTCAACATCGTGGTTTCTCTACAAAACTTTGACTTGAGGTATAACCTTGGAGCGTAAAATATGTTCCTTCTTATCCAAGATTTGAACAAGAACCTCTTCATACGTCAAATCTTCCGCTATTTCGTCCGGTTCTAACTTAATAATGTGGTTCGGATCTTTCACATATTTGCGTAACATGGATACGTGAAAAACATTATGAACACGAGACATACTTGGCGGTAAGGCAAGTCTATAGGCTATAGTTCCTACTCGATCGAGGATTAAAAATGGACCGATAAATCGAGGATTTAGCTTTCCTCTCTTTCCAAATCTCGTAACTCCTTTCCATGGAGCAACACGTAACAACACATGATCTCCTATATCGAATTCCACGTCCTTTCGATGAAGATCAGCATAACTCTTTTGTCGATCTTGTGAGGTTTTTATACGTTGCCGGATCGTTTGAATCTTTTGCGTAGTCATATGTACCAACTTTGGTCCCAACAACGTTGCTTCACCCACCTCATTCCAGCATACTGGAGAATGACACTTCCTTCTATACAACGCTTCGAATGGAGCCATGCCAATACATGCTTGATAACTGTTGTTGTAGGAAAACTCCACCAATGGTAAGAACTTGTCCCAACTTCCCTTGAAATCAAGAACACAGAGTCTTAATAGATCTTCAAGAGTTTGAATAGTCCTCTCCATTTGTCCGTCCCGTCTCGAGGATGATATGCCGAAGCTAAATCGTAATCTGCGCTTATAGCTTTTTTGCAAACTAACCCAAAATCGTGAAGTGAATCTTGGGTCTCGATCGTAAACTATGGATACCGGCATACCATGCAATCTTACAACCTCGCTTATGTACATACGAAGCAAGACGTTCAAGTGTATAAGTTTCTCGTATCGGTAGAAATGAGTAGACTTGGTCAATCTATCAACAATGACCCAAATCGCATCTATGCCTTGAGAAACTTTGGGAAGACCAAGATGCTTGAAATCCATGGTAATGTGCTCCCTTCCATTCTGGAATTTCAAGTGGTTGCAATGGACCTTTTGGTACTTGATGCTCGCACCGACTCGTTGACACGTTAGACACACCTGAGATAAACAAAGCTATCTCTCTCTTCGATATTGCCCCACCAAAATGTATGTCAAGATCACGATACATTTTGGTACCCCGTGAGATGGATTGCAAATCTGGTGTGTTGTGCGCCTCCATCATGATTTTATACTTTAAATCAGGGTCGTTAGGAACACAAAGTCTAGAGTTGACTCAAATTATTCCTTCTTCATCGATTCTTGCTTCTGGTATCGCACCTTCTTGCACTTTCTTCCTCATACGCATCGACCTTCTTGATCCAGTAACTCGAAAGCGACTTTAACTTTATCAATTAATGTCGGTTCTACTCGTATATTCGCCATCATCACGTGGGTCTCTGGAGTCTTTATCTCTATCTCCATCCTTTGCAAGTCATACAAAATGGGCCTTTGCGTTGACAATATTGCACTCGTACCCGCATATGATCTTCTACTCAATGCGTCGCCTACCACGCTTCGCTTTTCGGGATGGTATTGGATGGTATGATCATAATCTTTCAACAATTCAAGCCAACGTCGTTGTCGCATGTTGAGTTCCTTTTGAGTGAAGAAATATTTGAGGCTTTTATGATCCGTAAAGATCTCCACTTTCTCCCCCATACAACTAATGCCTCCAAATTTTAAGTGCGAAGACAACAACTGCTAACTCTAGGTCATGAGTAGGATAATTCCTCTCATATTCTTTGAGTTGTCGTGAGGCATAGGCTATGACTTTCCCATGTTGCGTGAGAAATTCTCAGATTTTCTCCAAAATTCTTCTTCCAACATGTGGGCCCCACCCACATGTCATTATCCATCATATATATATATATATATATATATATATATACCAATCCCCATCTTTTACGTAACCTCCCTCCCATAAATCAAGATTCCCCCACCAAATTGACAATTCCCATAATGCATATATAATATAACCCCACATCACTTAATAATGTAAATCCCCACCAAAACCCACTAACACACAAATACTCTTACACACACTAAAACACACACACACACACATAACATATATATATATATATATATATATATATATACGTATATATATATATACTTTATAACTTCCTTCCGATAATTTTGAAAAATGGGTAAGTAGGGATCCAAATAATAATCAAAACCGAGTGACTTCTCATATAAGCATCAATAATCAATCACCGGTGTTATACTATGCAACCACGCCAGACATCATACTTTTTTTACTACCGAGTAGTTCAACAAAGATCAACGGTAAAACTTCCGCCGTTATTTTCAATAAAATATTTTTATCGTTTTCTCAATCCGACAATAATTACATTGTGGGGTCCACTAATGATTGTGCTGTTGCATCAGACGGATATTCTCGACAAAAAAGAATATTTCCCACCAATCGAATATAATATGACAACTTGTATACTTTGCAAAATTTATAAATATTACCTACAACTATAACATTCTATCAAATTCATTCCATAATATTCAAAAATGATAATTATAGAAAAATTCATCTTTATTCAAAAAGTTGGGGTCTTACATTATATATGTATAATATATCCAAAAATCACAACGATCCAACGGTCAGATTAAAATTATAACTCACGTAATAGAGCTTTAAGAACACTGATTTGATTTTTAATATCTCCATTTTGACAAAAATACTGATAAAACACCTCAACATTAATTCCTTCATTTATAACCACATAAAATAAATATTTTCCTATCCATCATTTATGTCCACATAAAATAAATATTTACTTATCATATAAATCAATAATTAATTATTCACAAATAATATTACAGAATCACAATAATGATAATCAGACCGTTCCCAAAAAAGAGGGGCTTTCCGATAAGGATTTCTCTCATCAAGGCGCAATTGATTAGGTGACCAAACCTCATTGACGTAACTTTTTAGACATTGCCAATAATGCTATCTAATAATATTATTTAAATAATATGAATTATTGATCTAATAATGGGAAATACAGAGTGACAATTATTGAAACAACAATAATATAAAATATCAACGCAACAATTACATCAATCAATAAAATAAAATATTGAATAAGAATTCTTCAGAACAATTATTGAGTAGTGCTTTCTTACGTAAGAATCAATAATTCAAAAAAATATTGTGCAATACCGTGTGCTACTATGCAACAACGCGTATTACTTTACTTTACCCACCGGGTATTTTAACAGTGTTAATGGTAACGATTAAGCCGTTATTTATAAAAACTCAAATTTATCATTTTTTTATCTGACAGTTATTCTGTTATGGGGCCCACAAATAGTTGTGTCGTCGTACGAATATTCCCCGACAGAAAGAATATTCCACGACCAAACGAATATTCCCCGACAACATGAATATTTTATAACCACATGCTTATTTTGCAAAATTTATAAATATTACCCACAACTATAACATTATATCAAATTTACTCCTTAACATTCAAAAATGATATTTATAGAAAATTCGTCTTTATTCATAAAAGTTGGGGTCTTACAGTATTTTCCATTATCAGATTAATAATTCATATTATTTGAATAATATTATTAGATAGCATTACTGGCAATGTCTAAGGAAGTTCTATCTAGGAAAGGGGTTTGGTCACCTAATTGCGCGCCAGTAAGGAGAAATCTTTATCGGAAAGCTCTCTCGTTCTTAGGAACGACCTGGTTGTCATTATTGTGATTCTGTAATATAATTTGTGAATAATTAATTATTGATAAGGAAATATTTATTTTATGTGGATATAAATGAAAGAATTAATGCTGAGGAGTTTTATCAGTATTTTGTCGGAATGGAGGTATTAAAAATCCTTCGTATGTGGATTTTAGTCATTTTTTGCTTGGAATTTGGAAAAACTTTCTTCTACAAAGTTGTAGAGAATTAAATTTCCTATGGAAAGGACATAAAATTTGTATTTTTTTTTGATAAAAGGACTATTTATTATGAATTATTGAAGTTTTAAAAATAAATATTTTTATTAAAAACATGGGTGGGCCCCCCCTTTTAGTTATTGTGGAATTTTTCTGAATTTGGTGGGCCCCACTTATGGTGTGCTGAGTTTGGTCAAGAGTTGTGCGTGAAATTTTTTATTAAAATATTATTTTATTAAATTTTAGCCTGCTTTGGCGTTCTGGCATTTTTCTATAAATAGGGTGCTTAGTTACAATTGAAAATCACACCAGAATCAAAAGTTTTCTCTCTCTAAAATATTGAGCGTATTTTTGTGAGTATTTAGATACTTTGAGAGTTGCTATTCAGTGCAAGTTTTGTGACAACCCCAAAACAGGTCCAATCCATCCAACCTATTCTGAGTCGCCAAATACATGGTACAGAAAATAACTACAACTTTATTACAACAATTGTCGTGTCGTGCAAAATACAACAACACATATGTTGTGAGTTTTGATACAAATATATACCCACTGTGACTCTCATCCCAACCTTGGATAGCACGTCACAATGGCACCTTACATAAATGTAAAGTAAAAAATTGTTTTAGAAATTAAAATCTTTGGGAAGTGCTCAAGGAAACCTTCGTACATGGGAGGCCATGCGTCTAGGTTATGATAGATATCATATGGCCACAGAATTATCCTTGGTTGACTCAATAGACCCCAAAGAAAAACGAGAAGATTACTATCATATTCTTTCCAATGGTGAGTCTTCTCTTGACATATAATTTTCTCCACTGTCTCTAATTGAAAATTATACTTCAAATAAACTCCAAGATCATATAGGTAGTGCTTGTAGATATACTTAGTAAGTGGATGTGCACAACCCTGTCTTATGATGACACGAGGTTGTATGTCTTTAGACATCTTGTATGATAGTGGCAAAACACCCTTCCAACGTTGGGTTCGCCTCACCCTATTTGATTCACCAAATATAACTACTAAATGATGACTACCGTTCTATTCCCCTGTTACCCCCGCTCGACCCAGCTACACTCTTATTACCTGAAAGTAATTGTGAAACAAAAGGGTGAGCACAATTAGCCCAGTAAAGAATATCATGACTAAAGATAATTAAATTATCAATAGCCTTCATCAGTAATAAATCAGAGATTTAGAATATATGGTAGATGATAAAAAATTTCAACCATAGTTGCAGCGGAACGATCAATCCATTAGAAGAGTCAAATAGACCATAAAGTCTATTATCTTCTCCATGTTAAAAATCCACCAACAATGTTTTATCCCTGTAACATCAATCAACAGTTCTGGTCCACAATCATATGAATAACTCATAATCATAATTGTGGTTCTAAATTCCTCTTCTCATCTAGGATGAACCTATCTTTACCTGAAACATAGAAGATCATGGTTATACCAAATCACAATTCATGTTCATAATCATACTAATAAATTCATCTTTGCACTACGGGCCAAAGATATTCGTCAACGGTTCATCTTTGCACTACTGGCCAAAGATATTCAACCACAGATAATCTTTGCACTACAGGCCAAAGATATTTAACAACAGATCATCTTTGCACTACAGGCCAAGGATATTAATATCTCCAAGAAATATATAATCATTTCAGAATTTATATAAACAATAATTATAACCATGTTGATCAATTCACCTTTGCACTTAAGCTAAAGATATTCCATTATAAATTCAATGGTCATGATCATACTAGTCAACAATTCAACTTTGCACTACTGGCCAAAGGGAACCCATAGTCATGATCATACCAAAAATCTACCCATCTTTACACTCAAGTTAAAGAGAAATATCATCATTAGGGTTATAAAAATGTTATATATAATAATAAAAACAATATAATCAACATTTAGATTTAATCTCAAGAGTAATATTCATAAATCAACTATAATTTGGTCAGAAAAAGAAACCAATTTTGTCGTGAATAGTAACTCGTGAATAGTAACTCATAAATAGTAGCCTCGACATGAAAAAGGTAGAAATTCCGCAATAAAATCCATACCAATATTTCGGTATAATGATATTGAAAGAATAACATTTCTTAAACTTATAAACAATTTATTTTAATTGTTTACACTTTACTAAATAATGCATTTAATCATCCTAAAATGCCAAACTCATAAGATTTCATCACCAATAACCAAAATGTGAAGCCCCCAAAATAGGTATACATCACCCATTCTGAGTGGCCAAATACATGGTACAGAAACAACTACAACTACATTAATATAATTGTCGTGCAAAATACGACAACACATAAACTTTGAGTTTAAATACAAATATTGTCTTCTAGACAATATCCACACTCAAATAAGTCATCATTACAATTATTGATACACTATATTACAAAATGGTGAGGACTACTAAAACAACTGTCTTGAACCATCACTCCACACCCCAACTAGTTCCTGCTATATTCTCGCCTCCTGAGAAGAAAAATGGAACAAAAAGGAAAAGGGTGAGCTCAACTAGCCCAGTAAAGAATATTATGACTAAGATAATGTACAACAATTATCCTTAGTCTTCAACAGGGAAAAATCTGATAGAATACAATAGACAACAAGTTTTAGATCAACAACTGTAGCGGAAACAAAAATTCATTAGAAGAGTTAAGTAGAGAATGAAATCTACTATCATCTATGAATTTAAAAGTCCATCATCGATATTTTATCCCTGTAACATCAATCAATATACATCTTGAAACAAATAGTCATCTTTGCACTTTCTGGGCCAAAGATATTCATCGATTAGTCATGTTCATCTCAACACTGCTCATCTTTGCACTACGGGCCAAAGATATTCATTATAAAATCATTCATCTTTTTGCTACAAAGCCAAAGATATTCATTAATATCATCATTTAGGACCGAGGATGATGAAAATATTTTAAAGAAAACGAATCCGAAAGAAACAAAAGAACAAATATTAAGGATTCGTACTTTAAACAATCCAAGTTCAAAAATACTTCATAAATAACCAGAGGGAGTAAAATTCAAGAATGATCAAAACATAGATCCAATCAAAGATATGAATCATAATGCATAATCTTGGACACAGAGAAGAAAATTTATTTTTTCGTGAATAGTATCGTGATAAGTGAATAGTCTCAGTATCGTGAATAGTCTTGTATATCGTGAATAGTAACTCAAACACCAAAAGATAGAAATTTCACAAAAAAACATCATCATGCTTCGTGAATAGTACTTGTGAATAGTAACTCGTGAATAGTAACTTATGAATAATAACTCGTGAATAGTAATTCATGAATAGTAACCCCGACATGAAAAAGTTCCAAATTTGATAAAAAGTTCCAACCAATATTTCAGCATAATGATATTGAAGAAATAATATCATTTGAGAAGAAAATAACATCCCTTACCTCGGAAAGAATAGTACTTACGATTGGAATTCGGATATAGTGCTAAAAGAACTTACAATCGTATAGCAATACTCAAAGTACTAAAATACTCACAAATACGCTCGATATTATAGAGAGAAAGAGAGAAAATCTTTAGTTTACGTGTGATTTTCAAATCTAACCTAAGCACCCTATTTATAGAAAATGCTTAGAACACCAAAGCGTAAAATTTAATATAATATTAATATTTAAAAAACTTTCATACGCCTTTACTTTGAAAATCTGATTTGACCATTTTGCAACACATATGGGGTGTGGCGCCCCCAAAATAAGTATACATCACCCATTCTCGAGTTGTCAATACATGGTATGTAAACAACTACAACTTTATTATTACAACAAGAAAAGCTGTGAGTTTGAATACAAATATTATCTTCTAGACAATATCTATACTCAAATAAATCCTCATCACATTTATTGATATATTATTTTACAAAAATGGTGAGGACTACTAAACAATTCTTTCTAAAACCTTCATTCCATACCCCACTCGTACTCGCTTATATTCTCTCCTCCGAGAAAAAATGGAACAAAAGGAAAAGGGTGAGCTCAACTAGCCCAAAGAAAGAATATTATGACTAAGATAATATACAACAAATTACCGTTAGTCTTCAACAGGGAAAAATCTAATAGAATACAATAGACAACAAATTTTAAATTAATATTCGCATCGGAAATAATAATTCATTAGAAGAGTTAAGTAGAGAATGCAAACTACTATCTTCTATGTATGAATTTAAAAGTTCATCGCTCATCTTTTATCCCCCGTAACATCAATCAATATACATCCGAATCAAATATTCATCTTTGCACTACATGGCCAAAGATATTCATCGATTAGTCATGTTCATCTAAACACTGCTCATCTTTGCACTACTGACGAAAGATATTCTTGAAATCATTCATCTTTGCACTACGAAAGCCAAAGATATTCAATAATATCATCATTTAAGGCGGAGGATGATGAAAATATTTTAAAAAGCGAATCCGGTGAAACAAAATGACAAGGATTAAGGATTAAGGATTCGTACTTTGTTTTATCCATGTTCAAAAAATACCTCAAAAATAATCATAGTGGTGTAAAATTCAAGAATGATCAAAACATGGATACAATCAAAGCTAGTATCCGAATAGATATTTTGGACAAAAAGAAGAAATTTTATTTTTCTATGAATAGTGTCGATATGTGAATAGTCCAGATATCGTGAATAGTAACTCGACACCAAAAGATAGAAATTTCCCAAAAAAACATCTTCACGCTTCATGAATAGTACTCGTGAATAGTAACTCGTGAATAAGAACTCATAAATAGTAACTCGTGAATAGTAACTCATGAATAAGTAACCCCATACATGAAAAAGTTCCAAATTTGATAAAAAGTTCCAACCAATATTTCAAAGATAATGATATTGAAGAAATAATATCATTTGAGAAGAAAATAACATCCCTTACCTCGAAAGATTAGTACTTCTAATTTGAATACAAGGGTATAGTCTTTGAAGGAACTTGCAGACTGTCTAACAATACTCAAAGTATACTCAAAATACTCACAAGAATACGCTCGATAATATAGAGAGAGAAAACTTAGTTTCTGGTGTGATTTTCAATTCTAACCTAAGCACCCTATTTATAGGAAAATGCTTAGAACACCAAAGCAGAAAATTTAATATAATATTAATATATATTATAAGATTTCTACGCCCACCTTCCTAGATCTGATCTCAGCTCATTATGCACATGTTGTAGCCCACAAAACAAACAAAAAACGTTTTTATTATTTAAAATATTTTAAACTTCCAAAAATCAATTATTTCGGAGCTTCGGAACTTCAATAATTCATAATAAATAGCCCTTCTATCAGAAAATTCGAATCTCGCAAGTTTTTATAGGAAATTCAATTCTCTACAACTTTGCAGAAGAAAGTTTTTCCAAATTCCAAACAGAAATTGACCGAAATCCACAAACGAGGGATTTTACAGGCTATAATCAAATTTCAGTCAATAAATGGGGTCCACTGACATGTTTAACATGTTTTAAACATTTATTGCAACAAAAATACTCTTCCTCCTCGTATACTCATATATCCCACATTCGTTGTAAAATATCACCATTATTATATTATTAAAATATAATAATATATTTAAAAGAATTATTTTATCAAAAAAAGATAAAATTTCAATTTTCAACAATTGTCACATTAAAATTTTTCTCCATCTATATCCACATAAAATCAATATTTTCCTCATCATATGAATCAATAATTAATTATTCACAAATAATATTACGAATCACAATATTGATGACCAGTAGGTTCCTGGAAAGAGGGGCTTTCCAATAAGAATTTCTTCTTCAAGCACAATTAGGTGACCAAACCTCTCCTTAGGCGAACTTTCTAGACATTGCCAATAATGTTATCTAATAATATTATTCGATAATATGAATTATTGCTTCGATAATGAAAAATCTTGTGTAATGACAATTATTGAAACAATGAAGAATATAAAATATCAACGCAATGACAATTATTAACTCAATAAAATCTGAATAAATTAATTCTTTAACCATTATTGAGTAGTGCCTTCTTACGTAAGAATCAACAATTGGTGCAATACTGGTGCTCTTCGTGTTTTTTAACCACCGGTATTTTAGCGATAATACTTGAATAACTACTCTGTAGTTATTTTTAAACCACTTATATTTGTCGTTTTCTTCATCCAATCGCTTTCCGTTATGGGGCCCACACATGGCTGCGCCGTCGTACGAATATTCCCCGACAGTACAAATATTCCACGACCAAACGAATATTCCCCGACAACAATGAATATTTTATAACCACTTGCTTATTTTGAAGTATTTGCGTATTTTACCCCTAACTATTCACATTAATCACATCAACCCTTACTATTTTAAAATAATAAATAGAGAAAATTAAATTTCATTAATAATAAGTTGGGGTCTTACATGGGGGGCCAACCAAAACAATAAAAACGTTTTTCTAACTAGAAATATTTTAAACTTCCAAAAATCAATTATTCTAGAACCTCGGAACTTCAATAATTCATAATAAATAGCCCTTTTATCAGAAAATTTGAATCTCACGATTATTTATAGGAAATTCAATTCTCTACAACTTTGCAGAAGAAAGTTTTTCCAAATTCCAAACAGAAATTGACCGAAATCCATAAACGGACGATTTTACAGGCTATAATTAAATTTCAGTCAAGAAATGGGGTCCACCGACACACAAAACATGTGTTAATCATTTAATGCAACAAAAATACTCTTTCTCCTCATATACTCATATATCCCACATTCATTGTAAAACTATCACCATTATTATATAATATAATAAAATATTATTTTATCAGAAAAGATAAAATATCAATTTTAAAAAATTTTCTCCATCTATATCCACATAAAATCAATATTTTCCTCATCATATAAATCAATAATTAATTATTCACAAATAATATTACGTAATCACAATCGACAACCAGTAGCTCCCAGAAAGAGGGGCTTTCCAATAAGAATTTCTCCTTCTTGGCCAGCATGATTAGTCGACCAAACCTCTCCTGTAGGCGAACTTTCTAGACATTGCCAATAATGTTATCTAATAATATTATTCAGATAATATGAATTATTGCTTCGATAATGGAAAATACTGTGTAGTGACAATTATTGAAACAACAGTAATATAAAAAAAATCAACGCAGCAATTATTGAATCAATAAAATAAAATACTGAACAGTAATTACTGTAACAATTATTGAGTAGTGCCTTCTTACGTAAGAATCAATAATTGGTGCAATACCGTGTGCTACTGTGCAACAACGTGTATTACTGTGTTTTAACCACCGGGTATTCCAACAAGATATTACTTGTAAATAACTACGCCATTATTTATAAACAACTTATACTTGTCATTTTCTACATCCAATCGTTTTTTCTTGTTATGGGGCCCACACAGAAATTTTTAGTCAGTCGTCATGATAATATTCCCCGCAAAGCAAGAATATTCCACGACCAAACGAATATTCACCGACAACAATGAATATTTTATAACCACTTGCTTATTTAAAATATTTGCGCATTTTACCCATAACTAACCACATTAATCAAATCAACCCCTTACTATTTCAAAATAATAAATAGAGGAAATTAAATTTCATTTATTAATAATTTGGGGTCTTACAACCTCCCCTCCTTATGAAATTTCATCCTCGAAATTGACGTACATACCTGGTGTTTCGAAAAGATGAGGGTACCTCGCTTTCATTTCCGTTTCCAACTCCCAGGTCATTTCCTCAATAGCATGGTTTCTCCACAAAACTTTAACTTGTGGTATGACCTTCGTGCGTAGGATATGTTCTTTCCTATCCAAGATCTTGAAAGGTACCTCCTCGTACGTTAAGTTTTCGACTATCTCGTCCGGTTCTAACTCAATAATGTGGTTCGGGTCATCCACATATTTACGTAACATCGATACGCGAAAAACGTTATAAACACGAGTCATACTTGACGGTAAAACGAGTCTATAGGCCACAGTTCCTATTCGATCGAGTATTTTCAAATGGACTAATAAATCGAAGGTTTGAGCTTTCCTCACATCGCCGATTCTCGCTTTTGGAATAACGACTTCTTGCATCTTCTTCTTCATATTCATCAACTCTAAGTATGTAGCTTGAGCAGCTTTAAATTTATCGATTAAAGTCGATTCTAATCGTATATTCGTTATCTTCACGCAGGTTCTTTGGAATCTTTAACTCTATCTCCATCTTCTGTAAGTCATACGAAATTGGTCTTTGACAATATCGCACTCGTACTCGTATACGATCTTTTACTCAACACGTTAGCTACCACGTTTGCTTTTCCAGGATGGTATGGTCAGAACATGTGCCGAAATAAGTCTCCTATTGAGTTCTTCAAAGCTCTTCCTACATTCCTTGCTCCATTCGAATTTTGTATCTCTACGAGTCAGCTGCGTTAATGGAATAGCGATTCGAGAATATCCTTCAACGAATCTCCGATAATAACCAACTAAGCCTAGAAAGCTAAGTATTTCGATTACCGACTTAGGTTGTTCTCAACTGTGACTCATATCCTAATCTTGGATAGCACATCATAATGACACCTATCAGTTTACTACCGCATAAATATGGCGTCCCCTACGGAGAGTCTGGCTTCGGTGTATTCCACAAAGGAAGTCACCAGATAGAGGCTCGGGTACCAAATTCTATAGTTGAATTTTTAACTCCTGAAGTTCAATAGGAGCCATGAGATTTTAGAAATGGGTTTTGTACCGGGTTCAAAGTCGATACAAAATTCAATATCACACTTTGGGAGTAGGCCAGGAAATTTTTCAGGAAATACGTCAGGAAATTTACTAACAACAGAAATATCATTCAAATCTGACGTATTTTTGTTCAAGTCCATAACATGGCTAAGAAATCTTGGCATCCGTTTTTCAATAAATGAATGACTTTCTGGCTTGATATAAAAGAGTTTGACTACAATGGTTTGGTTGCTTAAATTCGAATAACAGGTTGCTTAGGAATATGAAAACTAACAACCTTACAAAAGCAATCAATTTTAGCATGATGAGTGGTTGACCAATCAATCCCTAAGGTCACATCAAATGCAAGAATTTTTAAAGAAATAAGGTCAGCAGGTAATGTGATGGTGCCAACTTGGATCAAACAAGATTTATAAACAGCGGATGTAGCGAAAGTTTCTCCTAACGGTATAACTTCGTAAAAATTTATAATTAACTAACCCGTGCTAACTTCGTTCGGGTTACTCGCTTTTTGAGAAGTCACGAAAAACGTTCTTCCAAGAACCGATGACTTACTATTCACGAGTTACTATTCATGAGTTACTATTCACGAAGTTACTATTCATGAGTTACTATTCACGAGTTACTATTCATGACAAAATTGGTTTCTTTTTCTAACCAAATTATAGTTGATTTATGAATATTACTCTTGAGATTAAAATTGTATGTTGATCATATTATTTTTATTATCATATATAATATTTTTATAACCCTAATGATGATATTTCTCTTTGACTTGAGTGTAAAGATGGATAGATTTTTGGTATGATCATGACTATGGGTTCACTTTGGCCAGTGGTGCAAAGTTGAATAGTTGACTGGTATGATCGTGACCATTGAATTTATAATTGAATATCTTTAGCTTTAGTGCAAAGGTGAAATGATCAACATGGTTATAATTATTGTTTATATAAATTTTGAAATGATTATATATTTCTTTGAGATATTAATATATTTGACCTGTAGTGCAAATATGAACTGTTGATGAATATATTTGGTATGTAGTGCAAATATGAACTGTTGAGAAATATCTTTGGCCTGTAGTGCAAAGATGAATTGTTGATGAATATCTTTGGCCCGTAGTGCAAAGATGACCTGTTGTTGAATATCTTTGGCCTGTAGTGCAAAGATGGTCTGTTGATGAATATCTTTGGCCCGTAGTGCAAAGATGAAATTGTTTGTATGATTATAAATAGGAACTGTGATTTGGTATAACCATGATCTTTGATGTTTCAGGAAAAGATATGTGATGAAAATTATCTTCGTCCTGGATGCGAAGAGAAATTTAGAATCACAATTATGATTATAAGTTATTCATATGATTGTGGACCAGAACTGTTGATTGATGTTACAGGGATAAAACATTGTTGGTGGATTTTTAACATGGAGAAGATAATAGACTTTATGGTCTATTTGACTCTTCTAATGGATTGCTCGTTCCGCTGCAACTATGGTTGAAAATTTTTATCATCTACCATATATTCTAAATCTCTGATTTATTACTGATGAAGGCTATTGATAATTTAATTATCTTTAGTCATGATATTCTTTACTGGGCTAGTTGTGCTCACCCTTTTGTTTCACAATTACTTTCAGGTAATAAGAGTGTAGCTGGGTCGAGCGGGGGTAACAAGGGAATAGAACGGTGGTCATCATTTAGTAGTTATATTTGGTGAATCTAATAGGGTGAGGCGAACCCAACGTTGGAAGGGTGTTTTGCCACTATCATACAAGATGTCTAAAGACATACAACCTCGTGTCATCATAAGACAGGGTTGTGTACATCCACTTACTGAGTATATCTACAAGCACTACCTATATGATCTTGGAGTTTATTTGAAGTATAATTTTCAATTAGAGACAGTGGAGAAAATTATATGTCAAGAGAAGACTCACCATTGGAAAGAATATGATAGTAATCTTCTCATTTTTCTTTGGGGTCTATTAGGTCAACCAAGGATAATTCGTGGCCATATGATATCTATCATAACCTGACGCATGGCCTCCCATGTATACGGGTTTCCTTGAGCACTTCCCAAAAATTTTAATTTCTAAAACAATTTTTGACTTTACATTTATGTAAGGTGCCATTGTGACGTGCTATCCAAGGTTGGGATGAGAGTCACAGTGGGTATATATTTGTATCAAAACTCACAGCATATGTGTTGTTGTATTTTGCACGACAATTGTTGTAATAAAGTTGTAGTTATTTTCTGTACCATGTATTTGGCGACTCAGAATGGGTTGGATGGAATGGACCTATTTTGGGGTTGTCACACTATCAAGCGCAGAAGGAAATGCATGATCCATTTCGTTCATCTTAGCCTTCTTCGTTTGAACCTTAGCTTCAGCATGACCTGCACGCTGAGTAGCTTTCATCTAAGCGTTCTCTGTTCTCGCACACTTAGCTGACTCCTCCTTCAAGTCATCTTTCAGTTTTTCCACTTCAGTCTTCATCTTCTCATTCTCAGCCAACAACTCCTCTTGATGTTCCTCTGTGTGAATTAGGTTCCACTTTGTGTTTCCAAGACGTGAGTTGAGTTCCTGAATCTCCGCATCCTTCTGCTCTATAATATCCTGACGCTACCATGTATTTTGCAAGTCAGAATAGGTTGGATAGATTGGACCTATTTTGGGGTCGTCACATACTATTTATTTCGTATTCATAAGGGATATTATTTTTTTTCAATATTCGTATGAAATATTATTTTCTTCCATACTCTGTAGTATGTAAGTAATATTATTTCATTTCGTATCCCTAGTTCTACACTCATTTTGTTGAAGTGTTGCTTCTATATTTCATGAAATTGGTAGAATATTCTTGATATTTGCGTTTCATCCAGTATTTTTTCATGGAAATATTATTCTGAGCATTCTTAATAATTATTGATCTTTTCATGTCGGAGTACTATTCACGTGGAACTATTCACAGGTTACTATTCACCCGATTACTATTCACTCAAATAATATTCACTCGGGTATTCGGGGCACTTTTCATGCTTGAGTATTATTCAACTAATATGAATTATTGATCTGATAATGGAAAATACTGTGCAGTGACAATTATTGAAACAACAATAATATAAAATATCAACGCAACAATTATTGAATCAATAAAATAAAATATTGAACAGTAATTACTGTAACAATTATTGAGTAGTGCCTTCTCACGTAAGAATCAATAATTCAAAAACACTATGCAAAAATGTGTGTAAGACCCCAACTTTTTAATGAATAAAATCAAATTCCCTTTATTTATTATTGTGAATAATAAGGTATTAATTTGATATAATACTTTGGTTATGGGTGAAATGTGTAAATTTTGCAAAATAAGCAAGTGGTTATAAAATATTCAATTGTCGGGGAATATTCGTTTGGTCGTGGAATATTCTTTCTGTCGGGGAATATTCGTATGATGGCGCAGCCATTTGTGGGCCCCATAACGGATAACGGTCGGATGAAGAAAACGACAAAATTGAATAACGGCGTAGTTGTTACCGTTAAGACTATTGGAATACCCGGTGGTTAAAATACGATGTCTGGCGTGGTTGTAGAGTAGCACACCAGATATTACAAAGATTGTTGAATTATTGATCCTTACGTAAGAAGGCACTGTTCAATAATTGTCACAGTAGTTACTGTTCAATATTTTATTTTATTGATTCAATAATTGCTGCGTTGATATTTTATATTATTGTTGTTTCAATAATTGT
The DNA here is from genome assembly GCA_020205615.1 of Panax quinquefolius. Lineage (NCBI taxonomy): Eukaryota > Viridiplantae > Streptophyta > Magnoliopsida > Apiales > Araliaceae > Panax > Panax quinquefolius. The sequence continues at coordinate 88,629,432 of CM035162.1, forward strand.
TACTGCACAGTATTTCCCATTATCAGATCAATAATTCATATTATGTGAATAATATTATTAGATAGCATTATTGGCAATGTCTAGAAAGTTCTATCAAGGAGAGGTTTGGTCACCCAATTGCGCGCGAGTAAGGAGAAATCCTTATCGGAAAGCCCCCTCATTCCTGGGAACATCCTGGTTGTCATAAATATGATTCTGTAATATTATTTGTGAATAATTAATTATTGATTCATATGATAAGGAAATATTTATTTTATGTGGATATAAATGATGGATTTATTTATGTGGTTATTAATGAAGGAATTAATGCTGAGATGTTTTATCAGTATTTTATCGGATTGGAAGTATTTAAAAATCATCCGTTTGTGGATTTCGGGTATTTTTCTGTTTGGAATTTGGAAAAGCTCAAAGCTACAAAGTTGTAGAGAATTCGATTTCGTGTGGAATGGACATAAAATTCGTATTTTTCTGATAAACGGGCTATTTTCTATGAATTATTAAAGTTTCTGATTATTGTTTAAATGATAAAACATTTTGAAAAATTCTAGAATTGGTTGGAGAGAAATGTGCTCAATTGAATTTCAAATGTGATGGGTGGCAATAGTAACAGGTAAAGCCATCAGGTAGCATGCTAGTCTTCTATGGCATTCTAAGCATTTTTCTATAAATAGGGTGCTTAGTTAGAATTGAAAATCACACCAGAATTCATAAGTTTTCTCTCTTTCTCTCTCTATATTATCGAGCATATTCTTGTGTTTTGATACTTTGAGTGTTGCTATACGGTGTAAGTTCCTTCAGCACTATATCCAGTATTCCAGTCAGAAGTATTATCTTTTTGAGGTAAGGGATGTTATTTTCTTCGTAAGTGATATTATTTCTTCAATATCATTATACCGAAATATTGGTTGGAACTTTTTATCAAATTTGGAACTTTTCATGTCGGGGTTACTATTCATGAGTTACTATTCACGAGTTACTATTTATGAGTTACTATTCACGAGTTACTATTCACGAAGCATGATGATTTTTCTTGTGGAATTTCTATCTTTTGGTGTCGGAGTTACTATTCACATATACGCCACTATTCACGAATACGACATTATTCACCGAAAATGAATTTTTCTTCTTTTTGTCCAAGTTGTCTATTATGGTTACTATCTTTGATTGTATCCATGTTTTGACCTTTATTTTGAATTCTGTTTCACAATTGGTTATTATGAAGTATTTTTGAACTTGGATAAACTGTAATACGAATCCCTAATATTTGATCTTTTATCTCACTGGATTCGTTTTCTTTAAGATATTTTTCATCATCCTCAGTCCTAAATGATGATATTACTGAATATCTTTGGCCTGTAGTGCAAAGATGAATGATTAACTGATGAATATCTTTGGCCTATAGTGCAAAGATGAATGATTAACTGATGAATATCTTTGGCCTGTAGTGCAAAGATGAATGATTACCTAATGAATATCTTTGGCCCGTAGTGCAAAGATGAACAGGCGTTGAGATGAACATGACCAACTGGTGATACAAATGAATATCTTTGGCCTGTAGTGCAAAGATGAATATTTGATTCAAGATGTATATTGATTGATGTTATAGGGATAAAATATTGATGATGAACTTTTAAATCTTAGAAGATAGTAGAATTCTTTCTCTACTTGACTCTTCTAATGGATTGCTTATTCCGCTGCAGTTGTTGATCTAAAACTTGTTGTCTATTATATTTTATCAGATTTTTTCCTGTTGAAGACTAATGATAATTTGTTGTATATTATCTTAGTCATAATATTTTCTTACTAGGCTAGTTGAGCTCACCCTTTCTTTCACTGTTCTCTTCAGGAAATGAGAATATAGCTGGGACTAATCGGGGAATGGATTGACGGTCCAGATGGTTGCATTAGTAGTCCTCACTATTATGTGAAATGGCGCATCAATAATTGTAATGAGGACTCCTTTTGAGTTTGTATACTCTCTAGTATACAATATTTGTATTCAAACCCACAGTATATATGTTGTCGTATTTTGCACGGCAATTATATTACTGAAGTTGTATTTGTTTCTGTACCATGTATTTGGCGACTCAGAATGGGTTGGATGGAATAGACCTATTTTGGGGTCGAAATAACCGTGTGCTTCTTGTGCGATAATCGTATTACTTTACTTTTACCCATCGGGTATTCCAACAAAGTTAACGATACGACATTACACCGTTATTTATAAAAACTCAAATTTGTCGTTTTCTTCATTCGACAGTTATCCGTTATGGGGCCCATAAATGGTTGCGCCGTCGTACGAATATTCCCCGACATAAAGAATATACCACGACCAAACGAATATTCTCCGACAACAATGAATATTTTATAACCACTTGCGTATTTTGAAAAAAATTCATATATCACCCTTAACTTTAACTTTTTATCAATTTAACCATCTACTGAATTATAATTATAAGAAAAATTGAATACTTTTATTTCATAAAATTCGGGGTCTTACAAGTTTCCTTCAACATTATATCCAATATTCCAGTCAGAAGTACTGTTCTTTTGAGGTAAGATGTGAGACCCCAGATTTTATGAATAAAGATTTAAATTTCTCGAAATATTTTTTTGAATATTATGGTATGGATTTGATATAATGTTATAGTTTTGGGTAGTATTTATAAATTTTGCAAAGTATGCAAGTTGTTATAAAATATTCGATTGGTCGGGGAATATTCTTTTTGTCGAGGAATATTTGTACGACGGCACAATCATTGGTGGACCCCACAATAGAAGTATTATCGTAGTTAGAAAATGACAGAATTATCTTTTTATAAAAATAACGGCGGAAGTATTACCGTTAAAACTGTTGAACTACTCGGTAGTAAAAGTACGATAATACTGGCGTGGTTGCATAAGAAAGAGCACCTGATTGATTATTGATGCTTACGTAAGAAGTCACTCAGTTATACTCAATTATTGCTACAGTAATTGCATCATATATCTCATATTATTGATTCAATTATTGTCACAATATCATCTGCATAATATGTTATATTATTAAATCAATAATTGAGACGACAAAGTTATTCATATTACTATTTGCAATATTGACAATGTCTAGAAGTTCTGTCAAGGAGAGGTTTGGTCACCTAATTGCACGCCAATAAGGAGAAATCCTTATCGGAAAGCCCCCTCTTTCCTGGGAACGACCTGGTTGTTAAATATTGTGAGTTATAATATTAATGATGAATAAGTTGTGTTGATTAAAGATGAAATTGATTATTCCATTGTGTTGGAATTATTAGTGTTAGTGGAAATTGACATTTATTTCGATGATAATTGATGTCTGGAGGTTATATTGTTCACTCGGGTATTCGGAGCACTTTTCGTGTCGGAGTACTATTCATGAGTTACTATTCATGAGTTAATATTCACGGGGTACTATTGATTCACATTCTTATACTATTTGGGGTGGTGGTGCAAGATTGATAATACTTGTATGACTAAGTTAAAAATAGAGGTATAGTTGAAGGTACTATACTGTAATTAAATTTTTCACATGATTATACTATTTATTCACATGATTTTACTATTTATTCACATGATTGTACTATTGATTCACATGATTTACTATTAGGGGAGTTGGTGCAAGATTGATAATACTTGCAGGACTAAATTAAAAATAAAGAAAAAGAGGAAGGTATTATACTGTAATATTTCGAGCCCCAAAACGCACGAATTATCGAAACTATATTTTCCTATAAATAAGCTCATTCTTCCTTCATTTCTCACCAATTCACAAAAGCTTTAGAGCAATTATTATAGAGAGAAATTATAGAGAGAAAGAAGAAAAGTATTCTGCTACTTCACTACTCCTATATCCAATTTCTTTCAAAGGTAGGGGATATTATTTGTTGTACTTGTAAGGGATATTATTTATTGTACTCGTAAGGGGTATTATTTCTTTATTTCGTCTTCATGAAGAGAACTTCTGTTATTCCATTCTTTGTTATTATGTTGAAATAACTTTGTCATCATCAAGATACCGCATACTTGGTGAAATTCTTCTGCTATTCCATCCTTTATTATTCTGTTGGAATATCCTGTGTGTGTGTTTTACGCCGGACCTGGTTCCGTCTTTATAATTCATTGGAATATCCATGCATGCGTTCTACGGGACCGGTTCCGTTTTTATTATTCTCATTGGAATATCCTCGTCACATGCATGCGTTTCTGGGGACTGATTCCGCTTTTATTATTCTCGCTGAATATATCCTGTTTGTCGTTTTACGTGGACTGATTCCATTATTTATTATTACATTGGAATAACTTTATGCATGCGGCTCCTATCGCATGCCCGGTGATTTCTTTTGTTATTCCATTCTCTATTATACTCAGTTGGTTAAAGTTTTGACTTCTATAATCCATGAAATTAGTGGAATATCCTTGATATTTGCGCTTCATCCAGTATCCTTTCATGGAAATATTCTTCTGAGCATTCTTGAATTTTACTTTACAAAGAAGTATCATGTTGACAATTTGGACGTTATTGGTTCCTGAATAAATTAATTCTTGAACTTGTTTTATTGAATTATTATGTCATTGTCATCATCCTCATGTTTATATTATGTTGAAAGTCATCTGTAGCCTGTAGTGCATAGATGGACTTGGTATGATTATGACCAGGGATTATTCGGTATAATCATGACCGTAATGTTACAAATGATGTGGTAAAAAAGTCCTCATTGGCCCGTAGTGCATTGATGGACAGTTTTTGGTATGATTATGGCTATGGATTCTCTTCGGCCAAGGGTGCAAAGATGAATTATTTTATGACATGATCAGGACCGTTGATGAAAACATGATTATCTTTCGCCTGAAGTGCATGGATAATTTGTGGTCGTGATACTAAAGAATATCCTTGGCCTGTAGTGCAAGGATGATTTGATGATGTGGATTATTATTAAGTTGAGTCTCAGCGATAAAATTGTTGATAAATCTTTTTAAATCATAGAAGATAGTAGATTTTATAATTTACTTGACTCTTCTAATGGATTGCTTATTCCGCTGCAGTTTTTGATCTAAAACTTGTTGTCTATTGTATTCTATCAGTTGTTATACTGTTGAAGGATAATGATAATTTATTCTGCATTATCTTAGTCATAATATTTCTTACTGGGCTAGTTGAGCTCACCCTTTTGTTTTCATTGTTCTCTTCAGGAAATGAGAACATAGTTGGGACTAGTCGGGGAACAGAGTGATAGTCCTAGATGGTGCATTAGTAGTCCTCACTATTATGTGAAATAGTGTAATAATAAATGTAATGAGGACTTTATTTGAGTTTTTATACTCTCTACGAGACATAACCCGTGTTGAAACTCTCAGCTATATTTTGTTGAATTGTACACGACTGTTGTATAATTAGTTTGTATTTGTATTCTGTACCATGTATCTGGCGACCCAAGATGGGTGATGTATACCTGTTTTGGGGCCGTCACATAAGGGATGCTATTTTCTTCGTAAATGATGTTATTTTGTTCAATATCATTATGCCGAAATATTGGTATGAATTTTATTATGAAAAGTTTACCTTTTTATGTCAAGGTTACTATTTACGTATACGACACTATTCACGAATACGGTACTATTCACGAGTATTATTCACGAAGTATGATTTTTCTTATGAAATTGTTATCTTTTGTGTCGGGATTACTATTCACGTATACGGCACTATTCACGTATACGGCACTATTCACAGAAAAAATAAATTGTCTTTTCTTTGTCCAAGTTGTCTATTATGGTTATTATCTTTGATTGTATCCATGTTTTGATCTTCATTCTTGAATTTTGCTCCACAATTGATTATTATGGAGTATTTTTGAACTTGGATAAACCAAAGTACGAATCTCTAATATTTGACAAACTCTTATCGAGTTCTAAGGAATGAATTGAGAAAATTCATTAAAGATAAGCAATAAAAGACTTTATGTGTTATGTGTTAATAACTTATGTACTCGCGAGTATCGAAGAGTGTTACAGTATTTTGTTGTCAGAATGTCTAACGTTGAAGGATCCAGTCAAGCTAGGGAAGAGATACCTCAGATACCGAGAGATGAGGAACCCCGAGTTGTACAAGTGGTTCGGGAACAGTTGATTCAGAGGGAGCCTTCTCTGTTGGTCGTTGAGGAAGAACATGAGGATGAGCCTGTGTCTGATCCTGAGAAGGAGAACTCTGAGGAGATAGAGGTGGATGATGAGGAAGAGGATCCTGTGGAGTTTTCACCAAACTCCATATCGGCTGAGATGTATGATGTGTTGTATGACCGTAGCATAGAATTACAGGATAAGGTTAAGGAGTTGAAGGAGTTAGCTGAGATGCGTCAGGCTATTATAGAGTAAAAGGATGCAGAGATTCAGGAACTCAACTCACGTCTTGGAAACACGGAGTGGAACCTAGTTCACATAGAGGGACATTAAGAGGGGTTGATGGCTGAGAATGAGAAGATGAAGACTGAAGTGGAAAAACTGAAAGATGACTTGAAGGAGGAGTTAGCTAAGCGTGCGAGAGCAGAGAACGCTTGGATGAATGTTATTCAGCGTGTAGATCATGTTGAAGCTAAGGTTCAAACGAAGAATGCTGAGATGAATGAAATGGATCATGCCTTTCATTCTGCGATTGATAGAGCCCAGGATCGAGTCTTTTATTACCTACCTCAATTTGAAGACTTGTCGTGGTTCGTGATGGATCACAGGACGGCGTATCGTATTATGGAGGAAGAACGTAGGGAAGCCTCTCGACGTCTTAATATGCCAAGATAGAAAGAATAATAATAATATGTGATTAAGTATGTGAATAAATAAATTGTAAATCCCTTATTTTGAGATAAATAAAGGGGTAATATGAGTATGTAATCCTAAAACTTGTTTAGTTCAGGAAAGTGGATGTTGATAGCAGAGATGATATCCTTATTATGTTTTGGAAAATTATGAATGAATAAATATCAAAGTTTATTGAAATAGTATGTGTTAAGATTTAATCTTAGTATGTTTAAAGTTAAACTTTAGGATATTCAAGGAATTGAATATTGATCTAATAAGCATATATTTTAAACTGAAAATGCCTCCTAGAAGAAGACAACCACATCAACAACCACCTCCTAAGGGGTCTACTAACAATAATGATGAGACCAATGCTAATCTGGTTCAGCAGTTGGTGAATCTGTTAACTAGAGCACTTGCGAATTAACTGCAAGCTCAAGCTACGACTTTCAAGGACTTCAAAGCAGTTGGACCACCGGAGTTTCAAGGATCTATGAATCCACTTGAAGCCCAAACCTGGATCATGGAAATGGAGAAGGTGTTTGTCGTTGCCAGAGTCAACGAGGATCAGAAAACTGCTTTTGCGACGTTTATGTTAAAGTCTGAAGCTAGCTATTGGTGGCAGGAGAATAAGATTCGTGGGGGACAAGGAGTAATAGCGTGTGATAGGTTTAAAGAGATGTTTTTCGAGATGTATTTTTCGACGAGTTCTCGAAATCAGATGGAAGTTCAATTCTTAGAATTGAAGCAAGGAACCATGTCGGTGCCAGAGTATGCTACGAAGTTTAGTGAGTTGGCAAGGTTTGCTCCGTACCAAGTCAATACCGATGAGCATAAGGCGAGAAGGTTCGAACAAGGGTTGAAGCCATGGTTGTATGGTAAGGTTTTGATGTTTCAGCTAAATACGTTTGCAACAGTATTTGAAAAGGCAATTATCGCGGAAGGTGGAAGCGATGCCTTAACCAAATATAATCAAGAACAGAAGAAGAAAAAGAATGAGAATGAAAACAAGGTTGGTGGAAGCAATGGTGGAGGTAACAACTAGAAAAGGAAATGGAATGAAAAATTGAATATGGGAGGACAACAAGGAAGTCAACAAAAGAAGAAGTTTGAAGCTTGTGCTACTTGTGGGAAGAACCACACGGAAGTGTGTCTGAAGGGTAAGCGGGTATGTTTCAACTGTGGCCAAGAGGGTCACATTGCGACAAACTGTTTTAGTCCAAAGAAGGGAGAATGATTCACCTGCGGGTCGAAGGATCACATGGCTCGTGATTGCCCTAAAAAGATAGTGGGAAGCGCAAGTGGAGGAAAAGGAAACAACAGTGGTGGTACATTAACTATCACTGGACAAGCATAACCAAGTTGATCTACTACGAGGACTTTCAATATGACTGTGCAAGATGTTGTGCAGTCAAAGGATGTGATGTCAGGTATCATTTCGATTAATGGTATTAATGCTTATGTGCTATTTGATTCGGGTGTTACTTGCTCATTTATATCCGATGATTTTGCTCAGAACTTAGATTTGCCTCAGGAAGAATTAAAATTTCCTTTAAGCATAGAGATTGCGAATAGGGAAGTGATTCTTGTTAGATTCATATATAAGAATTGTAGAGTGGTTATAAAGGGTCATGAGATGATGGTAGACTTGATACCAATTAAACTTAGGGAATTTGATGTTATATTGGAAATGGACTGGTTATTCAATTACGGGGCAATAATTGATTGTCAAAAAAAGTGTGTTAACCTTATTGAAAGTAGTATGCACACAAGCCAATAAGGCATAATTTTAAGCAATGCTTTTAGAATAATGATGATGATCATTCTAATGAGATCTAAATTCTTAGAAAGCTTAAAGCTAAAATACTTCCCAATCGTTGGATTACTAAATTGGGGATTAGTGAATCTGAATAGATTGGTACATACGTTGCTTGCTCATTAGATGTGGATGATTGATCTCATGATCATTTGTGTGGAGACACTAAAGCAAGTATGTAGGTGCTTATTAGAGAATAAGTTCACTGAACGTGACTCGCTAAGGAATACCTAATGGAGTTTTACTTGCCTGTCAATAGGAGTTCCTATAGTGATAGTAGTACAAGTGATCCTTGGACTTGAGATCATCATAGTATCTTGTGTATGATGAATTATACTTTGACTTATTCTTTAAGACCCTTAGGGTATATCAAAGGGTATGCTTGGGTATAATAAGTTGTACATAGAGATAATGTATGATCAATAAAGAATCTACCACTTCTAGTAAAAGAAGATAAATGTCCTATGTGATTCGATAAATGACAACCGAGTAGTCCTTGGTTAAGGCAGAATGAAATTTAAAAGGAGTTTCTAATTTGCATTATTTGGAGTTGTGCATTTAAGAGTCGAAATACATATAATTAAATAAAATAAGACTTGACAGTAATTCTGTAAAACCCCAACTTTTTGAATAAAGATGAATTTTCTATAAATATTAATTTTGAATATTATGGAGTGAAATTGATATAATTGTTGTGGGTAATATTTATAAATTTTGCAAAATCTGTGAAGTTGTTATATAATATTTGATTGGTCGGGGGAATATTCGTTTTAACAGGGAATATTATTAGTACAACTAAGACAATCATTGGTGGACCCTAGCAACCAATTATTGTCGAATTGAGAAAATGACAAAATACTTTATGAAAATAACTTGGCGGAAGTTTTACCGTTAATCTGTTGAAACACACAGTGTTAAACAAAATAATGTCTGGCATTAGTTGCGTAGTAGCACACGGTATTGATTATTGATGCTTACGTGATAAGTCACTCGGTTTTGTTGGTATTATTAATGTAATAATCTGAAAAATCTTTTATATAAAAATGTAATACTTTTATAATGTTATTTTATAAATAGAATATATTATATTCTATTATGCGTAGTGTTGCGTAATTATGCGCATAGTGTTTTGCATAGTAAAATCTTTTTATATAAAAAATGAATACTTTTATAAAGCTATCTTTTATTAGACAATAATTAGAATATATTATATTTTATTATCGTAGTGTTTGCATAGTCTTAGGCATAGTGTTTGCATAGTAAAATCTTTTATAAAGTTATTCGTTTTATTAGATTATAAATAGAATATATTATATTTTATTTTGCTTTAAATATGGACCGTCAGATTAAAGTAAATCAATCTCGAATAGTTCATGAGTTAGTTACTTATGCATTCCATTTTTCTATAAATAGAAGCTCATTCATTCATTATTTTCTTTTAATTCACTTTGAAACTACTGAGAGATAAACTATAGAGAGAAAGAAGAAAGTATTCTGTTACTTCACTACTTATATATCCGAAGACTCTTCGTCTTAAGGTAGGAAATATTATTTGTTGTACTCGTAAGAGGTGTTATTCTTTCTTCTTCATGAAGAAAGCTGTTGTTATTCCATTTCTTATTATTACATTGGAATAACTTTGTATATGGCCATGTTTACCTATACTTGGTGACATTCTTCTATTATTCTATTGGAACATCCTCATGCATGTGTTTTTTACACCGACCGTTAAAATCTTTATTATTACTCATTGGAACATCCATCCGGTGCAAATTTTGCGACTTCGTTCCGTTATTATTATTCTGCTGAATAACTTTGCCTACGCTGGCATCTTGTATGCATGGTGATTTCTTTTGTTATTCCATTCTTTATTATACTCGATTGGTTCTGGTCAAAAATATAGATGGAAACATTTGGAAACTCTCGGTAGGTCACCACTAAACAGATTCAAGGAGCTGGGACCACCGGGAGTTTAAGGGAGAGCCAAAACCACTTATGGCGAAAGCATGGATAAAGAAGATCACCAAGATATTTGATGTCTTGGGATGCTCACGAGGAGCAAAGGTTCCCTTCTTAGCCTTTATATGTTGCTTGCGAGAGGCGATTCTTGGTGGGAATCGGTAAAAACGTACTCAACTTCTTGCATTACTAAAGATGTCTTGGGAGAAGTTCAGCGTTGTTCAACGACAAATACTTTCCGAAAGTATTCGTCACATGAAGGAGGTGGAGTTTATCAAATTGGAGCAAAATAATATGACATTAATGTCGCAATCGAGGCAAAATTTGCGGAGTTATCCTTGTTCAATTCCCACTTGGTGGATAATGAAGAGAATGGCGTGAATGTTTTAAGAGGCTTGAAGCGGAAATACGTCCAACATCTTATTTCTCATAAACCGTGTTTGTATTCGATGTTGTAAATAGGGCTCATTGGTGGAGCGCGATAACGAGTCAATGCAACCAAAAGAGCGTAAATGGCAAAATGATAATACCAAAGGAGCGATCGTGAAGCGGTGATAACAAGCATGGAGGGAATCAACGAGGCGAAAAAGGTAACCACTTGGTGGTAATCGAGGCAAAAACAATCGAATGGACATTTCAAGAAGAGGAGATTCAACAATGATGGAAAGACGCAAAGACCTGTGCAGTTGTTAAGGAAGGAGAAAGACCACCTATCATATGCTTCAAATGTGGAGGGGAGGGACACATCAGTCCAAATTGCGCGATGTCGTCCAAAGCATGTTATAATTATGGAAGAGAAGGTCACTTAGCTCGATTTTGTTGTTCACCGAAGACAAATTCAGCTAGGATGGAGGCACCAAAGGCTGTCCCAGAAAAGTCAAAGCCGGTGAGTGCAAGGAGAGCATTTGTTGTGACCTCCCGAGCAAAGAACCCGAATGAGGTCATCACGGTAAGCTTATCATAAACTCTAGCGAAGTATACACTTTATTTGATCTGGGTTCTACCCCCATTCTTTTATTTCTCCTACTTGCGCTCAACGATTAAATTTGACTCTGGAGAAATTAGACTTTGACTTATCTGTGGAAACTCCGTTGGGAGAAACCTTCATTACATCCACGGTTTATAAGTCTTGTTTGGTTCAAGTTGGTACCCACACATTACCTGTCGATCTTATTGCATTAAAAATACTTGCATTTGATGTAATTCTAGGGATTGATTGGTTAACTACTCATCATGCAAAAATTGATTATTTTCGTAAGGTTGTTAGCTTTCATATTCCTAATCGACCTATTATGCGAATTCAAGCAACCAAACCATTAAAATCAATAACTGTCATCTCAAGCCATAAAGCTATTCGTTTATTGAAAAACGGATGTCAAGCTTTCTTAGCTGATGTCACAGATCTAAACAAAAATACGTCAGTTTTGAATAATATTTCTATTGTTAATGAATTTCCTGACGTATTCCCTGAAGAACTTCCTGGCCTACCCCCAGAGCGTGAAATTGAATTTTGTATCGACCTTGAACCCGGTACAAAACCCATTTCCAAAGCCCCATGTCGAATAGCTCTATTGAACTTCGAGGAGTTAAAGACTCAATGCGAAAATTGTTAGACATTGGCTTTATTCATCCTAGTACTTCTCCTTGGGGTGCTCTTGTTCTATTCGTGAAGAAGAAAGATGGGAGTATGCGACTTTGTATTGATTATCGGGAGTTGAATAGGTACCCATTGCCACGTATTGATGACCTGTTTGACCCGATTCAGTGAGGAGCCAAATTCTTTTCAAAGATTGATCTTCATTAGGATATCACCAATTGAAGATTAGAACCGATGATATTCCAAAGGCGGCTTTTGTGAGACCCCAGTTTTTATCGATAAAGATTTAAATTTTGTCAAAATAATTTTGAATATTATAGTGCGAATTTAAGATAATATTATAGTTGTGGGTAGTATTTATAAATTTTGCAAAGTATGCAAGTGGTTATATTATATTCGATTGGTGGGGAATATTCGGTTTAGCGGGGAATATTAAATAACTACCTCAATCATTGGTGGACCCTACAATGTAATTATTGTTTGATTGAGAAAACGACAAAAATTTTTATTAAAATAACGGCGGAAGTTTTACCGTAGTTCTTTGTTGAACTACTTTCGGTAGTAAAAGTACGATGTCGTGTGGTTGCATAAGTAGCACCTGCGGTATTGATTATTGATGCTTATGTGAGAAGTCACTCGGTTTGATTCCATTATTGTCGATTAATAATATGAATTATTATAAGCGATAATGACGTTTTGTTTTATTCAGTATTATTAACGTAATAAAAGCGAAACATCTTTTATATAAAATAGAATACTTTATTAAAGTTATTCTATAAATAGAATATATTATATTTTATTATGCATAGTGTTGCATAGTGTTTTTTGCATAGTGTTTTGCATAGTATTGCATAGTGTTTGCATAGTAAAATGTTTTTATATAAATAGAATATATTATATTTTATTTAAAAGATTTTTCTTTAAATATGGACCGTCCGATTAAAGTAAATCAATCTGAATAGTTCATGGATTAGTTACTATGCATTCCATTTTCCTATAAATAGAAGCTCATTCCTTCATTATTTTCTTACGAATTCATTGAAACTCTAGAGAGAAATTATAGAGAGAAGCTATAGAGAAAATTATAGAAAGAAGAAGAGTATTACTACTTCACTACTTCTATATTCGGTTCTTTTACGGTGAGGGATATTATTCGTTTGTATTCATGAAGAGAACCTCTGTTATTCCATTCATTATTATTCTGTTGGAATAACCTGTAAAAGTGGCATACCCTATACATGACCTGTATACGCGGCATACCCTATACTTGGTGAAATTCATATATTATTCCATTCTTATTTATTACATTGGAATAACTTTTGTATAATGTGGTTTACCCTATACTTGGTGACATTCTTCTATTATTACATTGGAACATCCATGCGTCACATGTGTTTTACAGGACTGGTTAAAATCTTTATTATTATTATTCTGCTGAAACATCACATGCATGTGTTTTACACCTACTGGTTCCGTCTTTATCATTCTCGTTGGAATATCCTATCATGTGTTTTACACCGGATCCGGTTCCATCTTTATTATTCTGTTGGAACATCCCGTTGATTGTGAATTTCACGACCTAGTTCCGTTATTATTATTCTGTTGGAATAACTTTTATACATCTGAAGTCCGCATGCATGGTGATTTCTTTTGTTATTCCATTCTTTATTATACCCAGTTGGTTAAAACTTTGACTTCTATACTCCATGAAATTAGTAGAATATCCTTGATATTTGCGTTTCATCGATATCTTTTCATGGAAATATTCTTCCGATCATTCTTGAATTTTACTCTACAAAAACGATGATCGTGTTGACAATTTGGACGTTAATAATTCATGGATTAAATAATTCTTGAACTTGTTTTATTGAATTATTATGTCATTGTCATCATCCTCATGTTATATTATGTTATCTTTGGCTTACGTGCATAGATGAACTTAGTATGATTATGACCGAGGATCATTCGGTATAATTATGACTTGATATAAATGATGTGACAAAAGTCCTCGGTGGCTTTGTAATGCAAATGATGGATAGTTTTGGTATGATTATGACCGGGGGTGATTCGGTATAGTCATGACCATTGATAATTTGATGAAAATCCTTGGCCGTAGTACGGGGATGATTAGATGTGGTGGTTTATTTATTAAAATTTGAGTCTCAAATGATAAAAATTGATAAAACCTTTTAAAACCTAAAAGATAGTAGACTTTATTCTCTACTTGACTCTTTTAATGGATTGCTTATTCCATGCGCAGCTAAACCGGTTTGTCTATTGTATTTTATCGGTTTAACAACTTTGTTGAAGGCTAATGATAATTTATTCTCGCATTATCTTAGTCATAATATTTCTTCTTGGGCTAGTTGAGCTCACCCTTTCTTTCACCGTTCTCTTGAAAATGAGAACATAGGCGGAGACGAGTCGGGGAACGAAGTAATGGTCCAGAGGATAGCATTAGTAGTCCTCACTATTCTGTGAAATAGTGTGATAATAGTTGTAATGAGGACTCCTTTTGAGTTTGTATAATATCTAGTAGACAATATTTGTATTCAAACTCACAGTTTATGTCGTATTGTACACGACAGTTAGGTTAGTAAGTTGTATTTGAATTTATGTACCATGTAAGTGGCGACCCAAGATGGGTGACGTATACATAATTTTGGGGGCGTCACAGCTTTCAGAACTCGGTACGGGCATTATGAATTCGTAGTCATGTCATTTGGATTGACTAATGCTCCTGCTTCCTTCATGGATATGATGAACCGAGTATGCAAGGAATATTTGGATCATTTTGTGGTCGTCTTTATTGATGACATCCTCATATATTCCAAAAGTCGTGAAGATCATGAGGAACACTTGAGGTCGATACTCCAAAAAGCTTCGTGAATACAAGCTTTATGCCAAGTTGAAAAATGCGAGTTACGGCTTGAGGAAGTAGCATTCCTTGGGCACGTGGTATCAAGTCATGGAATATCCGATTGACCCAAAGAAAGATTGAAGCTATTCAAAGTAGGAGCAACCTAAATCGATGATCGAAGTCACGTAGCTTTCTCGGCTTAGCCGGTTATTATTGGAGATTCGCGAAGGGTTTTCTCGAATCGCTACTCCACTAACTTCGGTGACTCGGAAGATACAAAGTTCGGTTGAAGCGAGGAATGTGAGAAGAGTTTTCAAGAACTCAAGAGGAGACTCATTTATTTGTTACGACAATACCATCCGGTTCGGAGGGATTTGTCATCTACATGATGATGCTTGCAAAGGGTTAGGATGTGTTCTCATGCAACATGGGAAAGTTATAGCCTATGCCTCACGACAACTCAAAGAATATGAGAGGAATTATCCTACTCATGACCTAGAGTTAGCAAATTGTTGTCTTCGCACTTAAAATTTGGAGGCATTACTTGTATGGGGAGAAAGTGGAGATCTTTACGATCATAAAAGCCTCAAATATTTCTTCACTCAAAAGGAACTCAACATGCGACAACGACGTTGACTTGAATCGTTGAAAGATTATGATCATACTATCCAATACCATCCTGGAAAAGCGAACGTGGTAGCTGACGCATTGAGTAGAAGATCATATGCGGGTACGATTGCAATATTGTCAATGCAAAAGCCCATTTTGTATGACTTGCAAAGGATGGAGATAGAGATAAAGACTCCAAGGACCCACGTGATGATGGCAAATATATACAAGTAGAACCGACTTTAATTGATAAAATTAAAGCTGCTCAAACAAAAGGTAACGACCAACAACACGATAATAATCATCTTTGGTGGCAACGACTATCGAACAATGATAACCATCGTGGGGAAATTATCATGCTAAGAATGGTAACCACTTGGTGGTAATCATGGCAAAGATAATAGAAGTGGAAATTTCAAGAAGAGAGGTCATTTAGCTCGATTTTGTCGTATGGTGAAGTCGAGTCCAAATTTAGGATAGTGGCACCAAAGGCGGATCTGAATAAAACAAAGTCGGTGGTTTCAGGAAGAGCGTTTTTCGTGACTTCTCAAAAAGTGGGTAACCCGAACGAAGTTAGCACGGGTTAGTTAATTATAAATTCTTGCGAAGTCTATACCTTATTAGATACCGGTTCTACCCATTCTTTTATCTCTCTTGCTTGCGTTCAACGTTTAAATTCGACTCCGGAGAAATTAGACTTTGATTTATCTATTGAAACTTCGTTGGGAGAAACCTTCGTTACCTCCACTGTTTATTAATCTTGTTTGATTCAAATAAACACTTTCACGTTACCTGTCGATCTTATCTTTTTGAAAATATTTACCTTTGATGTGATTTTCGGAATCAATTGGTTAGCTACTCATCATGCTTTTCGTAAGGTTGTTAGCTTTTATATTTATAACAACCTGTTATCACAATTCAAAGTAACCAAACCCTAAAGTTAATCAACATTATATCAAGCCATAAGTAAAGAGCCCCGATCCTTTCATTGTTGACTTCCTTGTGTGGAATGCAAAAAGCGGACTTTTACAGTGGCGCGACGTCATTGGATGAAGATGGCAAGTTGATAGGTATCATTGTGAGGTCTTATCCAGGTTAAGGGATAGAAGTCACAGCATTGTATTAATCGACGTACTATCCAAGTCTTGGGCGAGAATAATAGCTTTTGAATGATATTTCTATCATTAATAAATTTCTTGGCGTATTCTTGAAGATTTCTTAGCCTACTTAGAGCGTGAAATCGAACTTTGTATCAACCCAAAGACAAAACCCATTTCTTAAACACTCAAATATTTCGTCGACTAAAAGGATCTGCATTTACGAGGATTATGATGAAAGTCATAATAAAAGCATTGGACTAATGAAAATCATGGGTATATGAAGTATTAGTAAGTGTTATGATGAGTTATGTGGTTATTATGTGAAAACATGAAAGTTTCTTAGAAATCACAAAGAGTTGAAAATCGATTTTGGTGAAAAGCGTAACATGAAATTCAATTGACCATATCTCCTATTATATTTTGAATTTTTGAATGTGGTTAAGTCCTAGAGTTAGATCTATGAGTTACCTAACTAATCCAAGTGGAATTACTGGAAAAGGTGTTGTAGATTTTTGTGTGGACTGATTTTAGCAAAGGAGTGCAAAGCTGCAAAACCGAAAAAGCTTACGCCATGATTTTAGAGAGGCTGTTTCGACCACTTAAATTATGAGAAAAATTCTGGCCTTTTGGGACATGAAAGTATATGGTATAAAAGTACCTCATGTCCAAAAATGAGCTCATTCGACTTAAAATGAGCAAGTTATGACTATTTCAATATTTAGGTTTTTCCGATTTAAAAACGCTATAACCGAGTTCTATAACTCAGATGATCATGAAATTTAAACTGGAGGCTCACGTTAACATGTGTAAGGTCCTGCCAAGATTTGGGAATTTTGGAGTTAAACTTGAGGTAGCTAATTTCTTAAGAAATTAATTAGAAATTGATTTTAAAAAATAGTAAATGAATTTTAAAAATCTAGAAAAATATATTTTCATTATGGGACTATATTATGCTAAATCCCAGAAAAGAAATATTTTTGGGACTGATTTGGTATTTTCATGAAAATAGTTTGAATTCTGAACATATGAGTTAAATATGTTATGTGAAGTAACAAAGTTGAAAATAGGATTTTATGGCTAGAGAATCCTATATAGAGTATATGCATATTTTTTGAGAGATTTGATAATTGGTGATGATATCTTATGAGTATGACATTTTTGAATGATTAAATGCATTATATGGTAAAGTGTAAAACAATTAAGATAAATTGTTTATAAATTTAAGAAGTGATTAAACTATTGTTATAATATTAATGTTATTAGATTATGAGATTATTAAATGATTGATAACATGGGGATATTCTTGAATCTGGATAAATTATATTATAAATGTTTAATATTTATCCTTTATCTCATTTGATTGATTCTTTATATCATTATCCTCATGTTTATATTATGTTGAAAGTCATCTCAGCAGGCTGTAGTGCATAGATGGACTTGGTATGATTATGACCACGGATTATTCGGTATAATCATAACTGTAGTAAATGAATACACAATTATCTTTGGCCGTAGTGCATGGATAATTTGTGGTCGATACTAATGAATACACAATTATCTTTGGTAGTAGTGCATGGATAATTTGTGGTCGTGATCTTAATGAATATCCTTGGCACAGAAAGTGCGGGGATGATTCGATGATGTGGATTAATTATTGAAATGAGTCTCAAAGAATGAAATATTAATTCATGGATGTGTTCAAAGTCATCGTGGCTTACGTGCATAGATGGACTTGGTATGATTATGACCGAGGATTGTTCGGCATAATCATAACCGTAATTGAAAACACAATTATCTTTGGTAGTAGTCATGGATAATTTATGGTCGTGATACTAATGAATATCCTTGGCACAGTAGTGCGGGGATGATTCGACGATGTGGATTAATTATTGAAATGAGTCTCAAAGAATGAAATATTAATTCATGGATGTGTTCAAAGTCATCTGTGGCTTACGTGCATAGATGGACTTGGTATGATTATGACCAGGGATTTTTCGGTATAATCATAACCGTAATTGAAAACACAATTATCTTTGGCCGTAGTGCATGGATAATTTGTGGTCGTGATACTAATGAATATCCTTAGCCTGTAGTGCAGGGATGATTCGACGATGTGGATTAATTATTGAGCTGAGTCTCAGCAATGAAATATTAATTCATTGATGTGGTAAAAGTCATCTTTGGCCGTAGTGCATTGATAGACTTGGTATGATTATGACCACGGATTATTCGGTATAATCATGACCGTAATTGAAAACACGAATATCCTTAGCGATGAGTCGCATGAATAATTCATGGTTGTGATACTATTAAAAATTTGAGTCTCAATATTATTTGTTTCTGATTGTATATCTTGGCGATGAGTGCAAAGATGAATTGTTAATGAATATCTTTGGTAGGATTGCAAAGATGAATTTAATGTTTTAAGCGATAAAAGGTATTCAATGTATCCTCACCTCTTTATCATATCGTATCAGTCGTACCCTAATTTCGAGGAAAATTCCATAAGGAGGGAGATTGTGAGACCCCGTGATTTTATCAATAAAGATTTAAATTTTGTCAAAATAATTTTTGAATATTATGGTGTGAATTTAAGATAATATTATAGTTGTGGGTAGTATTTATAAATTTTGCAAAAGTATCAAGTGGTTATATTATATTCGATTGGTCGGGAATATTCGGTTTAGCGGGGAATATTCGCATAACTACCAATCATTGGTGGACCTCACAAAATGTAATTATTGTCGGATTGAGAAAACGACAAAAATATTTTATTAAAATAACGGCGGAAGTTTTACCGTAGTTACTTATTGAACTACTCGGTAGTAAAAAAACGATGTACGTGTGGTGCATAAGTAGCACCACAGGTATTGATTATTGATGCTTATGTGAGAAGTCACTCGGTTTGATTCCATTATTGTCGATTAATAATATGAATTATTATAGCGATAATGACGTTTTGTTTTATTCAGATTATTAACGTAATAAAAGCGAAACATCTTTTATATAAAATAGAATACTTTATTAAAGTTATTACTATAAATAGAATATATTATATTTTATTATGCATAGTGTTGCGTAGTGTTTTTTGCATAGTGTTTTGCATAGTATTGCATAGTGTTTGCATAGTAAAATGTTTTTATATAAATAGAATATATTATATTTTATTTAAAAGATTTTTCTTTAAATATGGACCGTCGATTAAAGTAAATCAATCTGGACCGTTCATGGATTAGTTACTATGCATTCCATTTTCCTATAAATAAAGCTCATTCCTTCATTATTTTCTTACGAATTCATTGAAACTCTGTAGAGAGAAATTATAGAAAGAAGCTATAGAGAGAAAATTATAGAAAGAAGAAGAGTATTCTAACTACTTCACTACTTCTATATTCGGTTCTTTTTACTAGTAAGGGGTGTTATTCTTTTTTCTTCGAAGAGAACTTACATTATTCCATTCATTATCATTACATTGGAATAACTTTTGTAAAAGTGGCATACCCTATACATAACTTTGATACGCTGGCATACCTATACTTGGTGAAATCCTTATGTTATTCCATTGCTTATTATTCTCATTGGAATAACTTTTGTATACCCATTTTTTACCTATACTTGGTGACATTCTTCTATTATTCTATTGGAACATCACATGCATGTGTTTTACACCCGGACTGGTTCCGCTTTTATTATTATTCTGTTGGAACATCCTGTGCATGTGTTTTACACCGGACTGGTTCCGCTCTTTATCATTCTGTTGGAATATCCTATTTGTGTGTTTTACACCGGATCCGGTTCCATCTTTATTATTACATTGGAACATCCCGTCGGTTATGAATTTCACGACCTAGTTCCGTTATTATTATTCTGGCTGGAATAACCTATCTATCTGGCAATCTGCATGCATGGTGATTTCTTTTGTTATTCCATTCTTTATTATACCCGGTTGGTTAAAACTTTGACTTCTATACTCCATGAAATTAGTAGAATATCCTTGATATTTGCGTTTCATCCAAAGATATCTTTTCATGGAAATATTCTTCCGATCATTCTTGAATTTTACTCTCTGAAACAAAGATATCATGTTGACAATTTGGGCGTTAATAATTCATGGATTAAATAATTCTTGAACTTGTTTTATTGAATTATTATGTCATTGTCATCATCCTCATGTTATATTATGTTATCTTTGGCTTACGTGCATAGATGAACTTAGTATGATTATGACCGAGGATCATTCGGTATAATCATGACTTGATATAAATGATGTGACAAAAGTCCTCGATGGCACAGTAATGCGATGATGGATAGTTTTGGTATGATTATGACCGAGGTGATTCGGTATAGTCATGACCATTGATAATTTGATGAAAATCCTTGGCCGTGTGAGTACGGGGATGATTAGATGTGGTGGTTTATTTATTAAAATTTGAGTCTCGGCGATAAAATTGATAAAAACCTTTTAAAACCTAAAAGATAGTAGACTTTATTCTCTACTTGACTCTTTTAATGGATTGCTTATTCAAGCCGCAGATTAAACCGGGTTGTCTATTGTATTTTATCGGTTTAACATTTGTTGAAGGCTAATGATAATTTATTCGCATTATCTTAGTCATAATATTTCTTCTTTGGGCTAGTTGAGCTCACCCTTTTCTTTCAACTGTTCTCTTGAGGAAATGAGAACATAGGCGGGACGAGTCGGGAACGAAGTAATGGTCCGAGAGGATAGCATTAGTAGTCCTCACTATTACGTGAAATAGTGTGATAATAGTTGTAATGAGGACTCCTTTTGAGTTTGTATAATATCTAGTAGACAATATTTGTATTCAAACTCACGAGTTTATGTCGTATTACACCTGACAGTTAGGTTAGTAAGTTGTATTTGAATTTATGTACCATGTAAGTGGCGACCCAAGATGGGTGGCGTATACATAATTTTGGGGGCGTCACGACTTTTCGTAACTCCCTGCAGGGCATTATGAATTAAATAGTCATGTCATTTGGATTGACTAATGCTCCTGCTTCCTTCATGGATATGATGAACCGAGTATGCAAGGAATATTTGGATCATTTTGTGGTCGTCTTTATTGATGACATCCTCATATATTCCAAAAGTCGTGAAGATCATGAGGAACACTTGAGGCTGATACTCCAAAAGCTTCGTGAATACAAGCTTTATGCCAAGTTGAAAAAATGCGAGTTCTGGCTTGAGGAAGTAGCATTCCTTGGGCACGTGGTATCAAGTCATGGAATATCTGTTGACCCAGCAAAGATTGAAGCTATTCAAAGCTGGGAGCAACCTAAATCAGTGATCGAAGTACGTAGCTTTCTCGGCTTAGCTGGTTATTATTGGAGATTCGCAGAAGGGTTTTCTCGAATCGCTACTCCACTAACTCGGCTGACTCGGAAAGATACAAAGTTCGGTTGAAGCGAGGAATGTGAGAAGAGTTTTCAAGAACTCAAGAGGAGACTCATTTCAAAGACTGCTCGACAATACCATCTGGTTCGGAGGGATTTGTCATCTACAGTGATGCTTCGGGCAAAGGGTTAGGATGTGTTCTCATGCAACATGGGAAAGTTATAGCCTATGCCTCACGACAACTCAAAGAATATGAGAGGAATTATCCTACTCATGACCTAGAGTTAGCAGCTGTTGTCTTCGCACTTAAAATTTGGAGGCATTACTTGTATGGGGAGAAAGTGGAGATCTTTACGGATCATAAAAGCCTCAAATATTTCTTCACTCAAAAGGAACTCAACATGCGACAACGACGTTGACTTGAACTGTTGAAAGATTATGATCATACTATCCAATACCATCCTGGAAAAGCGAACGTGGTAGCTGACGCATTGAGTAGAAGATCATATCATATGCGTATTTATTGCAATATTGTCAATGCAAAAGCCCATTTTGTATGACTTGCAAAGGATGGAGATAGAGATAAAGACTCCAAGGACCCACGTGATGATGGCAAATATACAAGTAGAACCGACTTTAATTGATAAAATTAAAGCTGCTCAAACAAAAGGTAACGACCAACAACACGATAATAATCATACTGGTGGCAACGACTATCAGAACAATGATAACCATCGTGGGGGAAATTATCATGCTAAGAATGGTAACCACTTCGGTGGTAATCATGGCAAAGATAATAGAAGTGGAAATTTCAAGAAGAGAAGGTCATTTAGCTCGATTTTGTCGTATGGTGAAGTCAAGTCCAGCTAGGATAGTGGCACCAAAGGCGATCTGAGACAAAAACAAAGTCGGTGGTTTCGTTTCGGAAGAGCGTTTTCGAGTGACTTCTCAAAAAGTGGGTAACCCGAACGAAGTTAGCAGGGTTAGTTAATTATAAATTCTTGCGAAGTCTATACCTTATTAGATCTTAGGTTCTACCCATTCTTTTATCTCTCTTGCTTATGTTCAACGTTTAAATTCGACTCAGGAGAAATTAGACTTTGATTTATCTATTGAAACTTCGTTGGGAGAAACCTTCGTTACCTCCAATCATTATTAATCTTGTTTGATTCAAATAAACACTTTCACGTTACTGTCGATCTTATCTTTTGAAAATATTTACCTTTGATGTGATTTTCTAATCAATTGGTTAGCTACTCATCATGCTTTTCGTAAGGTTGTTAGCTTTTATATTTATAACAACCCCATTATACTGAATTCAAAGTAACCAAACCCTAAAGTTAATCAACATTATATCAAGCCATAAGTAAAGAGCCCCGATCCTTTCATTGTTGACTTCCTTGTGTGGAATGCACCGCCCGGACTTTCTCAGAAGGCGCGTCGCCGTGATGAAGATGGCAAGTTGATAGGTATCATTGTGAGGTCTTATCCAGGGTAAGGATAGAAGTCACAATTTGGTATTAATCGACGTACTATCCAAGTCTTGGGCGAGAATAACAGTTTTGAATGATATTTCTATCATTAATAAATTTCTTGGCGTATTCTTGAAGATTTCTTAGCCTACTTAGAGCGTGAAATCGAACTTTATATTGACCCCGATCTGAAACCCATTTCTTAAACACTCAAATATTTAAATCAACTAAAAGGATCTGCTTTACGAGGATTATGATGAAAGTCATAATAAAAGCATTGGACTAATGAAAATCATGGGTATATGAAGTATTAGTAAGTGTTATGATGAGTTATGTGGTTATTATGTGAAAACATGAAAGTTTCTTAGAAATCACAAAGAGTTGAAAATCGATTTTGGTGAAAAAACGTAACATGAAATTCAATTGACCATATCTCCTATTATATTTTGAATTTTTGAATGTGGTTAAGTCCTAGAGTTAGATCTATGAGTTACCTAACTAATCCAAGTGGAATTACTGGAAAAGGTGTTGTAGATTTTTGTGTGGACTGATTTTAGCAAAGGAGTGCAAAGCTGCAAAAACCGAAAAAAGCTTCTGCCATGATTTTAGAGAGGCTGTTTCGGCCACTTAAATTATGAGAAAAATTCTGGCCTTTTTGGGACATGAAAGTATATGGTATAAAGTACCTCATGTCCAAAAAATGAGCTCATTCGACTTAAAATGAGCAAGTTATGACTATTTCAATATTTAGGTTTTTCCGATGAAAAACGCTATAACCTGGAGTTCTATAACTCAGATGATCATGAAATTTAAAACCGGAGGCTCACGTTAACATGTGTAAGGTCCTGCCAAGATTTGGGAATTTTTGGAGTTAAACTTGAGGTAGCTAATTTCTTAAGAAATTAATTAGAAATTGATTTTTAAAAATAGTAAATGAATTTTAAAAATTCCGAGAAAATATATTTTCATTATGGGACTATATTATGCTAAATCCCAGAAAAGAAATATTTTTGGGACTGATTTGGTATTTTCATGAAAATAGTTTAATTCTGAACATATATGAGTTAAATATGTTATGTGAAGTAACAAAGTTGAAAATAGGATTTTATGGCTAGAGAATCCTATATAGAGTATATGCATATTTTTGAGAGATTTGATAATTGGTGATGATATCTTATGAGTATGACATTTTGAATGATTAAATGCATTATATGGTAAAGTGTAAACAATTAAGATAAATTGTTTATAAATTTAAGAAGTGATTAAACTATTGTTATAATATTAATGTTATTAGATTATGAGATTATTAAATGATTGATAACATGGGGATATTCTTGAATCTCGGATAAATTATATTATAAATGTTTAATATTTATCCTTTATCTCATTTGATTGATTCTTTATATCATTATCCTCATGTTTATATTATGTTGAAAGTCATCTCGTGGCTCATAGTGCATAGATGGACTTGGTATGATTATGACCACGGATTATTCGGTATAATCATAATCAGTAAATGAATACACAATTATCTTTGGCCGTAGTGCATGGATAATTTGTGGTCGTGATACTAATGAATACACAATTATCTTTGGTAGTAGTGCATGGATAATTTGTGGTCGTGATACTTAATGAATATCCTCGGCCCAGTAGTGCGGGGATGATTCGATGATGTGGATTAATTATTGAAATGAGTCTCAAAGAATGAATATTAATTCATGGATGTGTTCAAAGTCATCTGTGGCTTACGTACATAGATGGACTTGGTATGATTATGACCAGGGATTGTTCGGCATAATCATAACCGTAATTGAAAACACAATTATCTTTGGTAGTAGTGCATGGATAATTTATGGTCGTGATACTAATGAATATCCTTAACTTTGTAGTGCGGGGGATGATTCGACGATGTGGATTAATTATTGAAATGAGTCTCAAAGAATGAAATATTAATTCATGGATGTGTTCAAAGTCATCTGTGGCTTTACGTGCATAGATGGACTTGGTATGATTATGACTGTGGATTTTTCGGTATAATCATAACAGAATTGAAAACACAATTATCTTTGGCCGTAGTGCATGGATAATTTGTGGTCGTGATACTAATGAATATCCTTAGCCTGTAGTGCAGGGATGATTCGACGATGTGGATTAATTATTGAGCTGAGTCTCAGCAATGAAATATTAATTCATTGATGTGGTAAAAGTCATTTTTGGCCGTAGTGCATTGATAGACTTGGTATGATTATGACCACGGATTATTCGGTATAATCATGACCGTAATTGAAAACACGAGTATCCTTAGCCAGTAGTGCATGAATAATTCATGGTTGTGATACTATTAAGCTGAGTCTCAATATTATTTGTTTTACAGTTGTATATCTTTGGCCAGTAGTGCAAAGATGAATTGTTAATGAATATCTTTGGCCGGATTGCAAAGATGAATTTAATGTTTTAAACGATAAAGGTATTCAATGTATCCTCACCTCTTTATCATATCAGTATCGCATTCCCTAATTTCGAGGGCGAAATTCCATAAGGAGGGAGATTGTGAGACCCCAGATTTTATCAATAAAGATTTAAATTTTGTCAAAATAATTTTTGAATATTATGGTGTGAATTTAAGATAATATTATAGTTGTGGGTAGTATTTATAAATTTTGCAAAGTATGCAAGTGGTTATATTATATTCGATTGGTTGGGAATATTCGGTTTAGCGGGGAATATTCGATAACTACCAATCATTGGTGGACCCTACAATGTAATTATTGTCTTTGATTGAGAAAACGACAAAAATATTTTATTAAAATAACGGCGGAAGTTTTACCGTGGTTACTTCTTATTGAACTACTTTCGGTAGTAAAGTAAAAAGAATCGTGTGTGGTTGCATAGTAGCACACGGTATTGATTATCGATGCTTATGTGAGAAGTCACTCATTTGATTCCATTATTGTCGATTAATAATATGAATTATTATAGCGATAATGACGCTTTTGTTTTATTCGTATTATTAACGTAATAAAATGAAACATCTTTTATATAAAATAGAATACTTTATTAAAGTTATTCTATAAATAGAATATATTATATTTTATTATGCATAGTGTTGCATAGTGTTTTGCATAGTGTTTTGCATAGTATTGCATAGTGTTTGCATAGTAAAATGTTTTTATATAAATAGAATATATTATATTTTATTTAAAAGATTTTTCTTTAAATATGGACCGTCAGATTAAAGTAAATCAATCTGGACCGCTTCATGGATTAGTTCTTATGCATTCCATTTTCCTATAAATAGAAGCTCATTCCTTCATTATTTTCTTACGAATTCATTGAAACTCTGAGAGAGAGAAATTATAGAAAGAAGCTATAGAGAAAAATTATAGAAAGAAGAAGAGTATTCTCGCTACTTCACTACTTCTATATTCAGCTCTTTTACTGTAAGGGTGTTATTCTTTCTTCTTGAAGAAACTTCATTATTCCATTCATTATCATTCATTGGAATAACTTTGTAAAAGTGGCATACCCTATACATAACCTCGTGATATGCTGCAGATACCCTATACTTGGTGAAATCCTTATGTTATTCCATTGCTTATTATTACATTGGAATAACTCAGATAATCTTGGTTTACCTATACTTGGTGACATTCTTCTTCTATTATTCTATTGGAACATCCTCGTGCGTGTGTTTTACACCGGACTGGTTCCGCTTTTATTATTCTGTTGGAACATCCCGTGCATGTGTTTTTTACAGGACCGGTTCCGCCTTTTATCGATCATTGGAATATCCTATTTGTGTGTTTTACAATCGGATCCGGTTCCATCTTTATTATTCTGTTGGAACATCCTCAGCTTGCGGTGTGAATTTCACCGACACGTTCCGTTATTATTATTATTGGAATAACCTATCTATCTTGATCACCGCATGCATGGTGATTTCTTTTGTTATTCCATTCTTTATTATACCCAAATGGTTAAAACTTTGACTTCTATACTCCATGAAATTAGTAGAATATCCTTGATATTTGCGTTTCATCCAAAGATCTTTTCATGGAAATATTCTTCCTCGATCATTCTTGAATTTTACTCTACTGAAACAAAGATCGTGTTGACAATTTGACGTTAATAATTCATGGATTAAATAATTCTTGAACTTGTTTTATTGAATTATTATGTCATTGTCATCATCCTCATGTTATATTATGTTATCTTTGGCTTACGTGCATAGATGAACTTAGTATGATTATGACCAGGGGATCATTCGGTATAATCATGACTTGATATAAATGATGTGACAAAAGTCCTCGGTGGCACATGTAATGCGATGATGGATAGTTTTGGTATGATTATGACCGGGGGTGATTCGGTATAGTCATGACCATTGATAATTTGATGAAAATCCTTGGCCGTGGTACGGGGATGATTAGATGTGGTGGTTTATTTATTAAAATTTGAGTCTCAAATGATAAAAATTGATAAAAACCTTTTAAAACCTAAAAGATAGTAGACTTTATTCTCTACTTGACTCTTTTAATGGATTGCTTATTCCATTGCAGCTTAAACCGGTTGTTGTCATTGTATTTTATCGGTTTAACACACATTTGAAGGCTAATGATAATTTATTCTGCGCATTATCTTAGTCATAATATTTCTTCTTTGGGCTAGTTGAGCTCACCCTTTTCTTTCACCGTTCTCTTCGTGAAATGAGAACATAGCCGGGACGAGTCGGGAACGGTAATGGTCCGAGGATAGCATTAGTAGTCCTCACTATTACGTGAAATAGTGTGATAATAGTTGTAATGAGGACTCCTTTTGAGTTTGTATAATATCTAGTAGACAATATTTGTATTCAAACTCACGCTTTATGTCGTATTGTACACCTACAGCTTAGGTTAGTAAGTTGTATTTGAATTTATGTACCATGTAAGTGGCGACCCAAGATGGGTGACGTATACATAATTTTGGGGGCGTCACAGCTTTCAGAACTCGGTACGGGCATTATGAATTCGTAGTCATGTCATTTGGATTGACTAATGCTCCTGCTTCCTTCATGGATATGATGAACCGAGTATGCAAGGAATATTTGGATCATTTTGTGGTCGTCTTTATTGATGACATCCTCATATATTCCAAAAGTCGTGAAGATCATGAGGAACACTTGAGGCTGATACTCCAAAAGCTTCGTGAATACAAGCTTTATGCCAAGTTGAAAAAATGCGAGTTCTGGCTTGAGGAAGTAGCATTCCTTGGGCACGTGGTATCAAGTCATGGAATATCTGTTGACCCAGCAAAGATTGAAGCTATTCAAAGCTGGGAGCAACCTAAATCCATGATCGAAGTTACGTAGCTTTCTCGGCTTAATGGGTTATTATTGGAGATTCGCAGAAGGGTTTTCTCGAATCGCTACTCCACTAACTCGGCTGACTCGGAAAGATACAAAGTTCGGTTGAAGCGAGGAATGTGAGAAGAGTTTTCAAGAACTC
The DNA here is from genome assembly GCA_020205615.1 of Panax quinquefolius. Lineage (NCBI taxonomy): Eukaryota > Viridiplantae > Streptophyta > Magnoliopsida > Apiales > Araliaceae > Panax > Panax quinquefolius. The sequence continues at coordinate 88,658,497 of CM035162.1, forward strand.
AAGAGGAGACTCATTTCAAAGACTGCTCGACAATACCATCCGGTTCGGAGGGATTTGTCATCTACAAGATGATGCTTCTGCAAAGGGTTAGGATGTGTTCTCATGCAACATGGGAAAGTTATAGCCTATGCCTCACGACAACTCAAAGAATATGAGAGGAATTATCCTACTCATGACCTAGAGTTAGCAGCTGTTGTCTTCGCACTTAAAATTTGGAGGCATTACTTGTATGGGGAGAAAGTGGAGATCTTTACGGATCATAAAAGCCTCAAATATTTCTTCACTCAAAAGGAACTCAACATGCGACAACGACGTTGACTTGAACTGTTGAAAGATTATGATCATACTATCCAATACCATCCTGGAAAAGCGAACGTGGTAGCTGACGCATTGAGTAGAAGATCATATGCGGGTACGATTGCAATATTGTCAATGCAAAAGCCCATTTTGTATGACTTGCAAAGGATGGAGATAGAGATAAAGACTCCAAGGACCCACGTGATGATGGCAAATATACAAGTAGAACCGACTTTAATTGATAAAATTAAAGCTGCTCAAATTATAGATCCGGAGCTGATGCGTATGAGGAAGAAAGTGCAAGAAGGTGCGATGCTGGAAGCAAGAATCGATGAAGAAGGAATACTTCGAGTCAACTCCAGACTTTGTGTTCCTAACGACCCTGATTTAAAGTATAAAATCATGATGGAGGCGCACAACACACCTTTTACAATCCATCTTGGGAGTACCAAAATGTATCATGATCTTCGACATACATTTTGGTGGGGCAATATGAAGAGAGAGATAGCGCTGTTTATCTCAAGGTGTCTAACGTGTCAACGAGTCAAGGCGGAGCATCAAGTACCAAAAGGTCTATTGCAACCACTTGAAATTCTAGAATGGAAGTGGGAGCAAATTACCATGGATTTAGTTACTGGTCTTCCCAAAGTTTCTCAAGGCATAGATGCGATTTGGGTCATTGTTGATAAATTGACTAAGTCTGCTCATTTCTTACCGATACGAGAAACTTATACACTTGAACATCTTGCTCGTATGTACATAAACGAGGTTGTAAGATTGCATGGTATGCCAGTATCCATAGTTTCTGATTGAGACCCAAGATTCACTTCGCGATTTTTGGTTAGTTTGCAAAAAGCTATGGGTACAGATTTACGATTTAGCTTCGGATATCATCCTCGGGGCCCGGCACACGATCGGAGAGGACTATTCAAACTCTTGAAGATCTATTAAGACTCTGTGTCCTTGATTTCAAGGGAAGTTGGGACAAGTTCTTACCATTGGTGGAGTTTTTCTACAACAATAGTTATCAAGCAAGTATTGGCATGGCTCCATTCGAAGCAATGTATGGAAGAAAGTGTCGTTCTCCAGTATGCTGGGATGAGGTGGGTGAAGCAACGTTGTTGGGACCAGAGTTGGTACGTTTGACTACGAAAAAGATTCAAACGATCCGACAACGTATAAAAACCTCACAAGATCGACAAAAGAGTTATGTTGATCTTCATCGAAAGGACGTGGAATTCGATATAGGAAATCATGTGTTGTTACGTGTTACTCCATGGAAAGGAGTTACGAGATTTGGAAAGCTCAATCCTCGATTCATCGGCCCATTTTTAATCCTTGATCGAGTAGGAACTGTGGCCTATAGACTCGCTTTACCGCCAAGTATGTCTCGTGTTCATAACGTTTTTCACATATCCATGTTACGTAAATATGTGGAAGACCCGAACCACATTATTGAGTTGGAACCAGATGAAATAGCGGAAGATTTGACGTATGAAGAGGTTCCTGTTCAAATCTTGGATAAGAAGGAACATATTCTACGCACCAAGGTTATACCTCAAGTCAAAGTTTTGTGGAGAAACCACGATGTTGAGGAAATGACTTGGGAGTTAGAATCAAAATGAAATCAAGGTGTCCTTACCTCTTGACATACCGTGTCGTGCCCTAATTTTCGAGGGCTTAAATTTCATAGGAAGGGGAGATTGTAAAACCCCAACTTTTTGAATAAAGATGAATTTTCTATAAATATTAATTTTGAATATTATGGAGTGAAATTGATATAATAGTTGTGGGTAATATTTATAAATTTTGCAAAGTACGCAAGTTGTTATATAATATTAGATTGGTCGGGTAATATTTGTTTTAACAGGAATATTAGTACAACGACACAATCATTGGTGGACCCTACAAATGTAATTATTGTCGGATTGAGAAAACGAAAAAATACTTTATATGAAAATAACTACGTGAACTTTTACCGTTAACTGCTGAAACATCCCAGATTAAAGTAGTATGAATGGCGCTGGTTGTGGTAATAGTACACACGATATTGATTATTGATGCTTACGTGATAAGTCACTCAGGTTTTGTTGGTATTATTAATGTAATAATACGAAAAAATCTTTTATATAAAAAATAATATTTTTATAAAGTTATTCTATAAATAGAATATATTATATTCTATTATGCGTAGTGTTGCATAGTATTCTCATGCATAGTGTTTTGCATAGTAAAATCTTTTTTATATAAAAAATGAATACTTTTATAAAGCTATCTCTGCTTTTATTAGACAATAATTAGAATATATTATATTTTATTATGCATAGTGTTTGCATAAGGCTCTGCATAGTGTTTGCATAGTAAAATCTTTTATAAAGTTATTCGCTTTTATTAGATTATAAATAGAATATATTATATTTTATTTTGCTTTAAATATGGACCGTCGATTAAAGTAAATCAATCTCGAATGCTCATGAGTTAGTTACTTATGCATTTCATTTTTCTATAAATAGAAGCTCATTCATTCATTATTTTCTTACTTAATTCAATTTGAAACTCTAGAGATAAACTATAGAGAGAAAAAGAAGAAAGTATTCATTACTTCACTACTTATATATCCAAATTACTCTTCGTCTTAAGGTAGGAAATATTATTTGTTGTACTCGTAAGAGGTGTTATTCTTTCTTCTTCATGAAGAGAACTGTTGTTATTCCATTTCTTATTATTCTGTTGGAATAACTTTTGTATCTGCTGAGTTTACCTATACTTGGTGACATTCTTCTATTATTCATTGGAACATTCTGTCTGCATGTGTTTTACACTGGTTCCGCTCTTTATTATTATTCTGTTGGAACATCCTGTCGCTGTGTTTTACACCGGACTGGGTTCGATCTTTATTATTACATTGGAACATCTTGTCGCGTGCAAATTTTGCCTCGACTGGTTCCGTTATTATTATTCTGTTGAATAACTTTGTCTATGCTGAAATCACCGCATGCATGGTGATTTCTTTTGTTATTCCATTCTTTATTATACTCAACAAGGTTAAAGTTTCAACTTCTATACTCCATGAAATTAGTAGAATATCCTTGATATTTGCGCTTCATCCAGTATTTTTTCATGGAAATATTCTTCTAATCATTCTTAAATTTTACTCTACAAAACAGTATCATGTTGACTCTACAAAACAGTATCATGTTGACAATTTGGACGTTAATAATTCCTGGATAAAATAATTCTTGAACTTGTTTTATTGAATTCTTATATCATTGTCATCATCCTCATGTTTATATTTTGTTGAAAGTCATCTGTGGCCTGTAGTGCATAGATGGACTTGGTATGATTATGACCAGGGATTATTCGGTGTAATCATGACCGTAATGTTACAAATGATGTGGTAAAAATTCTCATTGGCCCGTAGTGCATTGATGGACAGTTAATGGCATGATTATGACCATTAATGAATACACAAATATTCAAGGCCCGTAGTGTATGGATAATTGTGGTCGTGATACTAAAGAATATCCTTGGCCGTAGTGCAGGGGTGATTCGATGATGTGGAATATTTATTAAGTCGAGTCTCGGCGATAATTGATGATGAAAACCTTTTAAATCATAAAAGATAGTAGATTTTATTTTTTACTTGACTCTTTTAATGGATTGCTTGTTCCGCTGCAGTTAAACTTGATGTCTATTATATTTTATCAGTTTAACATTGTTAGAGACTAATGATAATTTATTCTGCATTATCTTAGTCATAATATTTCTTACTGTGCTAGTTGAGCTCACCCTTTCTTTCACTGTTCTCTTCAGGAAATGAGAATATAGCTGGGACGAGTCGGGAAACGGAGTGATGGTCCAGAGGATAGCATTAGTAGTCCTCACTATTCTGTGAAATAGTGTGATAATAATTGTAATTAGGACTCCTTTTGAGTTTGTATAATCTCTAGTAGATAATATTTGTATTCAAACTCACAGTTTATGTTTGTCGTATTGTACACGACAGTTGTATTAATAAGTTATATTTGAATTCTGTACCATGTATCTGATGACCCAAGATGGGTGATGTATACCTAATTTTGGGGGCGTCACAAATTCCATATCTAATATTTAATTTGGACATTGTATGGTGGAAGGATTGAATTGTACAGTAACTATTTACTTAAATGTTCTTTTATGATTAATGTTGAAATCTATATTATTTGAAAAGTCGTTAATCACTAGGGAGGCTTATCCTTATTATAGAATAAATATTATTTATTTAAATAAATTAATAGTATAATTTATTTATTTAAATAAGATTAGAATTGTTCTAATTGATTTATTCACAACCTAGGTTTAATATGGAGAATCTAAAGGGTCACACCATAAAAGGAAGAATAATTATTTAAGAAGTTAATGGCATAATCGTAATAATAATTAAGTATATTTAATTTAATCTATAGTGATAGAATAAATTAAATAGCTTAATATTTATTATTTAATATTTTGAAAATATTAAATATAAATTAATAAGAGGAGTCTTATTGTTATTATTACTATTATTATTATTTAATTCCTAAAGGAGTTTGGGAATTAATTAATAAAAGTACTCTCATATATTCCTAATAAGATTATGAGGTTAAATTAATTAAAGGAGTTTAATTAATTAAAATAAACCCAATTCCTTAATTGTTAAGAAGGGGTTGCCTACATCTATAAATAAGAGGAGTCTTATTATGGGTGAGGGGGGTTGTTGACTTTTTCACAACAGACATAATTCTAAGAGTTGGGAGAGTACACCTTTTCTATAAGAGATAGAAAAACTAGAGTTTTGCCAAACACCCATCTTCTTGAATCTTTCTTCTTCTTTGGTGGATCACCTCTAGAGGCCAAACACTTGGGTGGCTAACGTTGATCAAAGGAAGGAACCAAACCCGGTCGATTCAAGTCGAACGCGACAAGGATTTAGAGGTGAACTTGTACCTGAGGAAGCTCGAATATTTAAGGGTATGATTCTTGTTCTTTATCTTTTCGTTTAATTAATAATTGTGCAAAAAGGATGATCCGAGTATATGGTTTGTAAAATTTTAAAACTCGATTTTATCACGTTTTCGCTTACTTTGTGCAATTTGATTGCGTTCATGAATATTACAAACCTAACACTTATGACTCCGTCAAAGGTTATGTTTTATTGCAGCAAGTCGCCTCGACAAGAAAGTTGTCTGACGATGATGTAAGCCAAGAAGTTACTGAGATAAGGATGTGTAGAATACTTAGCCTACATAGTCGATACACAGAAGAAGAGTGCAAAGCTGGAAGAGATACCGATCATTATAGACTTTGCAGATTTATTTCCAGATGATTTGCCTGTACTTCCGCCAGATCGAGAAATCGAGTTCGTGATTGATTTAGTGCCAGTAACGGCCCCGATATCTAAAGCCCCATACAGAATGGCCCCAGTAGAGATGAAAGAGTTGATGGTGCAATTGCAAGAATTACTCGACAAGAAGTATATTCAGCCGAGCGTATCGCCAGGGGGAGCGCCGATGTTGTTTGTTAAGAAAAAAGATGGATCAATGTGGCTCTGTATTGATTATCGGGAATTGAATAAGGTCACAATCAAAAATAAGTATCTATTACCGAGAATCGATGACTTGTTTGACAAACTGAAGGGAGCGAAATATTTCTCAAAGATAGACCTGAGAAGCAGTTATCATAAGCTGAAGGTAAGGCCAGAGGATGTACCAAAAACGGCATTCAGAACTCGGTATGGTCATTACGAGTTTCTAGTAATGTCATTTGGTTTAACCAATGCACCTGCAGCGTTCATGGGTCTGATGAACAAGGTGTTTAAACCATTTTTAGATAAATTTGTAGTGGTGTTTATTGATGATATCCTGGTGTATTCTAAGACCAAGGAGGAACATGTTGAACACTTAAGGGTGACGTTGGAAACATTGAGAAGAGCGAAGTTATACGCTAAATTATTAAAATGTGAGTTTTGGTTGGAACGTGTACAGTTTCTTGGGCACGTCATTGACAGGGACGGAATCTCGGTAGATCCATTGAAAGTTGAAGCAGTAATAAACTGGGATCAGCCGAAGATACCATCGGAAGTAAGAAGTTTCTTGGGATTGGCAGGTTACTATAGGCGTTTTATTCAAGACTTTTCCAAGATCACAACTCCGTTGTCGAATTTAACTAGGAAGGCAGTTAAGTTTGTCTGGACGGAGAAGTGTGAGGAAAGTTTTTGAGAATTAAAAAAGAGATTGAGTTCAGCACCTGTGTTGTCATAGCCTGATGATACAGGGAATTTTGTGGTATATAGTGACGCATCGCATAAAGGACTATGTTGTGAGTTTATGCAGAATGGTAGAGTTATTGCGTATGCATCACGTCAATTGAAGGATTATGAGAAAGGGTATCCGACTCATGACTTAGAATTAGCTGCAGTAGTGTTTGGTCTGAATATTTGGAGACACTATTTGTATGGAGAGAGGTGTGAGATATATACAGACTATAAAAGTCTGAAGTATATCTTTATACAGAAAGATTTGAATATGCGACAGAGGAGATGGATGGAATTGATTAAAGATTACGATTGCAATATTCTTTATCATCCTAGAAAGGCGAATGTTGTTGTTGATGCCTTAAGTAGAAAGGGTCAGGAGAAATTAATGATGTTGACTGCTTGGGAAAAACTAGTATCAGAAATGGCAAAGATGGAGTTGGAAATTAAATATCAGACAGAATCAGATGAAAAATTATTCCAAATGGGAAACAGTTCAATGTTGGTAGATAAGGTGAAGAATGCACAACTCCAGGATGAAAACTGTGAGGAAATAAGAAGAAAAGTGTCTAAAGGTGAGGAAAACAAATTTAAAGTTGATTCGAAAGGGTTACTTCAATTCGAAGGGAGAATTTGGGTTCCGTTAATACCAAAAATTAAAGAAGAAATTTTAAGCGAGGCTCATAACTCACGATATTCGATTCACCTTGGAAGTACGAAAATGTACCAGGATCTCAGACATTATTTCTGGTGGTCAAATATGAAAAAGGACGTGGTTGAATGCGTGGCAAAATGTTTAACATGTCAGAAAGTTAAAGTTGAACATCAAAGGCCAAGTGGATTATTACAACCGTTGGAGATACCAGAATAGAAACGGGAACATATCACAATAGATTTTGTGGTAGGTCTTCCAACGACTCAGCAAGGATACGACGCCATCTGGGTGATTGTCGATCGATTGAAGAAATCAGCACACTTTTTGCCAATCAAGATTAGATTTAACCTAGATCGGTTGGCAAAACTGTACGTGAAGGAAATTGTTACAAGACACGGTGTCCCGGTGTCCATTGTATCAGACAGAGATCCACGTTTCACATCAAATTTCTGGAAACGACTACAAGAATGTTTAGGAACGCAGTTGAGAATGAGCACAGCGTGCCATCCTCAAACCGACGGACAAGTGAGAGGACCATCCAGACACTGGAGGATATGCTCAGAGCATGTATTATATATTTTAAAGGGAATTGGGACGACCATTTACCGTTGGTTGAATTTGCCTATAAGAATAGTTATCACGCGAGTATTGGCATGCCGCCTTACAAAGCGTTATACGACAGGAAATGCAGAACTCCATTATGCTGGGACGAGGTACGTGAACATCAACTATTTGGTCCAGAATTGGTACAATAAACTGTCAAGATAATCAAGTTGATTTGGACAAGGTTGATAGCTGCACAAGATAGACAGAAGAAATATGCCGATCAACACCGACAAAATCGGGAATTCGATGTCGGTAGTTTTGTTTTCTTTAAAGTGTCTCCCTGGAAAGGGAAAATTCGATTTGGCAAAAAGGGGAAATTAAGCCCTAGGTTTATAGGACCTTTTGAAGTGCTACGACGAGTTGGTGAAGTAGCGTATGAGGTAGCTTTACCTCCAGAATTAAGACATATTCATAACATTTTCTATGTTTCGGTATTAAGGCCATATAAGTCCGATTATAAACATGTTATAGAATATTAACCATTATAGTTTGACAAAGATTTATCTTATGAAGAAGTCTCTGTTCAGATTATTGTCAGGAAAGAGCAAGTACTAAGGAATAAAATAATACCTTATGTTAAGGTAATTTGGAGAAACCACAATGCTGAAGAAGCTATGTGGGAACTTGAGGAGGTTATGATGAGAAATTATCCTCAGTTATTTACTTGATCTTGTAAAGCGATTCTGGGGACAGAATCCATTAAGGAGGGAAGAATGTGACGAATGAATTTATCGAGTCGTGATTCTGGGGACAGAATCCCTTTAAAGAGGGAAAGATGTAACGAATGAGAATTTTGTAATTTATTTTAAATATTTATTGAATTAAATAAACATTTTAATTGATTAATTTATTGAGATAAATAAATAATTGATGAAATTATGGTGTAATAATTTAGTTAAGTGTGTATATTAACTAATTTAATGAATGGCAATTTTATTATTTGAAGATTTAATTTAATGACATAATTGAATTAAATGAATTGTTTGATATTTAAGAAAATAATTAAATTAAATAAAATGATATTCTAGTTTAATTTAATAATTAAATTAGATATGTAATAATTTATTAAGTAAAAGTATAATTATAATGGAAATTATAATTGTAATCGTAATTTATTAAAACTAATTGAATACGTGTGTGACAAATAGAAATTAATTAAATTAAAGGTGTGACACATGGAACTATATAATATATGGGTTATCAAAATAAATTAGACGGGGAGTTTTGTGTAGCCAAACAAGGCCTTGTGGCCTTTGGCTTAATTCAACTGACGTAACCTATTGGTTTCTTACCTGAAGTACGTGGAGGGAGCCTATATCAGTTTATTTTATGAGTATTCTTCCTAAGGCTAAAGAACACAAAGTTTGGAGAGGAAGAGAGAAACACAGTGATAATTGAGAGAGAATTCTTTGTAATTTAGTCAAGAAGAAAGGGAAGGAGGGTTGCTAAACTTTGTTATCATCATCTTGCAAGCAAAGGGTTAAGGTATAATCTAAATTCCTATTTTTAGATTGTATGTTTCTAGAGTTGTTTTGTGAGAATTCGGGGGATATGTGTTAATTAGTTGTTGTAGTTAATTGGTTATCATCTATACATGGTTTTTTAGTAAGAGACGTGATGCCCCCAAAACAGGTATACAACACTTATTCTGAGTCGCCAATTACATGGTACATAGTTCAAATACAACTTAATTATACAATACGACAAAAAGCGTAACTATGAGTTTTAATACAAACATTGTCTTCTAGACAGTATTCAAACTCAAAATAAGTCCTCATTACAATTATTATCGCAATAGAATAGTGAGGACTACTAATGCAAACATCTAGACTGTCACTCCGTTCCCCGACTAGTCCCAGCTATATTCTCATTTTCTGAAGAGAACAATGAAAGCAAAGGGTGAGCTCAACTAGCCCAGTAAGAAATATTATAACTAAGATAATGCGGAATAAATTATCGTTAGCCTTCACCAGTGTTAAACTGATAAAATATAATAAACATCAAGTTTAACTGCAGCGGAACAAGCAATCCATTAGAAGAGTCAAATAGAGCATGATATCTACCATCTTCTATGATTTAAAAAGTTTATCATCAATTTTATCGCTGAGACTCAGCTTAATAAATAATCCACATCATTGAATCATCCCTGCACTACGGGCCAAGGATATTCATTAGTATCACGACCACGAATTATCCATGCACTACGGGCCAAGAATATTCGTGTTTTCATCAATGGTTATGATCATGCCAACAACTGTCCATCAATGCACTACGGACCAACGAGGACTTTTACCATATCATTTGTAACATTACGGTCATGATTATACCGAATAATCCATGGTCATAATCATACCAAGTTCATCTATGTCCTACGGGCCACACATGACTTTCATCATAATATAAGCATGAGGATTATGATAATGATATTATAATTCAATTAAAAGAAAGCAAAGGATAAATTTTTAAAGATTTATAATTAAATTTATCCAGAATTCAATAATGTCCAAATTGTTAACATGATACTGCTTTGTGGGGTAAAATTCAAGAATAATATTGTATCAGAAATGATTTGGACCAAAAAGAAATCAATTATTGTTATGAATAGTACCCCAGGTGAATAGTAATCGAGTAAATAGTACCCTATGAATAGTAATTCGAGAATAGTACTCCGGCATAAAAAGGTTTAAACTTATCAAGAATGCTTAGAATAATATTTCCAAGAAAAGATACTGGATGAAGCGCAAATATCAAGGATATTCTACTAATTTCATGGAGTATAGAAGCCAAAACTTAACAAAATGAGTATAGAATTCGAAATCTGAAATGAAATAATATTACTTACATACTACAGAGTATGGAAGAAAATATTATTTCATACGAATACTGAACAAAAATAATATCCCTTACTTTGAAAATAAGAGTATTCCAACTGGTATAGCGGGGATATTCTTGAAGAAAACTTGAACTATTTTCTACACTCAAAGCTTCCTTAAACTCTAAAGAAATACGCTCAATATTATAGAAGAAGAATTCTCTGATTCTGGTGTGATTTTCAATTCTAACTAAGCATCCTATTTATAGGAGAATGGAAGGATACTATTTAGAAATAATCACGGATGCACAGTATTTTTCGGATGGAACAAGCACGGGCGGAAGTAAAATAACTCAAGCGCCCTTTTCTTTCAAATTATTAATATAATATTCAATAAAATATAATATATTCTATTTTTCATAAAAAACAAAACTTATTATAATATATATATATATATACACACATATATACATAATAACAATAACAGTACTCCCCCGTGATCAGTATTTTTTTTCCTCTCCCCATTTTGTCAACTAACATATATATATATAAATATATATATATAATAAAATTGAGATAACTTTCTCCGATGATTTTGAAAAATGGGTAAATGGGGGGGGGTCCATATAATAAGCAAAATTTATCACAGATACTTCATAAAAATTCTCTCAATATTTTAAACAACATTTATTCATCATTATTATAACTCGCAGTATTAACAACTAGTCCGTTCCCAGGAAAGAGGGGCTTTCCGATAAGGATTTCTCCCTATCAGCGCCATGATTAGGTGACCAAATCCCTTTCCTCGACAAAACTTTCTAGACATTGTTAATTATGCAAATAATAATATGAATAACTTATCATCTCAATTATTAATTTAATAATATGTAAAATATCGATAATAATTGAATCAAATAACGTGAGATACTATGCAGCAATTACTGTAGCAATAATTGAGTATAACTGAGTGACTTCTCACGTAAGCATCAATAATCAATACTGTGTGCTACTATGCAACCACGCGTATTACTGTTCTTTTAACACCGGGTATTTCAACAGTTAACGGTAAAATTTCCGCCGTTATTTTTATTAAAAGATATTTCTGTCATTTTCTAACTCTGGCAATACTTCTGTTATGGGGTACACCAATGACTGCGTCGTTATACGAATATTCCCTGTTAAAACGAATATTCCTCGACCAATCGAATATTTTATAACAACTTGTATACTTTGCAAAATTTATAAATATTACCCACAACTACAACATTATATCAAATCCACACTATAATATTCAAAAATATATTTCAAGAAAAAATCATCTTTATTCATAAAAGCCGGGGTCTTACAACCTTCACTTCTTATGAAATTTCGTTCTCGAAATTGGGGTACGTACCTGGTATGTCGAAGAGGTGAGGATACCTTGATTTCATTTCAGATTCTAACTCCCAGGTCATTTCCTCAACATCGCGGTTTCTCCACAAAACTTTGACTTAAGGTATAACCTTGGAGCGTAGAATATGTTCCTTCTTATCCAATATTTTAACAGGTACCTCTTCATACGTTAAATCTTTCGCTATTTCGTCCGGTTCTAATTCAATAATGTGGTTCGGGTCTTTAACAAATTTACGTAACATGGATATGTGAAAAATGTTATGAACACGAGACATACTTGGTGGTAAAGCGAGTCTATAGGCCATAGTTCCTACTCGATCAAGGATTTCAAATGGGCTAATGAATCGAGGATTGAGCTTTCCTCTCTTTCCAAATCTCGTAACTCTCTTCCATGGAGCAACACGTAACAACATATGTTCTCCAACATTGAATTCCACGTCTTTTCGATGAAGATCAGCATAAATCTTTTGTCGATCTTGTGAGGTTTTTATGCGTTGTCAGATCATTTGAATCTTTTCCATAGTCATACGTACTCAACTCCCGCCTAACAAATATTGCTTCACCCACCTCATCCCAAAGATATCTTTGGAGAACGACACTTTGTTCCATACAATGCCTCAAATGGAGCCATGCTGATACTTGTTTGATAACTGTTGTTGTAAGAGAATTCTTCCAATGGTAAGAACTTGTCCGAAATTCCTTTGAAGTCAAGGACACATAGGTTTAATAGATCCTCCAGAGTTTGAATAATCCTCTCCGACTGTCTGTCCGCCTGAGGATGATATGCCTAACTAAATCGCAAATTTTTGCCTATAGCTTTCTGCAAACTGACCCAAAATCGTGAAGTGAATCTTGGGTCTCGATCAAAAACTATGGATACTAGCATACCATACAGTCTTACAATCTCATTTTTGTACATACGAGCAAGACGTTCAAGTGAATAAGTTTCTCGTATATGTAAGAAATGAGCAGACTTGATCAATCTATTAATAATGACCCAAATTTCATCTATGCCTTGAGAATCCTTGGGAAGACCAGTAACAAAATCCATGGTAATGTGCTCCCACTTCCATTCTGAAATTTCAAGTGGTTGCAATAAACCTTTTGGAACCTGATGTTCCGCCTTGACTCGTTGTTAAGTTAGACACCTTGAGATAAACTCCTCTATCTCTTTGTTCATATTTCTCCATCAAAATGTATGTCGAAGATCACGATACATTTTGGTACTCCCACGATGGATTGCAAACGGTGTGTTTTGCGCCTCCATCATGATCTTATACTTCAAATCTGGGTCGTTAAGAACACAAAGTCTGGAGTTGACTCGAAGTATTCCTTCTTCATCGATTCTTGCTTCAGGAATAGCACCTTCTTGTACCTTCTTCCTCATACGCATCAGCTCTGGGTCTACAAGTTGAGCAGCTTTAACCTTATCGAATAAAGTCGGTTCTACTCGTATATTTTCCATCATCACGTGGGTCCCTGGAGTCTTTAACTCTATCTTCATCCTTTGTAAGTCATACCAAATAGCCTTTGCGTTGACAATATCGCACTCGTACCCACATATGATCTTATACTCAATGTGTCAGCTACCACGTTCGCTTTTCCAGGATGGTATTGAATGGTATGATCATAATCTTTCAATAGTTAAAGCCAACGTCATTGTCGCATGTTGAGTTCCTTTTGAGTGAAGAAATATTTGAGACTTTTATGATCCGTATAGATCTCCACTTTCTCCCCATACAGGTAATGCCTCCAGATCTTTAGCACAAAAACGACTACTTCCAATTCTAGATCATGAGTAGGATGATTCCTCTCATATTTTTTGAGTTGTCGGGAGGCATAGGCTATGACTTTCCCATGTTGCATGAGAACACATCCTAACCCTTTGCCTGAGGCATCACTGTAGATGACAAATCCCTCCAAGCCAGATGGTATTGTCAGAACAGGTGCTGAAATGAGTCTCCTTTTGAGTTCTTGAAAACTCTTCTCACATTCCTCGCTCCAACCAAATTTTGTATCTTTTCGAGTCAGTTGGGTTAATGGAGTAGCGATTCGAGAAAATCCTTCCACGAATCTTCGATAATAACCAGCTAAGCCTAGAAATCTACGTACTTTGGTCACTGACTTAGGTTACTCCAGCTTTGTATTGCTTCAATCTTCGCTGGGTCAACAGATATTCCGTGATTTAATATCACGTGCCCAAGGAATGTCACTTCTTCATGCCAGAACTCGCATTTCTTCAACTTGGCGTAAAGCTTTTTTTCACGAAGCTTTTGGAGTATCAGCCTCAAGTGTTGCTCATGATCTTCACGGCTTTTGGAGTATATGAGGATGTCATCAATAAAGATAACCACAAAATGATCCAAATATTCCTTGAATACTCAGTTCATCATGTCCATGAAGGCAGCAGGAGCATTAGTCAATCCAAAAGACATGACTAGGAATTCATAATGCCCGTAACGAGTTCTGAAAATCGTCTTTGAAATGTCATTTGTTTTCATCTTCAACTGATGATATCCGGAACGAAGATCGATCTTTGAAAAGAATTTAGCGCCTTACAACTGGTCAAACAGGTCATCAATGCGAGGCAACAGGTACCTATTTTTTATGGTGACATGATTCAACTCCCGATAATCAATACAAAGTCGCTTACTTCCATCTTTCTTCTTCACGAATAGAACAGGAGCACCCCAAGGAGACATACTAGGACGAATGAAACCGATATCTAACAATTCCTGTAGTTGGGTCTTTAACTCCTGAAGTTCAACAGGAGCCATTCGATATGGGGCTTTGGAAATGGGTTTTGTACTAGGTTCAAGGTCAATATAAAATTCAATTTCACGCTCTGGGGGTAGGCCAGGAAGTTCTTCAAGGAATACATTAGGAAATTTATTAACAATAGAAATATCATTCAAATCTAACGTATTTTTGTTTAAATCTGTGACATGGGCTAAGAAAGCTTGACATCCGTTTTTCAATAAACGAATAGATTTATGGCTTGATATGATAGTGATTGACTTTAGTGGTTTGGTCACTTGAATTCGCACAATAGATTGGTTAAGAATATGAAAGCTAACAACCTTACAAAAATAATCAATTTTTGCATGATGAGTAGTTAACCAATCAATTCCTAAAATCACGTCAAATGCAAGTATTTTCAAAGAAATAAGATCGACAGGTAACATGCGGGTGCCAATTTGAATCAAACAAGACTTCAAAATAGTGGATGTTATGAAGGTTTCTCCTAACGGAGTTTCAACAGATAAGTCAAAGTCTAATTTCTCCGGAGTTAAATTTAAACGTTGAGCACAAGTAGGAGAAATAAAAGAATGGGTAGAACTGGTATCAAATAAGGTATAGACTTTGCTAGAGTTTATGATTAGCTTACCCGTGAAGACCTCGTTCAGGTTCCTTACTTTCTGGGAGGTCACGACAAACGCTCTCACTTGAACTATTGGTTTTGACTTCTTTGGGACGGCCTTTGGTGCCTCCATCCCAGCTGAACTTGGCTTTACTACACGACAAAATCGAGCCAGGTGACCTTCTCTTCCATAATTGTAGCATGTTTTGGACTGCTGCGTATAGTTTGGACTGATATGTCCCTCCCCTCCGTATTTGTAGAATACGATCGATGATCGTTCTCCTTCTTTAACAACGGGTGCAAGTGCTGACGTCTTTCCATCATTATTGAATCTCCTCTTCTTAAAATTTCCACTCTTATTGTCTTTGCCATGATTACTACCGAAGTGGTTACCATTTATGACATGTTGATTCCCTCCACGTTTGTTGTCACCGTTTCGATGACTGCTACTACTAGTATTATCATTTTGTCGGCTGTTCTCTCTTGGTTGCGTTGACTCATTATCGCGCTCCAATAACTGAGCCTTATTTACAACATCTGAATACAAACATAATTTGTGAGAAATTAGGTATTGACGTATTTTAGGTTTCAAATCTCGCAGAAACATTCGCGTCATTCTCTCCTCATTATCAACCAAGTGGGACGCAAACCGGGACAACTCGACAAACTTAGCTTCGTACTGTGACACGGTTATATTGTAACGCCCGAGAATTTCGGATTTTGAATGAATTAAATTTTTATTTGATTATGTGAATTAAATTAATTTAATTGATTTATTATGTGAGTAAGATGTTCGAAGATCGTTCTATGACCTAGAATGTGTGGATGTGGGTAGTATTTTGGCTTTGTGCTAGGATTAATTATTTTGAATTATCAAAACGGAAATGAATGTTTTCTGAGAAGTTTTCCGTAAAAACACTATTCATCAGATTTCGTTCGGAGCTAGGGTTTGAAATTTCGAGAAGCGCGTAATGATAGAATATAGAGATATTATGGAATATCCAATAATATTTGTGTTATGGCAAACGAAGTTTTCACCTGCGGCCTTAAAACCTAAGGGTTTGTGAAAGAGATCTCCAAAAGGGAAATGCAATGCGTATAGTAATTTCGATGATTATATATATGAGATACGAGTATTATATTAGTATGAATACGAGTATGGTATACAGAATAGTATGACGTATAATACGAATATCGTATGAGTATTAGACAAAGAGAATATGGGAGTTATACTCGTAGAATATGAGAAGTATTAATGGAGTATGAGTAAAGAATTTTGGTATAATCCAATTGGACATAAACCAATAGCAAGCCCAATGAATTATATAAGCAAGCCCAAGTCAAGGCCCAACGTTAAGTTATGTTAAGCCCAGTCCAAAAGGTTAAACCGCTGGTCGAACCGGTGGGTCACGGGATGGGTAAAACCCATGGGGCAACCCATGGGATGACAAAAAGGGAGGTGGGCCGGCCACTTGGCCACCAAGTTAAGTGATTACTTGGTGGCTAAGTTGATTAAGGAGGTGGAATAGTAAGGAGGTGACATGTTGACCATTTTGCCCCCATTTTTATTTTCTATAAATACAAAAGCTAGAGTGAGATTTTTAGTGTTTTACAAAGCTTGATCAATATATATTGAGAGAGAGAAAGAGCTAGAAACACTTAATCATTCTACTTCCAAGCAAACCATTAGACGTTTATCAAGAACGTGAAATACATCAAAGGTAAATTCTCATAAACCGTAATCTTCATCTTTTTCGATTTCTTTCTCGTAGAAGAATCGTAGATTGGTGGAGCATGTTTATTGAGGAGATATAAGAATGTGCATATTGTTTGGTTAGGATATAGATGGTGAATCAATGGAGTGTTCCATTTGATTTGGCTTATAGAACACGAGTAACGAAGTTATGGCTAATTTTGCGAATATAGACATTAAACGTCGAAAACGTAAAAATCTCGGATTAAGGGTCAAAAGTTGCCGTGTGACTTCAAAATGTTGGTTTCCAATGTTAACACGTGAGATAAGGTAATTAAGAGTCGTTGGCGCAAGAATCGTCGCATTCCGACTTATAACGAAGAAAACGAGTATTGAACGGTCGAAAACGTTAAACGAACGCTCCAAAATGAACTCAAAGGTGAATTCCGAGTTAATGGATTCAAAAATGTGAAAATCTTATATGAACACGTAAAGGATGTAATTTGTGAGTTTTAGGCTTTCGAATGGGTCAATTCGGATGTAAAACGAAGAAGTTATGAAGCCGAGAGTTTCGTTAGAAAAGCAAAACTGTTTTGTAAATCGCATTGTGCAGTATTGTAGCCGCTAACCCAATGTATAATGGTTCTTGGCAGTAAGCCTTAGTTAGTACTAGGGATGTCATGTGCATA
The DNA here is from genome assembly GCA_020205615.1 of Panax quinquefolius. Taxonomy (NCBI): domain Eukaryota; kingdom Viridiplantae; phylum Streptophyta; class Magnoliopsida; order Apiales; family Araliaceae; genus Panax; species Panax quinquefolius. The sequence continues at coordinate 88,676,273 of CM035162.1, forward strand.
CAAAGACCGATGTAAAAATGTTGACCAAGTTAGGTTTTTGTTTCATTTGAATGTAGACCTAAAGTAAGACATTGAAGGTACTTAATGTACATAATCAAGCTGACCTTAAATCACTTATAAGGTGATAATGTTAGAAGATTTAGTAAGGTTTAATAGAAATTAAACGAAGAACGCGAGAACGTAATAAGTAAAATGTAAATGTCGTTCCACGTTGGTACTTCACCAATAATGATCGAATGTCGGTTAATAACATAAGAACGTTAACGAACTGTAATAAAGTATAGAAAGTCGAATCGACTTTAATAACGAAATTAATTCAAGACATAGAAGCGAAAGAAGTTGGTTAGGACAATAAAGTTAGTTTGTTTGATAACTAATTACAGTGTGCTATTGAATATATCATGTAGATCCTGTAAAGGCTGAGAATTGTTGAATTATATATTCGAAGACGCTTAAAGGCAAGTCTTTCTTAACGTTTTTCTAACCTTCGTGTTAGTCAAGTTTTCTGTGATGCATGTTATAAGATGCATGAATGGTTTTAAAGAAAGAGTCAATGCCTGTTTTAACTCGGCTAGACTCATACTGAAGAGTTGATTGATTTGCTTACAAGTCTTTCGATATAGAACTGTTAACGCTATCCTATGCCAAGTATTTGGTACGGATGAGAAGGTAAGTTATCTATGTACAAAAAAAATTATTTTTCATCGATTATTCGATGGGCACGCGAGGTTGCCAAATGTTAAACATAAATACGTTTAACGAAATAGTGTTGATCAACATAGAGTACAATAGGCTGATCACCTAGAAGTTCTCGTAAGTAAAGACGGATGGATGGCCTTAGTGCCAGGTGTCCTTTTCAAATATGAAAACGAAAAGAGTATGTTCATGGTCTATTGACCGGTTAAGAAATTTTGAAGCTATTATATGTACTTTGGAATTGTTGTTATGACATGAGAAGTACTAGTCAAATGTTTCATAGTGCTTCGTAGTTAATTGTTCAGTTATGGAAGTAAAGCATGTAATTGTTAATGTGATATTCATATGATTCTTTGTTAAGACTTGCTGAGCTAGTTATGCTCATTCTTGCTTGAACCATATGTTTTGCGACTAAAAGCCAAAGAACGAATCTGCGAGTTCTAAGAGAGATAAAGGCAAGGCTAAGATGGACAGTTAATCGTCCTGTAGTAGATTAGTGTATTTGTATGTAATATACTTATGAAGAACAAAGAATGTATTCGGGTTATGAACCTGGGAAAGGATTTATTACAAATGTAATACAAAGATAGTAATTACACTCATTTTGTTGTTATCTCAATGGAATGACTGTATGAATTGTAGTATCGTGGAGCACCATCTGTTGGGTTGGAAGATACCCGGATTTGGGGGCATCACATTGAAAGTAGTATGCACACAAGCCAATCATGTTTGATGATAAAGCATATACTTTGTAACAATCTTATTCATTTATTAATAAAAAGTATTAATTTATTAAAGGCTTTTAATTATCTACATGATGCTGTTTTATAATATGTGATAAACCCATAGTTTTAAGCAATGCTTTTAGAATAATGATGATGATCATTCTAATGAGATCTAAATTCTTAGAAAGCTTAAAACTAAAATAGTTCCCAATCATTGGATTACTAAATTGGGGATTAGTGAATCCGGATAGATTGGTACATACGTTCTTGCTCATTGGATGAGGATGATTGATCTCATGATCATTTGTGTGGAGACACTAAAGCAAGTATGTAGGTGCTTATTAGAGAATAAGTTCACCGAGCGTGGCTCGCTAAGGAATACCTAATGGAGTTTTACTTGCTGTCGATAGGAATTCTGTGGTGATAGTAGTCTAAGTGATCCTTGGACTTGAGATCATCATAGTATCTTGTGTATGATGAGTTATACTTTGACTTATTCCTTAAGACCCTTAGGGTATATCAAAGGGTATGCTTGGGTATAATAAGTTGTACATGGAGATAATGTATGATCAATAAAGAATCTACCACTTATTAAAAGAAGAGAATGTCATATGTGATTCGATAAATGACAACCCAAAGAGTCCTTGGCCAAAGCGTAATGAAATTAGAAAGGAGTTTCTAATTTGCATTATTTGAGTTGTGCATTTAAGGATCGAAATACATATAATTAAATAAAATAAGACTTGACAATAATTCCATATGTCTTATATTTAATTGGGACATTGTATGGTGGAAGGATTGAATTGTCTGTAACTATTTACTCAAAGGTTCTTTAATGATTAATGTTGAAATCTATATTATCTGGAAAGTCGTTGATCGCTAGGAGGCTTATCCTATTGTAGAATAAATATTATTTATTTAAATAAATTAATTGTTTAATTTATTTATTTAAATAAGATTAGAATTGTTCTAATTGATTTATTCACAACCTATTTAATATGGAGAACCTAAAGGGTCACACCATAAAAGGAAGAATAATTATTTAAGAAGTTAATGGCATAATCATAATAATATATTAAGTATATTTAATTTAATCTATGGTGATAGAATAAATTAAATAACTTAATATTATTATTTAATATTTTAGAAATATTAAATATAAATTAATAAGAGGAGTCTTATTAATATTATTACAATTATTATTATTTTAATTTCTAAAAGAGTTTAGGAATTAATTTAATATAAGTACTCTCATTTATTCCTAATAGGATTAGGAGGGAAAATTAATTAAAGGAGTTTAATTAATTATCCCTAATGAGATTAGGGAGCCCATTTAATTAAAAGAGTTTAATTAAAAATACCTTATTTTAATAGGGTTACTTGATATTTTTATAAGAGGAGTCTTATATCAGATATCTAATATACGTTATTCCAATTGTTGGAGAGTACGCTCCTTTTCTATAGAGATAGAAAAACTAGGGTTTAGCCAACCACCCATTTTCTTGAATCTTTATTATTCCTTGGTGGATCACCTCTAGAGGCCAAACACTTGGGTGGCTAACGTTGATCAAAAGAAGGAACCAAACCCGGTGGATTCAAGTTGAACGCAAAAAGGATTGGAGGTGAACTTGTACCTGAGGAAGCTCGGATCTTCAAGGGTATGATTCTTGTCCTTCATCTTTTCGTTTAATTAATAATTGTGCATAAAGGGTGATCCGGGTATATGGTTTGTAAAAATTTTAAACTCTGATTTTTACACGTTTCCGCTTATTTATGCAATTTGATTGCGTTCATGAATATTACAAACCTTACACACATATATTATTTTGCTCTAGCTTGATGAACTCCACCTCTTTTATGTGACGAATACTTTCGGGAAAGTACTTGTCATTGAACAGTTCTTTAAACTTTTCCCAAGACATCTTCAGTGCGGCAGGCTGAGTACGCTTTGCAGATTTCCACCAATAATCTGCCTCTCCTCGCAACATGACGGTGGCAAAGGGAACCTTTTGCTCTTCAGAGCATCCCAATACATCAAATATCTTGGTGATCTGCTTTATCCACGCCTCCGCCTTAAGTGATTTTGGCTCTCCCAAGAACTCCGGTGGTCCCAGCTCCTTGAACTGCTTAGCAGTGACCATCTGAGAGTTGCCAATATTTCCACCTGCATTTTGAACAGGAGTCGTTCTCGCCTGATGTTGCATGAATTGCATAAAGCCTCTGAACATCCCATCGTTCATCATTTGGTCGGTGTTGTTGTTTTCCTGAGGATTATTGCTTTCCTAATTCACATTATTCTGGGTATTGATCGTTGGTGACTCAACGGTCTCATGTGCTCCATTGCTTATCTCAACATTCTCGGATGTCATTTTCAAATACTGCCACAAAACAAGGGTTAATTGACACACCACATATTATCCCTATATTCTGACCAACCAATTAAATAACAAATAAACTTAGGTAGGTCATACTAGCGTAGGATTTCCCTGTCTCTCCCCCTAGTTCTAGTCTCACATCTTAGCCATGGATCATATCCCTAAGTTTTGATACCAACTGTGACGCCCCCAAAATAGGTATACATCACCTATTCTGAGTCGCCAATTACATGGTACATAATTCAAATACAACTTAATTATACAATACGACCAAAAGCGTAATTGTGAGTTATAATACAAACATTGTCTTCTAGACAGTTTTCAAACTCAAAATAAGTTCTCATTACAATTATTATCACAATAGAATAGTGAGGACTACTAATGCAAACAACTGGACCGTCACTCCGTTCCCCAACTAGTCCCAGCTATATTCTCATTTCCTGAAGAGAACAATAAAAGCAAAGGGTGAGCTCAACTAGCCCAGTAAGAAATATTATGACTAAGATAATGCAGAATAAATTATCGTTATCAACAGTATTAAACTGATAAAATACAATAAACATCAAGTTTAACTGCAGCGGAACAAGCAATCCATTAGAAGAGTCAAGTAGAACATGAAATCTACTATCTTCTATGATTTAAAAAGTTTATCAACAGTTTTATCGCTGAGACTCAGCTTAATAACCCACATCATCCCTGCACTACGGCCAAGGATATTCATTAGTATCACGACCACAAATTATCCATGCACTACGGCAAGGATATTCGTGTTTTCATCAATGGTCATGATCATGCCAACAACTGTCTATCAATGCACTATGGGCCAATGAGGACTTTTACCACATCATTTGTAACATTACGGTCATGATTATACCGAATAATCCCTGGTCATAATCTTACCAAGTCCATCTATACACTATGGGTCAAAGATGACTTTCATAACAATATAAGCATAAGGATGATGACAATGATATAAAAATTCAATTAAAAGAAAACAAAGGATAAATTTTTAAAGATTTATAATTTAATTTATTCAGAATTCAATAATGTCCAAATTGTTAACATGATACTGCTTTGTAGAATAAAATTCAAGAATAATATTGTATCAAAAATGATTTGGACCGAAAAGGAATTAATTTTTGTCATGAATAGTACCCCGGGTGAATAGTAACTGAGTGAATAGTACCCCATGAATAGTAACTTTGGGAATAGTAACCCCGTGAATAGTACTCCGGCATGAAATGTTAAAACTTATCAAGAATGCTTAGAATAATATTTCCATGAAAAGATACTGGATGAAGTGCAAATATCAAGGATATTCTACTAATTTCATGGAGTATAGAAGCCAAAACTTTAACAAAATGAGTATAGAATTTGGAATCTGAAAAGAAATAATATTACTTACATACTATAGAGTATGGAAAAAAATATTATTTCATATGAATATTGAACAAAAATAACATTCTTTACCTTGAAAAGAAGAGTATTCCAACTGGTATAGCGGGGATATTCTTGAAGAAAACTTTCACTATTTTCTATGCTCAAAGCTTTCTAAAACTTGAAAGAAATACGCTCAATATTATAGAAGAAGAATTCTCTGATTCTGGTGTGATTTTCAATTCTAACTAAGCATCCTATTTATAGGAGAATGGAAGGATACTATTTAGAAACAGACTGCACAGTAATTTCAAAAAGAAAATCACGGGCATCTGTCGAATTTTTTTAAAAAATTTTGATTTTACTATGCAAACACTATGCAGGCACTATGCAAATACTATGCATAATAAAATATAATATATTCTAATTTTTATAAAAAAATAAAACTAATAAAACAAAACATCCTTATCACCTAAAACCATCCTTGAATTTTCCCCTGAGAATTCATTTTTAACTTTCGTGGGCCTCACATGTGGTCTCCACATTTATTATATAAAATAACTTTCTACCGATTATTTTGAAAAATGGGTAAATAGAGGTCCATAAAATAACCAAAATTTACATAAATACTTCATAAAAATCCCCACAATATTTTTAACAACCTTTATTCATATTATTATAACTCGCAATATTAACAACCAGATCGTTCCCATGAAAGATGGAGCTTTCCGATAAGGATTTTTCCCTATTGGCATGCAATTAGGTGACCAAACCTCTCCTCGACAGAACTTTCTAGACATTGTTAATTATGCAAATAATAATATGAATAACTTGTCATCTGAATTATTGATTTAATAATATATAAAATATCGACAATAATTGAATCAAATAACGTGAGATACTATGCAGGAATTACTGTAGCAATAATTGAACAAAACTGAGTGACTTCTCACGTAAGCATCAATAATCAATACCGTGTGCTACTATGCAACCACGCGTATTACTGTACTTTTAACACTGGGTATTTCAACAGTTAACAGTAAAACTTTCGCCGTTATTTTCATAAAAAGATATTTTTATCGTTTTCTCAATCCGACAATAATTCCATCGTGGGGGGGTCCACCAATGATTGTGACGTCGTACGAATATTCCCCGACCAATCGAATATAATATAACAACTTGCGTAGTTTGAAAAATTTATAAATATTACCCACAACTATAACATTATATCAAATTCACTCCTTAATATTCAAAAATGATATTTATAGAAAATTCATCTTTATTCATAAAAGTTGGGGTCTTACATTTCATCTCTAATTTCTCATAGAGACTCTCTTTCTCAATTTCTCTCTAAACTCTCAGCCTTTGCAAAAGAACGTAAATAAACTGATGAAGGCTTAACGTAGCTTTATTTGGCTTATCAGTTAAAAACACAAAAGGTTTAGCAGTTATAAAATGCAAAAGGTCTACGCCATGATTGGTTAAACCCATTTTAACTCATTTTTCATTTATTTTAATATTTCTCTTATTATATGATACATATGTCACACCCATTAAGTCAATTCTAATATTTTAAATTGAATTAAATTAGGTTTATTAATAAACTTAATTTATTAATAAATCAAATTAAACCTTATCAATATAATTATAATTTCTATTTAGCCATTATAATTATAATTTTTATTTAACCAATTGTTATCCCTCTAATTTAATTATTTAATTAATTAGAATATTACCATCACATTAACGTAATAAAATACGTACCAATTATAAAATCCTCTCCCATATATTTAATTAACACAATTACACTTAAATAAATTATTCCATAAATAATATCTATCAAAATATTTATTTTATTTAATAAATATTCCAACTAAAATATTTGCTTATTCAATAAATATTTTTAATTATTTTACAAATTTACAACCGCTACATTCTTTCTTCCTTAAAAGGATTATGTCCCTAGAATCACAACGTAATTAATACATCCGTTATAAATATGCTTGGTAGAAACTCATTTATTTAAAACTTACAACACAATCTTTATTCCAGAATCGTACTTTACAATTTCTTATTACATTCCAAGGTCATATAAATTATGACTCACAATCCAACACTAACCCTTCTTCTCAACTTTAACAATATTTATCTAATCTAGACTTTCAATATTAGCAACTAGTCAGTTCCTAGGAAAGATGGGACTTTTCGATAAGGATTTCTTCTTATTAGCACACAATTAGATAACTTAACCCCTTTACTCGACAGAAGTCTTTAGACATTGCCAATAATGTTTACTCTAGCATAGTTAAATGACTCCTACATCTACTAGCTTAAATGTACAGAACATAAACAATACATCATATAATAATTCCCAACTCTTTTAATCATATCTCCAAAGTTATTAAAACTTAAAATTCTATTACATGAAAAGAAAACAACAATAATAATCTCTCTTGACCTAACTACTCTTCTTTCACTTTCTCTTTAATGCCAGATTCTACTGGTAATTCTTCCTGAACTGTAAATAAGATTTTATTCCCAAGAATGAGCACAAATGCTTAACAAGTCTAACAGATAACACATTTCACACTTCTCAAGTTTATACAGATAATAGAGTTCAAACTACTCAAGTTATAGGGTTCACATTGTCCAAGTTATAGGGTTCACATTGCTTAAGTTATAGAGTTCACAGTCCTCAAGTTGTAGGGTTCACAATATTCAAGTTATACAAGTAATTCACATATCACAACTAACTTTCACATAACAACTGAAATTCAAAATAGTTTTATAGCACATCGTTACACATAAAAACAGTTAGAAACTTGCACATAGTCCGAAAAACTTGCATGATTTCGCTTCTATAGTTTATGCTAATTTTTGCGCCTTTCGATCAATCTCTTGAAGTCGCAAGCTTCACGTTTATCTTGAAGAAATAAGACTTTATCTTTATCTCAATTATAAGTATACGTACTATGCTCTCTTTTAGAATTGCTTTGGGATTTAATGAAGGTTATTTAACATGGCATGAGGGTCTTATTTAAGAGCATCCAAGACTTAGGGTGTAATGGTTATCACACCACAACCAACCAAAGTGGGCAACAAGACCACCATGCCATGGTTCACATAAGGCAACCAATGCCTAAAACTCCACCACTTACAATATGCCAACAAGGCCAAGCCCTATCAGTGTGTGTCTTGCAACAATGATTTGCCATGTGTATCTCACCTCTTAAAGCTAACAATGATTTGCCATACATTGAGGTCATCTCATCTCACAACACTACAAAAAAAATCAATTTGATGACCAACTCTATAAAGCAAGTATCAATACTTACAAGCTTGTAAGTATTACATACTTTCATATTGGCAAAAAAAAAACCTCTATTTCTCTACACCATAACTGGATTCCACTTAGTTTAGTTATTCCAAACTTAGTTTACTTTATAGTTACTCATTTGTTGACTTTCCTAACTAATCTGGTTAGCAAAAATATGTTGACTTTTCCCAAAGTTGACTTTACGTTTTATGAATAGTTATTTAGCGTTTTTATGAATAGTTATTTCCTAGTTAAGATTTACAAAAATTTTATATACTTGTACTTATAATGAAACCGTGTACATTCAATCACATAACACAAAATTTCAATTACAAAAACATCCTTTATTAATTATATAAGTTTACATTATTCAGAATATTACATGCACTAGGTGTATTTGCTAGTAAAAACTCCCTTTTGGTTACTAAAAGGCTGAATGACACTTCTGTCCCTCTAAGTTGTCACTAACTTTTAAAATCGCCCTAAAGTTTATTTTTCGCCAATTAAATCCTTAAATTTACATTTTTCGACATTTCCGTTTATTTAACTCGCTTTGACCCCAACCCGACCTATTTTGACATAACCCGACCCATTTTGACATAATCCGACCTAGTTTGACCCAACCCAAATTTCACAAATTAATGTTTTTTTAAAAAAACTAGAAAGTTTTAAAATAATTTTAATTTTAAAAATAATTATTTTCATTATTTTAAAATAAAATGTTATTTTTAAAATAATAATTATTTTTAATATTTTAAAATAAAATAATATTTTTAAAATAATAATTATTTTTAATATTTTAAAATAAAATAATATTTTTACTGGATCCTTGGGGGTTTATTTCTCAACTTTGTTAGTATTTTGTAATGCAGCACTGTCAAAAATAAGTAGAAGCGGCCGCAACAATGGATCACCGGTACTTGAACGATGCTGAAATCGCCATTGTGAACTCCGAAGCAGAGGACCTTCAATCGCAGCTCGAGTTTCTCAATAACAAAGTCAAGGTTCATGTTTGTTTACTTATATTACTATTATTATTCTCTCTGGTTTTGTTGGTGGTGGTGTTGTTGCTGTTGTTGAATTAAGCATATTCACTACTCCCAAGCTCTATAACTAGGTTTTTTTCTTCTTCACTAAGTGCCGTCTGTTTCTTATATATTGTGTTTGTACTATATTCACTACTCCCAAGCTCTACAACTAGGTTTTTTTCTTCTTCACTAAGTGCCGTCTGTTTCTTATATATTGTGTTTGTACTTTTTTTCTTAATCTACAATTCAATACACAGGAATTAGAGGCTCGAAATGCCGAACTATCCTTTCTGGTTGCAAAATGCCGCTGTCATAAGGTTGCTTAGTAGCATATATATATTATATATATAATATATATTCCCTAAATTTTCAGATTCCAAAATTCCAAATTTATATTCTTTCATTTAATTTAGTCAATACTATATCATAAATTATCTGAAAAATAATTGTAAGACTTATTCTTTCATACCAGTTATTAAATTATACTACTTCCATTCCAAAATTTAAGATCAATATTGATTCTCTGAAAGTCAATTTCAAACCCTTGAATCTCAAAATTGACATGAATTCATTTAGTTTAATTTATGTCAGTACAATTATAAATAAAGTACTAGTTATAAGATTTATTATTTTCAAAACTTAAATGAATTATGTCAATTTTAAATTTAAAATTATCTCAAATTGGAGTTTAGAAAATCAATAGTGATTCTATAATACGAAATGAAGGGATTATCAATTTTGAGTTTGAAAACATATCAAATTGATTTTCGAAAGTCAATAATAATCTTATAATTTGGAAATGAGGGAATATATAGGAAGAAACATTTTCAATCACAAAATTGACATAAATTCATTTAGTTTATGTCAATACAATTATAAATATTATAAACTACCTAAAAAGCAGTACTAATTATAAGATTTATTATTTTCAAAACTTAAATGAATTATGTCAATTTTAAAATTTAAATTGATTCAAATTGGATTTTAGAAAGTCAATATGATCCTATAATTCAGAACAGAGGGAGTATCAATTTTGAGTTTGAAAACATCTCAAATTGATTTTTGAAAGTCAATAATAATCTTATAATTTGGAACGGAGGGAGTGTATAGGAAGAGTGTTAGAGTTAAGTTAAATATCAAAGTGTTTTTAAAGAACTTACATTTCTTTAATATTGAATTATAAATTTGAATTGCTTTATAGACTTAAATTGGCGCATTTATTTATTTATGAATTATATGTGAAAAAATGATAAATAGTTTTGCTGTACAGATGGAGGAAAATTTTGAGACTGATGTTGTAGATAGGATTGGCCTAGTTGACCATATGAAGAGAGTAAAGTTAGGAAGTGGTGATAATACCAAAAAGAAGAGTTCGAAATACATAGATGGAGGTTTGTTTCCATTATTGTCTTGATTTTTAATTTGGGGTATTGCGATTTTGTTATTTGTCATTTTGTGACCAATTTTTTTATTTTTTTAAAAATTGTTGATTTGATATAGCGAAATTTTGCTTTAACAAACCTATGTACAAAAGATCCATGATAACATAGTTTCAGGTCTTTGTTATATTGTACATCTCATGTCATACAGCATATTTTATCTAGCCTTTTGGGTTTTCTTTTGCAACGGTTTTGAATTTGATTATTGGTTTGTTGGATATTATGAGGTTGCGCATTCGACAATAAGGTTATCCTTTATTACTATTATAATTCCAACATTGAAGGAAATTTCCAAAGACATAAATAGTCGTGTCATGACTTAATTTGATTTAAAAATTTATATTTTCTTAGTATTTCAAACTAAAACCATGTGATCTTGAGTACATAATATTGGTTTTCTTTGAATGTATATTCTTAGCACTTCAAAATTCTATATTTCCTTCACTAGGTAAAAGTTAATCTTTCTCAGTTTCGTCTTTCTTTTTCTCTTTTATATGTTTCCTTCGCTCATGCCAAAAAAATATATATGCACTTCTCTTCTTCTTTTACTCAGTATTCATTCTTCTCTTTGATCTTTGAGTGAATATTGGATTTTAAAACTGGAAAAGTCAAACCTCTTATGGCTTGTTGAATGAACTACTTATTTTTACCAAATCCTTTCCTTACTTCTGTGTTGGTTTTGTATTTTTTTATATTTTAAAATCAGTGAATATTTTTCTAAAGTAGATATTTGAATAGTTGCACTCACATTTGCAGCATAGCTCAGTTAATGTTTGGTAGTTAAATTATCTTAAATTTGAAGTCATTAAGAATCAGTAATTTGCCGATAGGAAATACTGTTATCTTCTTCGAAAACTAATTTTCCTTTTCAAGATAATTGTTTGTTATCCAGCTTACACTTTCGTTAAGTCTTTTACAGATACTACATGTCAATTAGCTTTTTGCATGGATTGCACTCATGCTTATAAATTAAATAATCTACATATGGATACAGGTTGTAAAACACGGGTCGCATATCATCCCTCCAAAAGATATATTGCTCTAAAAGTAATGTATTTTGGTCAGAGGTAAACATTGCAACATTTGCTATTAAGTAACTCCATATGATATTCTTTCCATCATTTTTAACAACCCAGGATACAATATTTTTGAGACTAGTGAGAGTGGGAGCAAGAGTTAATACATAGCACATCCAAAGCGCTAATAGTGTATATCACATTTGACATTACATATTTATATGTATGACCTGTCATGTTTTCTCATACCTCATTATTTAACAAGTAGCATTTGAGAGTAGATCTGAAAAATGCAAGAAAAACAACCACTTAGACTCATGTTGCCTGAGATAACAAATGTACTGAAAAAAGCCAACACTCATATAGCTCATATCAGACCCTTTAGCAAATGCATATCTATCTATGTATTGGCATATAAGAACAAAATGAATGAAATAAGTAAATAAGTTGAAGGCAAAGAGGAAGGAAATACATGACTGCTACTAACCTGATTAAAGGCCACTTTCTGCCCTGTTGTCACGTGGTTTAGAATACAGGCGACAGTTTGACTCACCTTCTCAGTAGTTTGACATTCTCAGTAAGCTAAGCATTTATGTTGCAACTTGCAAGTCTACTGAATTAGATTGTTAGACTTTGACCTCGAAATTGTGATTTAGACATGTTAGATTTGCAACTTCACACGCATTTCACTTTGAATCTATTCTCCTAATTTCATTTGGGTATCACTCCTTGTAAACGAATATTTAAGTCAGGTCCCTCTTTGACTCCCTCAATTGAAGAAATTCAGGTAGTTTTTTAGATAATAAATTCTAAAAAGCGGTGATAACAAAAGCTCTACCAAACAATTTTTTTAAGTTCGATTTTTTATTTTGGTGGCATTCAGAGAACATAATGGTTTAACTTTAGGAAACAATATCAAGCATGCTATATCACTTTTGCTTAGTGTTCTAAAAGCTCTAAGAGACCTAGGCGTGAGGGGGCACCTAGCTGTTTTCTTAGGTAGTCTTATTTATATATCTTCATATTGTTTATATTTTTATAAACCATATAAAGCATATATTAATTGTAAGGATTATAAATTTTACATGAAATTACCCACAAAACAATCTTCAAAGGCACACAAAATTTATTTCAAGCATTGTTGAGCTTCAAAGCCTTCATTAAATCGATGCGGTAGAGGACTAATTTTTGCCTAGGCGCCCAACCAAATCGAGGCGGTATAGGACCATCTATGGCCTAGGTGGGGGCCTAGAAGGTATTTTAGAACACTGTTTTTGCTCAATCGCGCATCTTTCTTATTATGTTAAATGTATGAATTATAAGTGCTATGTTACTTGACGTTCTTAATTCATGCTATATCAGTTCTGTTATTATTACCAATGTGTACGCCACAGGTTTTATGGTTTTGCATCAGAAGCTCAGATGGACCCAACTGTTGAGGTTTGCTTGTTAATATTTTCAGTTTATTTTCCTGATTTTTTCTGCTTGTCATGATTGGATATTGTTAACCAATGACATAATGAAGTGTAATGTCATCTGGTGAGATCCCTATCCACTAACATACATGCATTGCTTTTGCCACATTAAAGTTATGTTTCTTGTAAGTATTAGCCAAGTCATTCTATCCAGTAATACTTTTGTTTGAGGGGCTGTTTTCTTCTCAATAAAATGAAAGGCTGCTTCTTGGATTATCTTTTATAAAATCACAAGCTGATCTCAATGTTCTGTGTTGTCCAGTCAATTTTACTTCTCAAAGTTGGGTTTTGAACTGGTTTTCTAAAATAAACATTAGATGCCCCGATGTAAACATGAGGTGGGTGACATTGTATTTAATATTAACATCTAACTGATATTGAACACACCAAGTCCTAACATTTCTCAACATGGTTCAAAGTTGCGGTAACAACCTATGTTTCGGAAGGTCGTTTTTTTGACTATCGATTTCGGTATCAGTTTCAGGCGATTCGCATTGTTAGCTAGTTAAGAGCTTAAAAGTGAAAAAATTATGAAAAAAAGTCTAAATAATAAGAATAACAAGATGATTCAATTAAGTTCACAAAAAACACTATGTAGTGTACATAACATTGTTCCAATGATGAAACAAACATCTCGCAGATAAGTTTAATCAATTTTACGTTTGAATAAAATTGATATTTGATGTTGTCTTAGCTCACATGGTTGAGCACACATGTTATGTATTTTAAGTACAATTTAACTTAACTAGGTACTACATAAAGAGTGTAAAAAGGAAGTGCTGGCAATGTGAGAGTCGGGAAGAAAGCAATTTTGAAAGAGGTAGAGGAGATGGATAGTATTGAGTAGGGTAATGTTCTTTTTGAGTATTTGATTGGTAAACAAGCTCAGTTTCGTAATGAGTTCGAGGAGGTGATTTTGCACGAGAAAATTAGTTGGAGAGAGAAAGCTAGGATAAACTGGGTGAAAGATGGAGATTGTAACTAATTCCAGAGTGGAAGAAATTGTAGAAATTTTATAAGGGAGATTGAGCTTAATCGGGTGAGATGGTGAGGAATATTGATTTGATTGTTGATGAAATTATTGATTTTTATAGAAAACTCTTCGAGGAGGAGGTTGAGGAGAGGCCTATGGTAGAGGGTTTAGATTGGGGTCCTATTGTAATAGAGAAGAGTTATTAGTTGGAAAGACCATTTACGGAGGAGGAAATTAAGAGGGCTGTTTTTGAGAGGGATAGAGAGAAGGCTCTTGGTCCTGATGAATTTACAATGGCGTACTATCATACAAACTGGGATGTGGTGAAAGATGATCTCATTAGAGTTTTTGATGAGTTCTTTCTGACCAATGTTATCGGGAAAAACATTAACTCTACCTTTATTACCCTAGTTCCAAAGAAGGATCGTTCTGTAAAAGTGACGGATTTAGTCCCATTAGTCTTGTGACTAGTGTGTATAATTTTTTTACTAAAGGTCTCTCTAAGAGATTGGGTAGTGTTCTTGGTGACAAAATTTCGGATTGAGTGCCTTTGTGGGTGATAGGCAAATTATCAATGCATCATTAGTTGCCAATGAGGTTGTGGAGTATGTTCATAGGAGAGAAAGAAAGGGTCTTGTACTTGAGTTAGATTTTGAGAAAGCTTATGATAGGGTTAGCTGGGGTTTTTTGGATAAGGTTTTGGAGAGGATTAGAGGAAAGGGTTTGGAGTTGGGTGACGTTCTTGGATGAAATGGATTTTTGTCTCTTCTCATTTTTCTGTGATTGTGAATGGGGAGCCCAAATCTTGGTTTAAGGCTTCGTGAGGTTTGAGGTAGGGTGACCCTTTTTCTACTCTCTAATTCACTTTAGTAGTTGATGTTTTGAGTAGGATGATTAGTCGGGGAGAGGAGTGTGATATTCTTGCGGGTTGTGTAGTGGGGCATAAGGAAGTGAGGGTTTCTCATCTCCTATTTGTTGATGAAACTATTCTTTTTCTTTCGAAGGGGATACAAGGATTTAAAAATGTGTTTACAATGCTTCAAGTTTTTGAGGCCGTTTCTGATATGCGGATTAATTTGTCTTTAAGTGCAGTTTAGCAGGGATTAATATGGCTATGGAGAAGCTTTTAGCCTATTCATCTATGGCTGGTTGTACTATTGATACCTTCCCGCTTACTTATCTCAGAATACTCTTGGTGGGAATCCTAGGTCAGTCTCCTTTTGGGATCCTGTTGTTGGGAGACTGACTCAACGTCTAGATAGGTTGAAAGGTGCATATTTTTTTTTAGGGGATATAATTACTTTGATTCAGGCTTGTTTGTCTAGTATTTCCTTTTATTATCTTTCTTTGTTTAGAATCCTAGTTAGTGTAGCCGACACATTAGAGAAGTTAATGAGGGACTTTCTTTGGTCGGGAGTTGGTGATAAGAGGAAGGATCATTTGGTTGGGTGGAAAACGGTGTCTTTCTAAGCAAGAAGTGGGTTTGGGGTTGGGTAATTGGTCCTTAAGAATGTTGCTCTAGTTGGTAAATGGCTTTGGAGAACCTCAGTCCCTTTCGCATAAGGTTATTAGGAGCAAGTTCGGTATGCATTTGAATAGGTGGAATGCTAGGCCTGAGGTTTATGTTATTACTCATGTAAGTCCTTATAAATTCATCTCCCAATGTTATACTACTTTTATTCGTCAATTGAGATACGGGGTTGGGAGTGGTCATCAGATTCAATTTTGGGAGGATTCTTGGTTGGGAGATAATCACTTTTATCGTGCTTTTAATATGCTGTATCGTATTTCTTCACTGCATGATGCTCCCATTTCTAATTTCATAAAGTGAAGGAAATTTCTTTTCTTGGGATTTTCATTTCTTCAGGAATTTCACTGATTTGGAGACTATTGAAATATAAATTTTGCTTATCTTGTTTGATTCGGTTCATTTATCCTCCTCTGATAAGCGCATTTGGACTTTAAATCCATCTGGTTCTTTTTCTTCTAAGGGTTACTTCCCTCTTTTGACTCGGTCTATTGTTCCTAATTCATTTCATTTGCCTTTGTATATTTGGAAAGCTAAGGTCCTTTCCATAGTCGACTTTTGTGTGGTCTCTGATTTTACAAAGATTGAATATTAATGATCTCTATCAAAATCGCATGCCTTACAAAGTTTTATTTTCGGACATTTGTTTTATGTGCAGGTAGAGTAATGAGACTCATGCACATATATTTTTTCATTGTTCTGTTGCTTTGGACTTGTTGAGCTCTCTCTTTGGAGTGTTAAGAGAGGAGCGGGCGTTATCCGGTTCAGTGAAAGATATGTTGTTAGTTCATTTTCAAGGATTAGGAAACAAGAGAGATGCCAAAATTTTATGAAAGTGTGCTTTTTCCATTTTATGGGGAATTTGGAATGAGCGTAATACTAGATTGTTTAGAGAAAGTTACTCTTCTTTTAAGTTGTTTTAAGTTGTTGAATGATAAGATTATTTTTCTTGCTTTGTATGGGCTTCTTCTATGGGGGCTTTTATAGGTATCTTTGTGTCTGATTTGTGTAGAAATTGGAGGGCTGCACTTTTTGAAGTGCTCTTTTTTATTTTAGTTTTTTAGTCCGTTGAGGGTAAACTTCTTGTTCTCTTTTATTGTATTCTTTCTTTTCTATTAAGAAAATTTCTTCTTTTATTAAAAAAAAAAACTAGGTACTACATAGGTACAAATTGTATATTAATTACATTTTTTAAAAACTAATTTAATGATAATTTAGCTAAATTAATTATATATTAAGTACATTTTTTTTAAAGTTGTACTTAATTTGGTGCTATATAGATACGTCGTGATTTTTCCTTTATTTGGCCCGAAACCGCTACGTCGTGATTTTTCCTTTATTTGGTCTGAAACCGCTAAGTTATGCTGAGTTGTCGAAACTTCGCCGAAAATTACTCTTTACATGAATAATTCCTAATTTAGGGATTTGTGTCAATGTTGCGGATCGGCACCGACCGATACCTAACCGATACGAATTTCACGTAACAGCCGATACTTTGAAACATGTTTCTCAATGTCAAATGCGCACTGCTTGTTTTACTGTCTTAATATTAAAAGAAATTTAATTAGAGAAGGGATTGTACAAAAAGGAAAGCCCTCTTAGCTAGCAATCTAAAACAACAGCCCTTAGAGGAGCCCTCCAATACCTATTATTATCTGTAATATAAATCCCCAAAAGCAGAAGCCAAAGAGAAGCTCAGAACAACACCTCTCCAGCAAAAACAAGAATAAAAAACAGCTGTTTACTAATCCAAAACATAAAGTAAAACAAAAACAACTGTTTTAGATTTGCGGGATTCGCATGGGTCATATACCTGCTATGAGATCAAATAGAGTTCATTTAGTAGTGGATTTATTCCCTTGTATAGGGTATACATACAAGAATCAGCCTAGATGGCAATAACTTCCCTTTTGAACTTTGGAATTAGGCAGCCAAGTGCTTTGAAACTTGAACCTACGGTTTTTTATCCTATGCTGAATTGCTGATAAAAATGAGCATGGATCACTCTAGTTTTTTATCGAATAAAGATTGGTAGTCCTTGAGGTAACTAAACGAGAACTTACATACTTCAGCAGCATATAATCAGACTATCTTAGGTGAGATAGTGGTGTATGATTACATCTTAATGCATCTTAACAACCCACCTCTTAATGCATCTTAACATCCCACAATTTTGTATTAAGAGGTCTTCTGACTAGTTTAGACTCATATTTATATCTTAACTATTCAGAGGACCTCTTAATACAAATATGTGGGCTCTTAAGAGGCATTAAGAGGTGGACTGTTAAGATTCATTAAGATGCAATCAAACACCACTAGAGTCTTGGAAGGCATTGTGTTTTCTCTTGGTCCTTGTTGGTCCTTGTTTTCCTTATTTTCCCAGAGAAGAACTTTCTCAATAAACGACTTTGACTTTGAGGTGAACTCTCTACCCCAAGGGTTAACTAAACTGGTAATGCCTAGAAGGAAATTTTTTGAGGTTGCTGTTTCGAGTCCTTTTGGGGCTAGATGCGAGTATGAACTCGTGAATCCCCTAGTACCAGTGTGGAAAGGCATGCCTTTGATCAAATTGTGGTGAGTGTTGACAAATCCACCTAAGAACAAATAAGAATAACTCTCAATTTCTACAGAGTTTAAAATGCAAATCACGCCGGGTTATTCCTTAGGCTTTCTCATGAAACTATTTAGTGGGAAAAGTTCGACTTTATAAGCTGTATTTGAATTGTCTCTGCTTTTACTTGCATTAGAATTGGGGTTTGATTATTTTCTATAAGAATCAAGCATGTTCCCTCATATGAATCAATTAGTAGGAGAAAAGTAATTGCATATTTTTGGATTTGTGCAGTCCGAAATATTTAAAGCTCTTAAGAAGACGAGGCTTGTTTTTGGTAACAAGAAGGATTGGAAATACTCAAGATGTGGTAGAACAGACAAGGGAGTTTCTTCTGTTGGGCAAGTAGGTTGATGAATGAAGAACCTTTCTGTTTTATTTATAACAAAGTCTTGCCCAGAGTATTGAGGCTAAAAGACAAGAACATATTATTATTATTATTATTTTTTAGGGGGGGGGGGGGGGTTGTAAATTTTTACCAAGATGTGCTTCTATATATAGCTGATGGTTAAAAAAAATATAAAAATGGAAGAAGATATGTGTATATATAATTCCTTGTGGTTGAGCTTAGGATTTTTATAGAATTAGTTAGGTTTTATGTTGAGTTGAAAACTTTCAAAGCTTATATTGACACGATTGGTGCAGGTTATTGTTCTAGTTTTACGATGTCCTTTCAATCCTTGTTGGTGCAGGTTATTGCTCTATTTTTACGATCAAACCATAAGGAGAAAGCAGGAAACACTGGAAATTCTGGAGATTTTGTTACTGAAGATCTATATGGTCTCCCAATGCTTTACTTCTATTTTTATTATGACTTTCTGTTTGAAATATTTAGATACAAGTGCTCATTTAACTGTTCATTTTTGTGGAGCTTGACAAGTTCACTATTTGCAACAGTCAAGAAATAATCAATTTGTTTTTCAAAAATTATACTCTAGAGAGATATTATGTTATGACTGGATTAGACTGCAGATCTTTAGTTATGTTACTAAAAAAAATGAAGCCAAGATAACACCATTTCATGTATTTTCAAGAATAGCAAATTCCTTATAAGGTCATCAAAGTTGCTCCCCAGCCCCACCTCCTCTCCAAAAAGAAACTACATGAATTCTCACCCTTGTTACCAAAACCATGGCATTTGCCACCATTTTCATCAGAGCTTCATCTTTTTAGATGATGGTATCTAAATTGATTATCATGTACTTCTTTTCTCATTCCTTGACTCCTTGCCTGTTTAATTTTTACTTGTCAGAAGGAGAATTGGATTATGTTCGAATATTGAATAAAGTCCTTCCTAAAGATATTCGAGTCATAGGCTGGTGTCCTGCTCCGACTGATTTCAGTGCAAGGTTTATCCATCTTTACTAAACCTTCATATGCTATTAAATTTTGTTCTATGATATGATACTATATGATCTTTTTTCTAATTGGTTAGTCCCTATGTTCCTGATAGATCTTTTGCAGTTATTTACTGAGTACATAGCATAAATTTTAAAAGAGAAATTTAAAATAAATAAATATGTTGGAAACTAAGTATCCATGCTGGATGGTATCCATTATTTACCTTAAAAGCAGGATTACATAGTAGAATCACTTTTCAAAATAGTGCTTTAAAATGTCCTCAGCGTGAGGTCTTCTGTTTCTTCTTTCCTGCTAGGCATATAGGATGCAATTTGAATAATGACGAACGGATTAAGGTCAATAATTAGCCAAGAGTCTCATGAAGTACAGAGGCCTTATAAGTTATAAACGAGAATTTCATAATTTTAATCAGCAGCTATGAAGACTATTTTCAGATATAAACATCTTGTTTCATGGTTCAAGTAGTCTGATGCTTTTCTTAAGGGTTTTTTCCTAGGAATAAATAATGTGTTATTTTTGAGATTTTGAATAGTAAAGCAACAACTTTGGAAGTAGCTCTTGAGTTTTGAACTTCGTTCTTCTTTCTCTTCTTCCCTGCCTCCCTCCCTGTTCTCTCCTTCCCCATCTCTCTTCCTGTCTCTCCTTTCTCTCTCTTTCTCTCTTTCTATATTATATATGGGAGAATATGGAGGTACACAGCCGTGTAACTTTTAAAGTTACACGGTCTACGATCGTAGAGTGATTTCACTCTACGATCGTAGAGTAGTCCACGATCGTAGAGTGAATTCCCAAATCGTAGAGTGACTACTCTACGATCGTAGAGTGAAATCACTCTACGATCTACGATCGTAGACCGTGTAACTTTAAAAGTTACACGGTTGTGTACCTCCATTTTTACCTTATATATGTATATACACAAATGTGCCACATTCTGTACCTGCTTAAGGAGATTTTTTTATATGATAATAATAACAATTTGAATAAAGAGCAACAGTTTCCATTTTCTTATCATCATTTACCTATATTTGTTGGAAGTGATCTCAAACCCTTTTGAATGTAATGACACGAGACAATCTATTCCATTTCAGCTTTGTTTATGATGGCAATGACAACTTTCAACACATGAACAAGTAATAGGTTTTGTTCATAGTAATTATCATACTCATCATTATTCTCTTAATATAATTCGCCTTTCTCTGTATGACCTTTTTAGACGTTGTAAAGGATGGTTTATTTTGTTGGTTTCATCATGTTTACATGGTCTCTTGATGTTTCATAACATTGCAGGTTTAGCTGTCGGAGTAGGGAGTACAAGTACTTCTTTTGGAAAGACAATCTCAACATATTGGTATGACCATCTTGATTCCTACATTCATGTAAATGTATGTGAACTCATATGCTGCTGCTGCTAAACACGCCTTTTCGGTGCCCCTTTCCCCCCTTTTTTTATCCATGTCTACAGGCAATGGAGGCTGCTGGTAAAAAACTTGTTGGGGAACATGATTTTAGAAATTTTTGTAAGATGGATGCAGCTAATGTGCATAACTATAGGAGGCATATCACATTGTTCGAAATCTGTTCTTCCAGCGAAAGGTTTGAAAAACTTTTAAGGATTTGTTCAACTTGTATGTTATTTGTTTCTTTGGCTTGTCCTTGGGATGAACCGACATGGCTTACTTTTGACCACGTTCTTTTATCCAACTCTCTTGTTTACTTTTTCTTCTTTTTTCTCACAATTCTTCATATTGGAATACAATTATAGAGAAAGTGATAATTGTGATTATTTCTCTTAATTTTAACCGAACTAAGCTAGTGTATTTTTGTGCAACGGAGCTTACTGTTTTTCACTTGAGAGTATAATGAATACTTTCTTGCTTAATATTTCACTCGAGTGCAATGGAGTTTAGTGTTGAGAATGATGGTGACTAATGAATTCTTTACACATGCCTAGATTATGATACAAAGCAATACAAGGACTTGAAAGATTATTAATTAGTTAATCTGTATAATTATTTAGCTTATTAATTAGTTACTGTATAATTATTTAGAAATAAAAAAATTGTAATTACAAATTATATTTTATTATATTAGATTATTCTAGATGTTTAATTATAGTACTATATTTTAATTAACAGCTATTTCCTTTTTTATATTAGGGTTTTTAGGCGGTCATTAAGTCATAGGTTTCCTTATATATAGAGTTGTAATTCTCATTATTATTCTGACTTGAATTATGAATTGATATGAAATAAAAATTTGTGCTTCTACCGATTCCATGTGTGGATAGGTCCTCTATCCCCTTTCTCTTTCATCTAAATCTACATTTCTTAACCTTTTCTAGACCTGTCCTACATCAGATTATGTAATGTAGCTTATAGTGCTTAGCACTATTGTTGGTCGTTTTACCGATCAATATATGCGTGCAAGTATACACGGTTAACAAGTAATAAAAAGTAAGTAAAGTATCGTTCCCACGGAGAATTAACTAATAAAGTTCACCAAGCACTAACCCATAACCGTTTCAGTCTTATTTAAACGAATGATTTGCTATTTATAAATATTAATTGCTAAATTAAATAAACCTAATTATCCCTAGAATAAGACTAGATAATGAAGACCTGAGATCACAATTTCATCTATTGACTCATTAAATCAAAACACTCCCTGTTAAGCCAAACTAATTTTACCGGATTGTTAGTCAAGAACACAAAAGTAAAGTATAACCATCTCTTAATGTACCATACCCATATCACATATAATCCGCAGTTGATAGAATATACATGAACACCCACATTACCTAAACCACTATATGTCTGTGATTTACAAATAATTAGGGTTTAAGCTCAAGTTCTCAATTGACTACGAATGGTGCTTCGGTATATGTCTATCCTAAGCACAAATCATACATCCTATCACAATGTAGAATATACAATCCAAAGCTATTAAGATCAGATCCAAACCTATACTTCGTCTCTCAAGTCCATATGGATTATCACAATAATTGATGGCCAATCAACTAATCAAATAACATGAATCTAAATAGACAATCCCATAGCAATTCAATAAGGCTAACAATGAAGTACATCAGAATAACTGACTTAATATCCATAGAATCCATTGCAATCTCAGAATAGAGTTTAAATCATAGCTGAATCAAATCTACCATCCACATATTGAATAAACATCATAAGATTACAAATAGGAATCAAAGAGAGTTTAAGAGTAGAGAATTGAAGTGCAAATCTGTTCTCCTGCTCCAATATTGAATCTCTAATGCCTTCCAAATGCTTCAAGTCTTCAATCTAATCAACTCTAGAAATCAGTACTCTAATCTACTTATTCAAATTTAAGAAAGAAAATAACAGTAGCTTATTGATCCCCCAAGGGGTGGTATACTTTACATACTGATAATACGTCTCATTAAATAGGAGTCTAAGTCATAACATCCTTCTCCAAGCAATAAGCCTATTCGATAGCTCAATTAAAAGTCAACTGCAAAATTAAGATCATAATTGCTGCCGTGTCATAAACCAAGTCAAGGCTAATGCTACTTCTTCTTTGCGATTATGTAGCTCAAGGTACTTCACTCCAAATCTTCATTCCAACCTCTAGCAATATGCTCAGCTCCATTTTCCTTTCCATCATCAATCCATCATAGCCATGGACACAACTTAGCTCCAATAACACCGAGAGAGTTCCCAATATTAACACTGCAAAACAAAGCACAAAAGCATAAAAATCTATACAATAACATGAGTTTAAGCAAAAAATTAAGTCAGTTAATATCCAAATAAATGGTTATAAAACCACTTATCAAATACCTCCAAACTTAAACCGTTGCTTGCCCTCAAGCAACCAAAACAAAACCAAACCAAAATGCAATGCAGAAACTACCATGTATGAATCCTACACTATCATGAACTTGAATCCAATAGTCAGCCAGAAATGAAATTCAATTACAATGCCTCAGAAAAACTACAAGATAGTCAAACCAAAAAGCTACCCAAGACAAGATCATAATGCACAACACTCTGCAAATCCAAATCTGTCAGCACTGATAGTGTGTGAATGTGAAGCAACCACTAAACATGCTATTGAACAAATTTTTCACATATTATGCTTCTTAGAGGGAAAGAACTAGTTTTAACTCAAAACAATCAGTAAATCAAACAAGTTCTAACCAAGACCATGCATTACTCAAGTTAAGAGTCAACAGGGAGATTTATGCCTTTATTTACTCACGAGGGCGATTTTTGCACTATCCGCAGTGTTTATTGATTTTGATATATATATATATATATATATATATATATATTTTTTTTTTTTATAGCGAGTGCGTTTTACGCTCCATCCCGCCCAACCACAAGCTTCAATAATTAAACTTAGGAAGGTTTCAATACTTTTTCTTTTTATTTAATTTTTTTTATATATATAGAGGGGCATGCATAACACTGACTTCCCCCAAACTTAAGCTTTTAACAGTACTAGCTATTACCTATCTGAGTACTAACATTCTTTCATTAAAACACAGAATTCCCACCAGAAGACAAGTATGTGAAAATTTAAACTAAGCATATTATAATGGTTACTCAAGAGTGCTAACCGGTTATATTAGTATCAGACAGATAATGATTATATAATGATATGACATCACAACCAAGCTTAAGTCTCAATTCAGTTCAAAAATCAAGTAGTCTTAATTTCCTCATAGGCTAACTAAATAACAAATCAACTGACACTGGATTCATGCAAATGCAAATACAAAATGCAACATTTCCTAAACATAATTAACAAAACAGAATGCAACACTTCCTAACACAATCAACTAAACAAAACAAAATGCAACATGACATGAATTATACTAAATGCAACAACTAAACCTAATACCCCCAAACTTAAAAACTACAATGTCCTCATTGGAGATAAAAGGTATAAGGAAACTCCCCTAGCTGTCCTCATCATCACCATCCTCATGCTCAAGTGGAGTGTCTGGAGGTGGATAAGGAGTAGCTGTCCCGTATGTTGGAAACTGGACTTGTGCTCCCAGCTGGCTGAAAGCATTTGATAAAACTCCAGAGAACTCGGCAGTGAAAGCTTGAAAATTTGTGTGCATTGCATCCATCCTTCTCTGGAGGCGGCGAATGTCACGGTCCTGCCTGCCTGGAGGTGGCCTAGCTGAATGAGGAGCAGCAGTGTCCTCTTCTTCTTCATTATCTTCTCCATCTTCTTCACTCTCGGACTCATCCTCAGGAATAATGAACCCCAAGCCCCGGGGGTGAGACTCTGCACCATTCCAAATGGCGTACTTCTGAATAGTGGTGTGGTCAATATCCCTCATCGGCATCTGGAGAGCCTCAGTATCCCACTCAACCCCCATAGCTAAGCACAGTCGAGTGATAAGAGAAGCGTGTGGTATGCCCCCTGAAGTACTACCCCTCATATATCGCATCATTGATTGATTGATCACGTGCCCGATGTCAATTGCTTTCATCTTCAATATGCCATAAAGCAAAGTAGCTCTCTCAGTTGTGACATCG
Source organism: Panax quinquefolius (assembly GCA_020205615.1). Lineage (NCBI taxonomy): Eukaryota > Viridiplantae > Streptophyta > Magnoliopsida > Apiales > Araliaceae > Panax > Panax quinquefolius. The sequence goes on from CM035162.1 coordinate 88,701,731, forward strand.
GCATGATGGCTGGTTGGGAATATGTTCGCACATATGAAGCTATACCTTGCCTTGGCATATCGGCTGAGCGAAGTCTGTGGGAAATGCACTTTTCTATCAGTGCCAGATTTGGTAGTCCATTTTGTGCTTGGCTTGCACAGCTCCTTCACCAACTTGTCTAAATCTGTCTCAAACCTTTGTGACTCAACCCAATTTTCAGCACCTGATGGCAGTGTTTCCACATGGAATATCTCATTGATTGCTTGTTTGGTATACTGCACCTGCCTTCCTCGCACAAAAGAGATACCATTCTGAGTCTCGCGAGGGTTGGCATAAAATTCTCTCACTAACGCCATCGGGGCAGCCACTGGTTTGGCCACCACTGCAATCCTTCCATGCCCCAAAATCTGTTCCTTCAATTTTCCATCCTCTCTCCCCGGCCTGAATCCCCTCTCAGGTACGAAAGATTTACCCACTAAAACGTCCATATAGTAGTGCTGGGCAGAAAGGTTCACAAATCTGGAAGTGTCCAACACATCTTGACTATTCCCTTCGCTCTCATGCTCACTGCTCGACGAAGGGGAGGGTGTGCGAATTCGTTTGGGTGCCATGATTTGCAAGTTGAATGTACTATTTGATGATGCCTTGAACTCCTCAAATTACCCAGACTCTATCAAACTTTGTACCAATCCACTGAGATGTACTCACTAGCAATCCTACTCTGCCCTTTTCTGTCAAAGTGTCCTCCAATGCGAACCCACAGGCCTCTCTTGCATGCTACCTTAACTGCCTTAGATGCTCTTGTTGGACTTTAATTGAACAGGTGGTGTGCAAAACCGAAATCCCTTGCCTGCTATCAACTGCTCGAGACCTGCTAGAGAGGTGAAAAACTAGGGTTTGGGTGAGAGAGAGAGAGAGTGGTGTGGGATGAAATCTGCAAGATTCGAAGTTGGATTCAGGAGAGGAGAAATGCCATATGGGTTTCGGTTTTTAGAGAGAATTTTTGAGAGTTCGAAGGTTTCAAAACTGAAATAAAAAGTGTACTATGATCCGGCCCCATGTGCGTTTTTAAAATCTAATTTAGTTCCCTGGCGCAGCTGCGCTGTAATTGAATGGGAAGGGGGCGCAGCTGTGCTGTGTAGGCTCTGGCCGTATCATGTGGCGCAGCTGCGCTATATTTGTCTTACGCTAGGGCGCAGCTGCGCTGCCCTGGGCCTGGTCATGCTTACTGTTTGTTGTGACCTGATGTTTGAACTTATCACCCTGCTGCCCAATTGATCATTCCTGCAGAGGATCACAATGAACTATTAAACCTTATTTACTCCTAATAAACACTTGCTATTAAAAATTTAATTAACTATAATAATAATGAACTAATTAATTAAAACAGAAAGACTTAAACACAGATGAAGGAAAATGATAGAAAATAAATAATAGAGAATTAAACAAATAGGGGGAGAGAGATATTTGATGAGGTGCCTCCCATCAAGCACTCGGTTTATAGTCCGTTAGCTGGACTCTGTTCTTGACACCGCTATCCAATTCCCCTACGATAAGTTAGGAATCCACCATCCATTAGAATTGCAATGTGTGTGGGTAGGTTTCCCATCTTTCTAGTCTATGAATTGAAACAACCTAGCATGTTTCCTGTACATGATGTCCCCAGTTCCATTACATAACTAAGTGTTTCGTCCTTTGTATTTGTGACTAAATTGTTGCATTGAGGCATGAAAAGTACAACGGACTTTTCCTCTTTTATTTTCTCTTCCTCAGTGTATAAGAGGCCTCTTTATCATACTGATCTTTACTTTGAACGTGGCTACCAAGAGGACATGGGTGTGCAAAGTTCACTGAATTTTTCAACTCTGACTGAAAAGGCAGTTGGGGTATTATACAAGACAGTTCATGTTCTACATTATCCAATTCCCCAGTTGTCTCCTCAATGACGACTTCTTTGAGCTCATCCAGTGGCATGTACACTTCTTGTTCTCCATCAGTTTCATCATCCATGACATAGCACCAATTGTTTTGCCAGCGATTGTTCAAGACTTCGAACATTTGATCCATTTGATTATGAAAGATTCTGAATTGACCTCTCTTGCTCAATCATCTTCTCCTCAGTTGATGCTACAAACTTGAACCACAAATCCTCCAGTCTTGAATTATCTTTTTCAATTTCGAAATCCATGTATTGAGGACCATTCATTGAGTTAATGAGTTGTTCCATCTGTCTATTAAGATTTTGGGTTGATAACTCCTGACTCATTATCATCTCTTCTTGTTCTGCTATAATCCTTGACATGAATTCCTTCAGCTCTGAATTTTCTTCTTGTTGCATTGGAGGAGGATATGAGAAATTTGATGGATATGTTGGATTTGGAACACAGTATTGGTCTTGATAGTTATAACTCCATTTATAATCTGGGTGATATCCCCAACCTTGCTGATAATTGGGATAAACATAGTTGTTGAGGTAATCACCCCCAAACTGTACTTGTCCAACACTTGCACTGATAACTCGGATGCTCGCCAACACAATATTCACATCTAACTACTATCTCTCGAGTGCATTGGGCTGCAAGAACATCCAACCTTTTCGAAAGCGTTGCAATTTGTGCTGACAATGTAGAAAATACATTGAGTCCTTCAGTTCTTGTGTCCCTTGGTTGAGTCATGTTCACATAAGGCCATTGATAAGCAAAGTCATCCATGGTACTTGAAAAGAGAGAAATATAAGAAGATAATTAAAACAAAATAAAAATGTTTAAATTAAGACCAATTTGATTGAAATTAATGTTGGCAAAATTTTTTTAAGCTAATTCTCCTGCAACGGTGCCAAAAACTTGTTGGTCGTTTTACCGATCAATATATGCGTGCAAGTATACACGGTCAACAAGTAATAAAGAGTACGTAAAGTATCGTTCCTACGGAGAATTAACTAATAAAGTTAACCAAGCACTAACCCATAACCGTTTCAGTTATTTAAACGAATGATTTGCTATTTATAAATATTAATTGCTAAATTAAATAAACCTAATTATCCCTAGAATAAGACTAGATAATGAAGACCTGAGATCACAATTTCATCTATTGACTCATTTAAATCAAAACACTCCCTGTTAAGCCAAACTAATTTTACCGGATTGTTAGTCAAGAACACAAAAGTAAAGTATAACCATATCTCAATGTACCATACCTATATCACATATAATCCGCAGTTGATAGAATACACATGAACACCCACATTACCTAAACCACTACATGTCTATGTGATTTACAAATAATTAGGGTTTAAGCCCAAGTTCTCAATTGACTACGAATGGTGCTTCGGTATATGTCTATCTTAAGCACAAATCATATATCCTATCACAATGTAGAATATACAATCAAAAGCTATTAAGATCAGATCCAAACCCATATTTCGTCTCTCAAGTCCATATGGATTATCACAATAATTGATGGCCAATCAACTAATCAAATAACATGAATCTAAATAGACAATCCCATAGCAATCAATAAGGCTAACAATGAAGTACATCAGAATAAACTAATCCATAGAATCCATTGCAATCTCAGAATAGAGTTTAAATCATAGCTGAATCAAATCTACCATCCACATATTGAATAAACATCATAAGATTACAAATAGGAATCAAAGAGAGTTTAAGAGTAGAGAATTGAAGTGCAAATCTGTTCTCCTGCTCCAATATTGAATCTCTAATGCCTTCCAAATGCTTCAAGTCTTCAATCTAATCAACTGTAGAAATCACTAATCTAATCTACTTATTCAAATTTAAGAAAGAAAATAACAGTAGCTTATTGATACCCTAAGGGGTGGTATACTTTACATACTTGATAATACGTCTCATTAAATAGGAGTCTAAGTCGTAACATCCTTCTCCAAGCAATAAGTCTATTCGATAACTCAATTAAAAGTCAACTGCAGAATTAAGATCGGCAGCCTTTACTGCAAGTGTCATAGGCCAAGTTGTCAACAGGCGCAATGCCACATCATCACCGGGCTCGGCTTCTTCTCATTGCATTGTAGGCTCAAGGTACTTCACTCCAAATTTTCATTCCAACCTCTAGCAATATGCTCAGCTCCATTTTCCTTTCCATCATCAATCCATCATAGCCATGAACACAGCTTAACTCCAATAGCACCGAGAGAGTTCCCAATATTAACACTGCAAAACAAAGCACAAAAGCATAAAAATCTATACAATAACATGAGTTTAAGCAACAAATTAAGTCGGTAAATATCCAAATAAGTGGTTATAAAACCACTTATCAACTATGAAAGCTCTAAAAAAATATCAGTGACCTAGTGCCAAAAGCCAAGTATGGCGACTCTCCGATAACTTCAACTCTATATGTTACGGTTCAATTACCTATAAGGAGACGACCGAAATGCAAAACTGACACTCCTATTTGTAGCTTTTTTACAAACCCCTACCTCAAACTTTTTCTTCTTCTCAATAACTCTCCCTCTAACTTGAATAAATAGTAAAAAGTAGACCCTATCGACCTTTTTGTTCAAAATACTAAATAGTAACACAAGTTACAAAAAGTAGGGTACAATCGGAATAAATAAAATTATTAAACGGGAAAAGAAAATTCAAAATATAAAATAAAACTATAAAAGTAAAAACTAAAATAATTGAGAAAGTAAAAAATAAAACATTAATTAAAAAATTAAACTAAAAATATGAAAAGAAAAAAATTGAAATTGAAATTTAAAGGGTTGTTTTCGGACATGGATTTAAAAGTTTAAAAATAGTAAAGTAATTTTTTGAAAAACTACTAATGACAAACTAAAAATAAAATAACCAAATAATAATAAACAATTGAAAAATGAATAAATTAAGTTAGATGAAAACATACCCATGGTTGAGATCCATAGAGGCCGGAGAAGTTTCTCTCTCCTTATCAAGTCTCAATTCTTCTTTCTCCATAACTAAATTTTTTGAATTAATTCTACATATCACTATACCACATCAATTGATTAATCTACCATCAATGGTCACCAATCCTTAACACCGATGGCCGCCTATGCCTCGTCAAAACAGTGCTCATTGGCCCCTTAGTTTGTCGCTTTGAGTTAATAAACCGCTTGACCTTCTCCGATCCTAACTTCATCTCTAACGCAATTGTTCGTATCCATAAAAATGACTGGTGTGTTCCTCGATCATTGCTAAATCTCTTTTTTAGTTTGCTACTTCAAAACCTTAATTTTTTTCAAACAAACTCCAGATAATTTGGGATCAAAATTTCAGAATCCCAAGGTTTCCTCAAGTTTGTCATTGAAGAACTGAACAATCTATGGCTCGGAGGAGGTTGGGTTGATATAGCGGTAAATTTCTATTAAAATTGTTTGGATTGTGACATATGGGTGGCTCAATTTGGGGATTATTTGTACAGTGAGACAACATGGGACTTATTGTTTTTTAGTATTTCCTTAAAAAAATATTAGTGGGATGTGAAGAATATGTTGCAGATACCGAAGGTCTTTGACCCGAGTGGTATTATTCAACCCATGGTTATCATGAGGTTGGGGTTCGAGCCTTGGCATGCGAAGGTGGGATATGTGTTAAATTATCAAAAAAAAAAAATGTTGCAGATTAATGGCTCAACTTGTGTTGGTGGGATTGAGGATATGAAGAAGATGAACTTGGGAAAGAGATGTTGTACATCGGGATGGAAGGGCTTGTGCGATCTGGGATGGAAGGGTTTGTGTTTTTTTTTTGTGTAATGACTATATTAATCGGTGTGGCACATGTGACAAGCAGATGTTGGATTTTCGTTAAAAGTCAATGACTTCTGTTTATTTTTTTAACGGAAAAGTCAATAGTCTTTTTTAGCACTCAAGTAATTTAGAGGGTGAGTTATGCAAAAAAGAAAAAGTTTGAGGAAGGGATTTGTAAAAAAGCTATAAATAGGATGGTCAGTTTTGCATTTCAGTCTTACATCATGCCTGTAACGACCGAGAAATTTGGATTTATTGTAAAATAATTTTATTTAATTAAATAATGAATAAAATTATATTATATGTTACTATTAGTAAGATGAATGTTGTTCTATAACCTAAATATGTCGGAATATCGTAGTATTCTGGCTACATGAAGGAATAATAGTGTTTGAATTTTCAAGACGAAAATAAAATTTTTCGAGAAATTTTCCGAAAAACACTATTCACTGATTTCTGCTTGGGAATTAGTTTTGAACTTCCGAGAAATACGCAACGATAGAATAATATGGGAGGATGGATTAGGGTTAAATGCAAAGTCGACCACTGAACGTTTTTGATATTTGGGTATTGAGCCCCTTTCTTCCGGTCAACGCAAACTGAGCTTTTTTCTATTCAAAAATTTGGACTTTGAACCCCCAAGCGCCACATGTGCGTTGACCTGCTGACGTGGCACACGTGGTGCCTACGCGGCAAATCTGACGCGACATTTTATATTTTAATTTGACACGTGGCAGATCTGATGTGGCTTCTTTATAATTTTTTCCAAAAATTTGTCACTCCATAGGTTTGAACTCACAACCTGAAACATGAAACTTTAGTCATCTAACCACTAGAGCATCATAGGTTAGTTGTTAATATTTTGCAAGGACTAATCTTTGTATCAAAACATATTAAATACTCCCTCCTATTAAGATTAAATGTCTTTTTAGAGTTAAGCACACTTATTAAGAAATAACGCAAAATGTCTTTTGTATCCCTAATTAATTATTTCTCTTTCTACAATGGTCCATAAATTGCATTTACTAAGCATATTAAATAGAGGGGTAAATTAGGAAAAAATAGTGCAATATTGCATAGGGATTCCAAAACGACACTTATATAGAATAAAATGAAACTCTCTAAAAAGATATTTAATCTGAATAGGAGGGAGTATATTAATATAAGACTAAAAGACAATTTGCACCCCAAATTT
>CM035162.1:88713650-88768998 GCA_020205615.1 Panax quinquefolius
CCGAGTTTGGAACATAGACACCGATGAGTGGTGCATGCATCATAGCCCATAGCAGGTTGGCGTCAAGGCCGCAAAGAAAAAGACCGTCGACACCACTCTTCAAGAGTCAACGCAAATACAGACTCTATATAGAAAAATTTGCGCCAGTAAGCGCCATCACTAGAGAGGAGGCAAAGAAGAAGGCTTAAGTGTATAAAGAAGGAAGGAAGCTAATTAACTATGAACAATATGCTTAATTGACTTGAAGAACGAGGGATGTTTAAAACCTAAAGAATGATGTCTAAAGGTTGACGAATGATTACGTAAACGTAATAACAATGTAATACGATAAACCGTAACGAATGTTAAACAATCTAAGGCATGATTAGATTGAGAAGAAGAGTAAGATATAGTAGTGACCTTACTTGATTATATACGACCTAATGTGGTATGTTATGTGATCATGTATTGTAGAATCCTTAAAGACACAAAGGGAATTTGTATTAACTGTAGAAGACGCTAAAGGCAAGTATTCTGACCCTTGTCTAAATTATTTGGACAAGCTTTGTAATTCATGTACCTTACGCATGAATTGATGTATGATGAAGTCGAAGCCAATTCCTTCGGCTAGACTTAAGATGTTTTATGGATTTCTTATAATCTATCGAACTATTGTCAATGTTGTTAAGTTTTGCCAAACTATTTTGGTATGGTTTTCAAAAGAAGATTGAGTATGCATGAATAAATGTTTTGTCCTCAAACGACAGGCACGTGAGGTTTCCAAACCTTAAACGTACATACGTTTAAAGAAAGTAGTGTTGTAAAACATAGAGTACTATAGGCTGATCACCTAGACGTGCTCGTAAGATATGCCGGACTTACAGACTTGGTGCCGGGTTGTCCTTTTCAAAGAAAGAATGAAATGCTCAAGGTCTTGGACCGAAATTGATGTTTTACTGAATGATGTTCATTGTAAAACGTTTTAAAGAAAAGAGAAGTGCTATTTTGAATTATCAATAATACTTCATAACTATTGTTTCAGTTATTGAAGATATACGATTTATATGATTCAAGCCTGTTGTTTAAATGAAATTGTCATACTTGCTGAGCTAGTTATGCTCACTCTTGCTTGAACCATATGAATGCAGCTAAGACCGAACGGACGGAAGGATCCGGTAAAGATAAAGGAAAGGCCAAGGCAAACCAATAGATTGCCTTTGTAATAGTATAGGATGAATGTTGTTATTATTTGATATTATGACAAAGAACTATGTAATGGTTATAAAGAACCTGAGAATGAGAATATTGTTTTGGAATATATATGACATATTCATTCTTTTGAGGCATTTCAATTGAATGTATGTGTGAACTGTAGCACCGTACAGCACCATATGTCGGGTTGGAAGATACCCGGATTTGGGGGCGTCACAATGCCATACAAAGAAAAGATTACATTGATTACATCACTTTTTTCGTTTATTTTGTTAAAAGAAACCTTAAAATAAAGAATAACTCTTTGAAATAGGCATAGTGGATAATTTACTCCTCTACCAAAAAGTATTATATACCTAAGAATCTATGTTTAATTGCCAAGGTATAAAGCAGTGTAAGCCTCGGTATTCAAGAGAAAGGCTTATAACCATGGGCCAATTAGCACGTCATAACAATAAGAAAATAGACTTTTTAAAGATTATTTTCTAACCCTTGTTGAAGCTGAATAAATTGACCGGCTGAGGGCATGAACAATGAAATGAGCACATTCGTCCACGGCTCCACGCTATTCTAGACGAATATAAGTACGTGTGAAAATGTCCAACAACCAAAAAAGCGATGACTATCAAGCTACGAGTTAAATCCATATCCAGACTGCTCACCCAAACAATCATGGGTTCACAGAATGAATGCCTACAATTACCGTTTACCCTAAATGGATTAGTACATACTTAAAAGGCTCACGACCCAAATTAAGTAACACACTTGAGCTTAAGGCTCACTAATCAACTAGTGGTGTGCTCAAGGCTCTTACTGAGTCAAGATTTTGTCAGATATTAGGAGGAAATTAGAGAAGGCCTTGTGGTTCAATAAGTTTCACCGTCATAGTCATAAGCATATTGGATTGGCGGTTGCAGAGCCATGAATTTATTTTGTAAATAACCATAGTAAAAGATCATGTCCGCAAGAGATATATCTAATATAATAACCATTATCACTAGAAACTGATCTTATGGTTATCAGATAAACTCAATTTTTTTTCATTTATAGTATTTTAGAAGAAAAGGGTTAATCGGAAAACCTCTTCAATGCATTTGTTGGCATTGCTAGAAATATTACTTAATTGCTCTATATGTGGTCTCACATTTTCGCATGGATGCATTATTATTACATCTTTCGTGCTCTAAAAGTATTTTCCCCCAGAACAGTTTTTATTGAATTATTTTATTATTTTATTGGGTAATCTTTTTACCACAATGTTCTTTAAAAATACTTTCAATTTTGGCTGCTACTCTAGCTAGTAGAAACCCTGGCATTAGCAGGGGAGAAAGTAATAATTTGGTTGCCATTTATTCCGATGCCTGAACCCCTGTAATTTTGAAAATTCCTGGCTCATTATGGAACCAAAATCAAAAGGCAAGTGATTTGTAGTTTAGAAAACCTAAGATGCTCTGTTATACAATCTTATTGCCCTTCTAGCGATATCTTGATTCTTAAATTGGGTAAGGAGGGTTGTTGAATCTTATAATTTTCAGTTAATTCATTGTTATTTAGTTTCCCAAACCTGTTACTATCATTCTCCACTGGTTTTCTTTATGTGAGAGTTTACTTTGATAAATTTAAGAAGTGTACTTTGATAAATTTAAGAACAGAAAGTATAAATTTGTCACTTTGGTTAGGTAAACTGTAATTTACTGTGAAGTGTTCTAATTATCTGCAGATATGAAGGTGATGAGCTCTGGTCAATGAAAATCAAAGGTAGTGCTTTCCTGTGGCATCAAGTCCGGTGCATGGTTGCTGTACTATTTTTGATAGGCCAGGGTCTTGAATCCCCTAATGTGCGTAAATGATGTCCTTCTCAGTATTAATTGGATTAGGTTTTGTTGATATCCTATTTGTAATAAATGGACAGTGTAAATGACTAAGAACTAGGCATTTACTTTTCATCCACTATGTGCCTCGATACCATGGCTCAGGTTTTCATTATTGTAGATAATAAAAACTGAGATGCCCATGAGTTGGTCAGAAAGAGGTGAGAGTGAGTGGTGTAACAGCATTAGAATTATTGAACTGTCTTGATACAAAAATTTCGCATTCAGCTTTTTCCAGTTCTCAAGTGGTTAAGGGTCACCATTCAGTTAAGATATGCAGCACATGCACGATAAAAATGTTCGAATACCACAAGAATAAATATTGGTGTTGATCATCTGATAATAGCTGTTTTTGTTAAAAACAAATTTTAACTGCATTATAATAGACATGATAAATACTTGCCTTCTTTACTGGGCATGTGGGGGGTGGGAAATTTTTTCAATTACAATATATTTAGTCCGTGTCGTCTAACTGGAACTGATATCAAGTGCATACCTTTGTAGGTGTTAGATGTGTTACTTGATGTTGAAAAAATATCAAGGAAACCTCAGTACAAAATGGCTCCGGAGAATCCGCTGGTTCTTCAATCCTGTGAATTTGAAGGTGTCAAATTCAAGTGCTCCACAGGTATTTTTGACGGCTGTATTTCTTTATCTTCATTGCAACCTCTAACTGATAAGTTATACTGGATTCAAAATTTTGCTTTAGTTGCCTACTGTATATACTCGCTGTCCATTCAGACAGATTTCATGCACATTAAGAAATGTTAGAAGATTATTCTATTAGAGGATATTATTAGAACTTGGTCACCAAGTATACTTGGTGCCCACACATACTTGGTCCTTACTCAATTTGAGGGGGTGTTGAAGATAAAATAATTCCGTGTTATGGTTCGTTCGAGTCTTTTATATGTTATGTAACAAGTTATAAGTCGTGATATAAAACTTCCAATTTGAGGGGGAGTGTTAGAAGATTATTCTAGAATTATGATTCTATTAGAGTATAATGTTATTAGAACTTGGTCACCAAGTGTGCTTGGTGCTGATGAGGATGGAAGCAGAAGAAATTTAATATTATTAGGTTATTATTATGTATTATTACATCCGTCTCACAATAAGTGATTTTTTAGACTTAATATTTTTTCTCAAAATAAGTGATGTGTTAGAACTCCAATACAATTTTTACAATATTTTCTCATATATGCCCTTATGCATTCAATAGTATTTATTGCATCTTGCAATCACTACAATTAAATGACACTCATTAACTCTTCAACTTCAAAGAAAATATATTAAGGATATTTTTGCCATTTTAGCTTGTGTATTGGTATGTGTGGTTTAAGCTAAAAAATCACTTATTATGGGACGGAGGTAGTATTATTTATGGTAAAACTATGTTTTTCACCACTATACTTGGCAAGTTTTACTTATTACACCACTGAACTTTTAATTTTTTGTATTACCCCATTAAACTAATTAAAACATTAAAATTGGGTCATTCTGTCCAAAAAAGTTGACAGACGTTAAAGTAGTGCTGACGTGGCGCTGATGTGGCAAAAAAATAAAAAAATAAAAAAATATTGCTTGTGGCAAAAAAATAAATCAAAAACAGATTTTTTTTTTTTAAAAAAATGAACATTTTAAAAATAACAAAAACATAATAAAATAAAACAAAAAATAAAAAAAGTTTTTTTAAAAACAGATTTTTTAAAAAACTGATTTTAAAAAAAAATAGAATTCTATAAAAATATATTTTTTTAAAAACAGATTTTAAAAAAAATAGAATTCTATAAAAATATATTTTATTAAGAACAGTTTTTTTTTTTAATAGATTTTTTTACAAAAACAGATTTTTAAAAAAAACAGATTTAAAAAAATAGAATTCTAAAAAATAAATTTTTTTTAAATGCTGATTTTTTTAAAAATAGAACTTTTTTTTAAAAATAGAATTTTTAAAAAAGCGCTTTTTTAAAAAAAAACAGTTTTTTTTTAAAACATAAATTTTTAAAAAATTCTGTTTTAAAAATTCTAATTTTTTAAAAAATCTGTTTTTAAAAAATTATATATATTTTTTTAAAATCTGTTTTAAAAAAAATCAATTTTTAAAAAAATCTGTGTTTTTAAAAAGTTCCGTTTTTTTACAAATTCTATTTTTTTAAAAAGTTGTTTTTAAAAATATATATTTTAATGGAATTCTGTTTTTTTAAAATATGTTTTTTAAAAATTCTGTTTTAAAAAAAATTCTATTTTTTTAAAAAATCTGTTTTTTTTATTTTTTGTTTTATTTTATTATGTTTGTCATTTTTAAAACTTTAAAATGTTAATTTTTTTTCAAAAAAATCTATTTTTGATTTTTTTTGCCATAAAAACAATATTTTTTTATTTTTTTTGCCACATCAGCGCCACGTCAGCACTACTTTAACGTCTGTCAACTTTTTTGGACGGAATGACCCAATTTTAATATTTTAATTAGTTTAATGAGGTAATACAAAAAATTAAAAGTTCAGTGGTGTAATAAGTAAAACTTGCCAAGTATAGTGGTGAAAAACATAGTTTTGCTTATTATTTATGGATGATTTTAATGTAATTACTTTATTTAGTAGATAATATTAGGATATATTTAATTATATTAGTAGAATACTCTAGAATATTAATTATTTAAAGTAGTAGATAATTACTAAGATTTCATTTTCTTATTTAATTAGGTTACTTAATATTTTACTTGGGCCATGTTTGTTTGCCAGGATTATAATGGGACTATAATCCCAAGACTATTAATCCTAATCACGTGTTTGTTTTTTATGGGATTATTTATGGGATAACTTAAAATAATCCCATGTTATTTTTGTTTTTTTTTCAGGATTAATTAAGGTATTGAATTAAAAAAATATTGTTTGGACTATTATACTCTTACTAATAATAACATATTTTAAACTTATTTATACATAATTTTTTTTTAATATTTATTGATTATGTATACACCCACCCTCACACCCACACCCACACCCACCCCCACCCGCACCCGCAAAAAATAATATTTTATGATTATGTATACACTCCCACCCCACCCACTCCCACTCCCACTCTCACCCTGCCCACCCCCACTCCCACTCCCACCCCACCCCACCCCCACCCCCACCCCCACCCACACCCACTCCCACCCCCACTCACCCACCCACCCCACCCCACTCCACTCCACTCCACCTCCACAAAAAAAAATAATATTCAAGTGATTATGTATACACCCCACCCCACCCCCCACCTTCCACTTTCCACCTTCCACCTTTACCAAAAATATAATATTCAAGTGATTATATATACCCACCCCACCCAGTCCCCAGCCCCACCCATCACCACCACCACCACCACCACCAAAAAAATAATATTTAGTGACCCTACCCCGGCCAACCCCACCCCCCAAAAAATGATATTTATTGATTATGTATACACCCACCCCGCCAAATTTCACCCTAGCCCCATCCACCCAAAAAAATAAATTATATTTACTTGATTATGTATATACCCCTTCGCCCCTTCACCTCCAAAAAAAATAATATTCAGTGATTATGTATACACCCCACCCCACCCTCCCCCCCCCATCCCCAAAAAATAATATTTAGTGATAATATATACACCTCACCCCCACCTTGCCCACCCCCCCAAAAAATAAAATAAAATAAAATAATAATATTTAGTCTTTGTATCAGTAAATTTTAAGTTGCCAGTAATAATAACAGAAATTGCAGGATATGATGGTCATTTTAAAAAAAAAATTAAGGTTAATTTTGTTTAGCAATTTTTAATCCCAAATGCTAGGGATTATAATACCAGGTAGAACACGGTATTAAATAATTCCTCATCTTAAGCTATTTTATAATCCCAGGACTAATAGTCCCAAGCTCAAATTTAAAAACAAACAACACTTGGGATTAATAGTCCTATCCTAGGGTAATCATTGCAAATAAACATAGCCTTAGTCTCAAAGTATTAGGTTTTTTCCTATTTATAAACACTTTAATCAATCATTATGAATTATTGGATGATTGATATTTTATTGAATTACCCTTGTACTTTGTGGCTTATAGCCTCTTTTATATCTCCTTTGAATCTCTTTTATTCCTTCCATTCTTGTCTTACATCAGGTGCCCACAAATACTTGGTCCTTACTCAACTAGTAGATTATATATATATATATATATATATATATATATATATATATATATATATATATATAGATTTTAGTACTCTTTGTAATGAACTAACTACAATATTCAATACAACTATTTTATCACTAACACAAACTTTGAATATCCAAATTATATTTTGTAAGACTATATACTACAGGCTTAATTAATAGTCAAAATTAAGTACTCCCTCTGTTAAGCCCTGGTTGACTTTTTTGCTCAAATTAAGAAAGAGGATAAAATGATAAAATTATCCATATTTAAATTCTCATTTAATTGCATAGTTTTCTGCACATGCTAGTGATGCTATATTTATAGAGAATAGATATGTATTAGCAAATAAATAAATAAACGGACTACCAATAATCCTATTCTAACTTCTAAGCAAAAAATATAAAAATAAATAAATTTGCACCTACAGAAACAAATTGAAAAGCAAAGTAGTTGGTCCTTTATTTATTGGGTCGCCATTAATGGTGGCACTCAAACCTAAAGCAATTTCTAAATTTAAAACCAAGCTCAAAGAACAAAATAAACACAGTCTGGTTCTATTAGTTGTTGTTCACCCTCCAATTTTGTGCTCACTGCTCAACCTCTGCTCTAAACTCGGGGAGGAAGTCTAGTGGTACAAAGAGATGGTACAGATATTGCACTCACCTATATTTTAGGTGGTGTCTAGTTGGATGGAATTTGCGTTGGAATGGAATGCTGATTTTGGTTGGAATGATCATGTGGGTAAAAATAATCCACCAATGACGAGTTGTCGCGTGTTATTTCTAGATCCCTATTTAGGAAGGGCAATATAATAATTTTGCTCGCGCAATATTCTAGAGGTATATTAAATTAAATAAAGGATATAATTCCCATGAAGTTTAACCAACTAAGGATTGACAACCTGGAAGGTCTGTGAAACCATGTAGGATTTTAATTCCCAACTCCTGAAGGAGAGGATTCTCATGCTATAAATAAGGGATATTCCACTAAATTCAAGGTACACAATTCTGACTCCAATAATAATTCTTTCTCCTTGTATCATCGTTCTGACTTGAGCATCGGAGTGTCCTCCCGGAGTCCCCCAACTCCGGTGGACTTTTTGCAGATTTCCAGCGAAGTCAAGGTGCTCAAACGGTGGTCGAAGTTCGTGGGTTGATCGAAACTTTAATTTGGAGCTGTTGATTGACGCATTAGATTGGCGCCATTTGTGGGAAATGAACAAAAAGTCATTCTCTTACAAACCAAAAATTCCTAGTGAATAATCGGGCTTCAACACCTAATCAATCCACCACTATGATCACTTTTTTTTTATTGGGAAGTCGTTTTGTCATACAACGTAATCCTTGGTAGGATATGACTAAATAAATTTAAAGCTATCCCCTCTACATATCATATGAAATTGAAGTTCCCAACAACAAGTGAAATATAGGAAGTCAAGGGTGATTAGAAAGTAGCTAGAAGTTGCTACTTATTAGCCATTAAGCACAATAGTGTTGGGAAGCAAGTCTTGCCTATTAATTCTGTAGATGTGAGGGATGAGCATAAAGAGCAAAGAGGAATTTCATTGGAAGATGCAGATATTGAGAAAATTACTTATGTGGGTTCTAGTTTGAAAGAGAAAATTGAAGACAAACTCGTCCAATTCCTGAGGTACAATAAGGATGCATTTGTTTGGACAACAATTATTATTAATAGATTCCATGACACGCTTGCGTGAGGTGGTCGTCGCCCAGATCATTACTAGCAAAGTTGTAAGGTAGAACACGCACGAAACCTTAACCTTTCGTCTATATGGAGATGACAACCTTGGTACAATCGATAGTGTAGGAAATCACGTCGAGTGAAACACCTACGACACCTTGACCCGTTACTTATATGTAAGCAAGAACCTTGCTGCAATCGACGATTGATGTGGTAGAAGACGTTAAACACAACTATGTATTGTTCACTGATAAGTCGAGTTTGAACCTCACATAAAAACTAATACAGTTCGGGAGTTCCCAAAGAACCAAAAGGAAAATAATCTCACAAGAATTTTTATTAATAATCTGAAGTGTTCCTGAATTACATCAGTCAAATCCTTATTTATACTAATCCAAAGTAACCATAATCATATAAGGAATAACAAATGAAATTGGAATGGAAATCCTAGCTAAAAAACATCTTAATAACATTAGAATGGGAAAAACTACTAAAAATCCCGTGAAATCTGCTTCAAAATCTTCCAGAAACGCGCTTGGACACTAAAATTAGAAAGGGGAGCGCTGCTGCGCTGGTTTGGAGTGCAGTAGCGCTTGAGAGCGCTGCTGCACCGCATTGTAGCACAACTGCGCTAAACATTCTGTCAGTCTGGTGTGAACTCCAACATAGGTTGCTCAGTCATGAATTGAACTAAGCTAACGAACTTAGATTCATCTTTAATTGCCCATGAACCCTTATTGGACTGAATCAATCTGTTAAGTCCTTTGAATCGTTTAGCTCGTGACCTCGTAACTAGACCAATAGGCACTTGAACTGGATTTGCCCATGCTTGACCTCCGCGACTCCCGTCCATATCCAAGCTAGGCATGTCCTCATCATTCCTCTCCTCTTGAAAAGAATTTGTCCTCAAATCATCACCTACATCAAATAGACTTAGGTCAGAAACATTGGATGTTGCACTAACATTATACTTACCAGATAAATTCAGTTTGTAAGCATTGTCGTTGACGCGCTCAAGGACTTGAAAAGGACCATCTCCCCTCGGAAGAAATTTAGACCGCCTTTGAGATGGAAATATTTCTGTTCCTACAGGTTAGTATCAAAGCTGTAGGTTATAAACCTTAAGTGGGGGGAAAACCTTAGGATTATAACCTTAAGCAAGATAGAGAAAACTTATTTAGAGTTGTAAGTGAGAAATTGATGAAATGAATCAATAGTAAGATATGTAGACACCTAGTGTTCATGGATGGTGTACTGGTGATGTACAAATTAAGATTGTTTAAACTGATTGTTTGATGTCCGGAGATGATGAAATAGTTACGGAGAGGTTGGCAGCTGTTGCACCAATGCCAGTAGCCGAGGTGCCAGCTCAGAGTGAGTCAGTTGAGGAAGTTGTAAGAGACGAACCTATGGTGAATTTGGGAAGCGATCATGATGAGTATCCTGAAATGGATTTGAATGAAGATGAAGAGGTAGAATCTAAAGAAGTTAAGGTGGAGTCAGAGATTAAGACCGAAGTAGGAGAAAAAGGTCAAGAATCTGCAAAAGTTCAGGAGCTACGGAATAATGTGTTTCTTTTGGAGGAGTTGTGGAAGACGGAGAGGGCATTACGCGAGATGACAGATGAAAGGAATGATCTGAAGGCACAAGTGGATAGAATGAGGACTGAAGGTGGTGGATCATCGGAGTCGAGCAAAAGAAGGGTAGCAATAAAAGGAAAAAGGAACAATGACAGCGATAGTAATTCAGGAAATTCAAATCCAAAGAAGAAGCAAGCATGTGACTAGTGTGGAAAGACTCATTTGGGAGAGTGTATGATGGGGAAGAATGTGTGTTTCAATTGTGGACAGAAAGGACATTTCGCCAAATTATCCTAAGCCAAATAAAAGAAGATGTTTTTCATGTGGTGGAATGGGTCATGGATTCAACAAGTGTTCTAAGAAGAAGATAGGTGAAGGGAGTGGATTATAGACAAATTAAGCATAACCAGTAGTACCTTTTGGTAGTGAGAAGCAATATTAAAGATTGTAATATTGTAAGTGATGAGTAGGTATATGTGAATATATATATGTCTGTATCAATGTAATCTTTGTTTTCAATATGAATAGTAAGAATAATTTTGGTGAATTTCAACTTTTTGTGTAAAGTTGTGGTAGTTAATCCCGATTTTTGAAAACAAAGGGATAATAACTGATTAAAGTAGTATGTGTTATGTACTAAAAATACTATGTGCTATTTGAATAAATATGCGATTATATGAGAAATTTATGTTAAATTCTTATTATACTAATAATAAGATGTAGTGTAGAGATAAATGATTAAAGTAAGTTTTTATTTAAACAGATAATGCCGCCAAGTAAGGGAAGTATAACTGAAAATATGGAACAATTTTTGAATCTGAAGCAGAAGAGTATGACAGTGATAGAGTATTTCGTCAAGTTCAACGAGTAGGCTAAATTCGCTCCACATAGAGTGGACACTGAGGAACTCAAGGCGCGATGTTTTAGGAACGGATTGAAATCATTGGTACTCAAGAAGTTAGATGTGCTGCAAATTGATTCATTTTCGACTTTGTTGGAGAAAGCAATTATTGTTGAGGGAGGAATTGAAGTCGTATCGAAGAATAGTCAAGAACAAAGAAAAGAGATTGAAGAAGATAATAGGGTAGATGGTAGTGGAAATAGTAATTTTAACAAACGTAAGAGGAATGATAATGTTAACTCGGGGAAGAAAGGTGCGCCGTGTGCAGTTTGTGGGAAGAACCATCAAGGAGTTTGTTTAAAGGGAAGAAGAGTATGTTTTAATTGTGGTCAAGAGGGACATGTTTCTCTCAATTGTCTCAGTCCAAAGAAGATACAAGGTTGTTTTTGTTGTCGATCGTTAGAGCATTCGTGACTGCCCAAAGAAGAATGCGAATAAGGGAAACAACAATAAGGGAATCAGCAGCGGAACAATATGGATCAAAGAATCAGCTCAGCAAGGAAGACCAACGACATTCACTTTTAGCATGACGGTTCCAGACGCAGTGGCTACACTGGAGGTGGTGACAGGTAAAGATTTTGTTTAGTAATATAATTACGTGAGTTGGGTAGATATCGCTGTGAGTTGTTTCCGTTTATTGATCCAAGTCATAGGTTAATATATGAGACACAAATTAGTATTGTGTTGATAAGAAGGAATTGATGATACAACTTTAAAGGGAGAAGGTTCAAAAATGCCCCCGACTTTTACCCCGATGTCTACCGAGCACCCTATACTTTTTTTTTGTCCAACAATACCCTTAACGTTACATTTTTGGGTCGCTCGTGCTTCACAGTTAATAACAGATTGCCAAATAGATAAAAACGATGATGGACGCGGCGGGCGTGGAGGCTTAAATATAAAACATATTCTAAATAAAACAATATACATCATTTAATCAAAACAAAAAAAATACTAAAATTCAAAATAAAAAAAGCATAACATATTTTGAATATTTTGTATATTACTAAAATATATTACTAAAATATTTTGAATATTAACGTTAATATATTGTGAATATTAAAAAAATATTTTAATAATAATATTATTTTAGTAATAATGTTGAATATTTTGAATATGACTAAAAAAACAATGTAATATTAATATTTTGTAATATTAATGTAATATTTTGTAATATTAACGTTATTACTAAAATAACGTTATTTTTATTATATAAAATATTCAAAATATTACTAAAATAACGTTATTACAAAAATAACGTTATTTTTTAGTAATATTTTTTAATATTCAAAATATATCAATGTTAACGCTTTTATATATTTTAGTTACGTTAATTAAAATAGTATTTTATGATATTAGTTACGTTAATTAAAACAAGATTTTTTATGATATTAATCATAACATAATAGTATTTTGTAATATTTCATTAATATTAAAATAGTATTTTATGATATTAATGTTAATACTAAAATACTATTTTGAAATACTATTTTAATTAACGTTAATGTAAATGCCGTATAAAATATTAATGTTATGATTTTAATATTCAAAATATTAAAAATAATTAATGTTATGATTTTAGTATTTTAATGATGTAATTTGAATTTTTGTTGTTTTGATTAATTAACAACATAATTTGAATTTTAATATTTTAGAATTTTTAATTTGATTTTTTCTAATATTTTAGTATAATTTTTAATTAGTATTTTAGTATTTTTTTTAATTAGTATTTGATGTAAATATGTTATGTTTTGAATTTTAGTATTTTGATTAAATGATGTAAATATGTTATACAACTTATTTTATTTAATTAGTTGTTTTGATTAGTTAACAAAATAATTTGAATTTTAGTATTTTGATTAAATGATGTAAATATGTTATTCTTTTTTTATTTTGAATTTTAGTATTTTTTGTTTTGATTAAATGATATATATTATTTTATTTAGAATATGTTTTATATTTAAGCCTCCATGCCCCTACCATGTCATCGTCGTTTGTCTATTTGACATTTTTGTTAATGGCAGGGGCACGAGCGACCCAAAAATGAAACGTTAAGGGTATTTTTGGACAAAAAAAAGTATAGGGTGCTTGGTAGACATCGGGGTAAAAGTCGGGGGCATTTTTGAACCTTTTCCCCAACTTTAAAAGACATTAGAATATAAGAAAGCGGTAATTCCGGGGACGGAATCCTTATAAGGAGGGGAGAATGTGAGGACCCAGAATTTTAAACAATTCTAATTTTTACGAATAAATTTTTTTTATATTAATATTGGTATTGATTATCAATATTGTGATGAGTATCTGTGATACGAGTTTAGTAAGATGGTCAAACTGTGTATTGACAGAGTAATATGAGGGAAGTTTTGTTTAACAGCCGATAGAATTATTTAGAAACTGTGTATAGGCTTATAGTATGCTATGCGGGGAGTAATCTGGAACTGGAATCATGCTCATAGCATGTCCAGATTCCAAGATATTGATGGTCAAAGTGAGTTGACCGACCATGACTTGGTGTTTTTGGGTAACCCAGAAAATACCCAGGAAGGTCTGACAAGGTTTTGTTGAGCTTGAATCTGTCAGATGTTATGTGATTTGTTTATGATAGTGTATCAATGTTATACTCTGTTATATGGACTATAGATTCATGGCTTTAGATCACTTAAACAGCAAACAAAATTAAAGTAGTGGGCAGTTAAAGTGAGTTGACCGAGCACGATTTTGGTTTTCTGGAATTTCTAGAAAACTCAAGAACACAGTTTCTGACAAGGTTTGACCGGCTCAAATCTTGTGATTTTGATGTAGTTAGACTAACCTAGTGTAGTATATTTGTTCTTTGACATGAGGACTACCAGTTTGTACCATTTTAACACCTAAACAATGACCAGAGACCGGATTAATCAAGGCACAAAGTACCTACTTGAAACTGTCTGAGTTTCTGGGTAACCCAGAAAACCAAGAACAGGTCTGACAACGTTTTTGAAGCTTTAGATCTTTATGTTGTGATGTAGTATGACCTTGATGATTGTTGATACATGTAGTATTACATCAATACTACATGATCAGTACCTTAGCAAGCCCAGAAACACTTTGAACAATGAATTATAGTTGGTCAAACTAAGCACCTAGAATTTGACTGAATGTTCTTGAGGCTTAAGAACACCAATAGTGACAGTTTCTGTCGCTAAAGGCTTTAGCGACAGTTTTATTCAAATTAATTAATTTAATTTCCAATAAATAAGAGAAAAATAGAAATTACTTTCTAAAAATTCCAAAATGAGTTTTAAAAATTATTTTAAGTTATAAAAATTAACTTTTGATAATTTGACATATTTTTCATTAATATTTGTATTTATTTGAATATTAATGATATTTGGTAAAAATGATTTTAATATTATAAAAATGATTTTAAATGATAATAAAGTGTTTAAAAATATTTTAAGTTATAAAATATGACTTTTAATATTTTGAGATAAATTTCATTAATAATTTGATATTAATGATATTAGATTTATTTAATAATTATATTAAATAAATGGTTTAAAATGGTTTTATTGCTTTAAAATTCATTTAAAATGATATAAGTGATTTAAAAGTATTTTAAGTTATAATAAATGACTTTTAATATTTTGATGAAAAATACATTAATATTTAAATATTAATGGTAATTAGTTAAAAATGATTTTAAATGTTTTAAATATCATTTAAGGGAATATTAGTGTTCTAAAATATTTTGAGTTATTATAAATAACTTTAATATTTTGACAAGTATTTCATTAATATTTTAATATTATTTAAATATTAATGATAATGGGATTATTTAGAATTTAAATCATTTAAAAAATGATTTCAGTGTTTGAAAAATTATTATAAAATATAATAATTATTTGAAAATTATTTTAAGCTTCCAAAAAATATTATGAATGTTATTTTAATTATCTAAAATAATATTGAAGCTATAGAGTAGAGTTTTATTAAAAATAAACTCGTTAAGTTATCTGATAGGGTGATCGGAACACCGAATTGAGATCGAAGTCCAACCAGACTGAACTAGATTGACCTGATAAGTGTTTGTATAGATTCTAAACACTGTTGTGATTATGTGATTACGTGTCTAAGTGATATAGTGACATTAAATGATAGTATTATGTGTTGCTAATTGCGAGATCGATATTTTTGATTATAGATTTTTCAAACGCAGCTAAATTATATTGTGTAGCAGTAGTCAACGGCGAAGGCAAACCCCCAGAATGTTTTTATTGTTGATTGAGGACGGGGTGCTCAGTTTTGACATTTAGCATAGTGGGGGAGATATTTTACATCAACTGGAGGCCAGTTACCAATGCCGTTTGATCCTTCCCATAATTACCAATGCCTCTCCCCGATTTATTTATGATTTTTTGTTGTTTCTGTTACTTTTTTAGTCTATTCAGTGAAGCTAATTGGTGTAGTACTAATTATTAAAGGAGCTACACACATAATATTAAACACCCATTAATTATAGAAGCTGGACAAAAGGAATTATGAGACAGTATGCATTCCGCAAATTAAAGACATGATGGAATTTTTAAATTGCACCTTCCGGGGGTCTAAGGCCCGGAAGGGTTTTAAATTTGTTCTATAAATTGGGGCAAATACGTTATTTCCCATCAAAATCCCTTCTGGAACTAAAAGTTGTCCTTACGAGCCTTAGACGCTGGAAGGTGTTTTATATGTAAAATAGATGCCGCTTAGCTATGAATGGTGGGAGATACACTAGCTGGAATAGTACTCCCATCTAGTGCTAGCTATGAATCACTATCCTATATATATATATATTTATTTATTTTCAGTTTCTCTAGTTTATTCTATAAATTATAATTTAAAACATATTTATGGTTTCCATGGTTTGCCCAGTTTGACTTGATGGTATAAGAAGATTGCAGTTTCATATCATTCTGGTCTCTTTTAGTAGTCCCATATAAGTATAAAAATTTGAATTCTTGTTTTAGTCAGACTTCCAAGGCAAGCTTTGATTTGGGGGTAAAGTGCAAGTTTTTCAAATATTGTGGGTATTATTGAGACCATACCTGAGCAGCGAGTCAAATCGGCATATCTTTGAAACCTATGCAGCCATTTACCCCTGCATACCCATAGTTTCACCACTGTTAATACTTAATTGTCTATATTTGTCATGAGCTATGTTGATCAAGTGCTAAACTTGATTCCTTCATAAATAACTTATGGTGATAGTTGACTGTAATTCCTAATTTTAGATTTGTCATGCCATCCAATATATTGTTTCTTTATCTTGGTGAGTTTTGTTGGAAAGGGTATAGTAGCTAATGTACATTCTCATGTATGGATTTTATTCATAGATGCCAGACAAGCTTTGCAGTTACACTTTGAAAAGGAATGCCAGACATACAAACTCCAAGCTGCAATCTTTCACGAGGCTCTGCTAAGCTGTTCACTTACTGAAAATGGTGTGGAGCATTGCTACGCCTTTCTTTGTTTTATACTCCTTTTTTTCCCAACTCCTCTGCTAAGAGCTTTAAATTTCCAGATGACAGTGTATCGAGTTATGGAGTAAAAAAGAAAGTGGCTTTGCATGTTCCCCTCATGTCACGACCAACTGAGCGTGAGTCTTTTCTTCCTTCAATTTTACAGAGGTTGAAGCTCTGGAATGCCTCATATGTGATGTCAATCTTTTTCCCCCTTGGATAAAAATGATCTGAAGTTGTTTGCTTGACCATTGTGCATGTAAGTAATGTATGATGCCAGTGTCTGCCTAAGAGATTAACAGGCTTTGAAACTTGGGAAAAATGTGGAAATGGAAATGAAAATAATATATAAAGTAACAATATCAAGTTCCCTTAATGAATACCTATCCAACTATATATATTTTCATAAACCTAATATCAAGTCCAATGCTTCTTGGAAAATATTTCTTATTTTTATTTGCATTTTATTGTTCGGCTAAATACATTTCTATTACACTGAGTACCATCAGATTCATAATTCGGCCTCCAAAGTAATTGGACTAGCAATTTACTACATAAACTACTTAATTGCATACAATGTCCACCCCAAAATCAATTTCCGGCGAAAATTGACCGAAATACCCGACCCGGTCGGCAACCTAATTGGATCCAATTGCTTTTATACGATTTGACTGTATTTAGATACGGGTTGACTTCATTAAAAAGTTAAAATACTTGGACACATAATTAACTCCAAATTAAAATATTTCTAAGTACAATTAACCTCTTAAAATCCTCTAAATACAATTAATCCCAAATAATGTTGATTTTAAAAATATAAAGTTAAAAATTATACAAAATAATGTTTTAACAAAAAATTACAAATAAAACCCCCCCGAAAAACTCACCCCCATCTCTCCTTACCATCACCGCCCCTCTCCAACACTACTGCTGCTCCACCACAGTCGGACCACAGCCGCACCACCACTACCACCACCATCATCAAACACCCATTTCTTTCCTAAACCCTAACTTTATCTCAAATTGCACAATCACAACAATAAATATCATTCCAATTGAATAGACTATGACTTATGTTTTTTTGTATTGTTTGTCATGGAGAAAGAGATCCGAGGGTGGGAGGTAGGGGCGGGGACGGGGACATGGGTTGGGAGGCGGGTGGCGGGAAGTTGGAGGCGATGGTGGGAGTGGGAGCTAACGGGGGTGGGGGAAAGCAGCGGGGGACGCAAGACGAACGTGGGAAGGGGACAGCTGGAAAGGTGAAGAAGTGACGGAGGAGGGGAAGGAGAACTGACGCGTGGAGGAAGAAGACATGATGGAAGAGGGGAAGGAGAAGTGAGAATTAAGTGATCTAGATTCCTTCATCCTTTTTTCTATTTCTTTCTTTTTTAAAATAAAAAAATGTATAGTTTAGAAGTTTAGATAAATACTCCTTTGTTCATTTACCTTGTATATCATTTAATTTATAAAATTTTAACATTTAAATTTTGCTATTAATTTTTTAAAGCTTTAATAACAATCGTAATATTTGTTAACATGTCTCATTTTTTTTTATTTTGTTTATTTTTTCTATAATTAATTTTTTTTTAATGAAATCAAACCATATGTGAATACGGTCAAATAGTATAAAACAATTTAGCTAGCCGGAAAATCAAGTATTCCGGTCAATTTTCGTCGGAAATTGATTTTGGGGTGGATATTGTATGCAATTAGGTAGTTTATGTAGTAAATTGTAAGCCTAATTACTTTGGAGGCCGAATTATGAATTCAGTGGTAGTTGGTGTAACATAAACTGTATTTATCCCTTTATTGTTTATTACTTTTTCTTACTTTTCCCTCACCTTTTCCAAGTTCCAAATACGTCTAGTTCACCAAATGAAGGCAGGGAAAACTTGAGTATGGCAATTTCAGTAGGATAATTTCTACTGGGATCATCTGCACTTGAAACCAATCACTCTTTCATCCATAAGGTTTATCATAGTACTCCTGTGACATTACTAGCATGAAGTGAAAAAGGAGGTAAAAAGAAGAAAAATGTTCTCTAAATAATTTTTCATCATATATACGCTTCTGGTGTAAATAGAGAGAGAGTACTCAATATTTTAGAATAAATCTGATGTTTTGGTTGATCAATGCAACTTTTGTACATGAAGTCATGGTCAGTGGTTACTTCATCGAGGAGGATGCTTTCACTTGAGTTTTTTGTTTTCATTACTGGTAGCATGATGCTTCGATTACCTTGGTTCTATTTTCAATTATCCTCCTTGCGTAGAGAGTTTATACTCTATTATGTAGGCATTCTGCAATATACTTGCATTGCCTAGGGAGGCATCACTTTTGAGTTGTTTCTCCAAGTTGCCATCATATTCATGCATAATGACAAATTTAGAGCGGGGAAACGCATGGCGTAATCACGTCCCATATTTCATAACCTTCTCCCAACTACCACGGTTCTATCACAAAAACTTGCCTTCCTCGATATATATATTTACCCCTATGTTAAGCCTAACTTCATTAACCATCATTGCCTCATTTTGTAGGTACTTCTATTGCCTTTTTACTATCCTGCTTAATTTCTTCTAATGCTTGAACTTGTTCCAGCGTCTTATGAAGAGCGATGTACTAAATTGAAGAGGGTGCACCAAGATAAGATTGGTGTACTAAATTGAAGGAGCGCCAAGATAACATTGATTAATATGTTATCCAGAAGTAGATTATTGGACGCTGTCTAATTGTGTTACCTTCTGTTGTATGTATCAATTTTTTCCCTTGATACTTTATTTTAGAGCATATTGTTACTTTGAAATGTGCAGTCACTATTATCTAAATTTACAGTGTTTTAGCAATGTCAATCTCTCTATTTCTCTTTGGCCAGTTAACACGTGTTTTTCTTTTTTGGACTTTTGGAGTTCAAGGTTTTATTTTCCAAAATTTCAATTTAATTTCTTCACATTTGTATGTATCAGTTCCTTGAAACTAAAATGACACCATATGCTAGTTGCTCACATGGCTGTCAATTGGACTCTGTGAGCTGGGTTCAAGGTTATTAAGCTCGGTCTAATTTATGTTGGGTTTGGGGTCATTGTTGTTTAAGATCGACCCATTTTAAATTGTCGTGGTGGAGTTTGGATTCGGTCCATTTGGGCCTATAATAAGTATGTCCAAACTCAGACCAAATAAGTTTACGAGCTTTGAACCTAATTTTGAAAGTAAGTATAAAAAGTAATACAATTAAGATTAATTCTTAGACCCAAAAATGAAAAATATAACCTCAAATAACTCGCTTAAAATGTTAAACAAACATTGCATTAGAGTTTATTTATCATTTAAAAAATTTCATCTTAGTATTGTTAGATTTTTAAGTTTTTAGTATTGTTAAATATGATCTTTAATAACTCACTTAAAATGTTTAACAAACATTGTTTCGATTAACATTAGTAGCCATTTTGATAGACTATCATTTTAAATATTTCATCTTTACCTTGTTAAATATAATTACTATATTTTATTGTGAACTTGAAGAATTGAACACTTGTAGTTAACATGGTATCTAATTTTCAGTCAAGTCAAAACGATCTTATATGAAGATATAATTTGAGATATAAATTTTTAATAATTAATTAATACAAATGATCTATAATTATGGGTTGAACAATCTTTGGCCAAGCTCGATTTGATTTTTATTTCGAGTTTAATTTTCTTTTGAAGTTTATTCTCACTCCCAAAACTTAATTCGAATGAGTTTTTAATAAGTTAAATGATTAAGTTTCGAGTTTGACTCCTATACTATAACACAGTAGATTATTTATGCTAGGTGTAGTTAGTGGCTGTAGACACCTAAAATTTGTACATATTTTCTCTAGTAATTGCAGGAGGATAATAGTGTCATTTCACCTTGAGGCCAGGATGTCATACCAAAGATCACGAGGCTCAGGACGATTACTTGGAGTCCACACAGTGACCTCTAAGTGCCATACTGGAGTGCGAACGATTATTCGACGTATACAGAAGGATGGTTTTCCCCGTTTTTCTCTATCTTTCCGGATCCGGAATTGATCAAACTTTATGCCATTGTGTAGCTCTTGAAAAGAACTTTCCAAATTGATATGACACATTTTCTAAGTCATCTCGGTTTGAAGGTTATGAATGTTTCAATGCACAACACAAAAGCTGATGGTACGACACGAAAAATAAGGCACGTGGCCCCACCCCCAGGCTGCTGCAGGTAGACCTGCATCAGACCAAGGGAGGCTATAAATAAGTGGCTTGACTCATTTCCTTGGAGAAGGGGTATTTTAGAGAGAAAATGTGTTATCTAGTGAGAAAAATAGCAAAAATAAGAGAAAAACGTATCTAACTTGGATCTAAATCTAATTTTTCTTATCAAAGTATCTCAAGCAACCCATAGGAGACATAAGGAGGAAGAAACTCCCGCTCCCAAGGTTCATTTCTATTCTCTATGCTTGTTTTTACTTATGTTTACGATTACATTGTTTGAGTTTTGTTTCGTTTATTTTGTTTTCTCGTTTTAATGTTCTCCTAGCATCCTAGATCATATCTAGTGGGGTGTGGATCCTATTTTGAGTCATTGGTTGTTAGAGAGGGTTTCTCACTATAGAAATTCCTCATAATCAGCTTATAAAGTAATTTTAATGATCATTCGATTTCGATATAGATCTAGCTTATTTTATCAATTGATAAATCTATAGATATATCCTATTTACTCCTTGCTTCCCGATACTCTAGTCCGTGAGTCGTTTTGACAAAATAAAAACCACGCATATATTTTTTTAAAAAAATTGTTTGCCAAAACTTTAATTGTAAATAGCTCCCCCTTCTCCAACCTTTTCTATTCCACTTTTTAATCCTCTCTCTCTCTCTCTCTCTCTCTCTTCTTTTGTCTTCCCCAAATCCTCTCAATTCTAATTAACCCAAAATCAACCTCTCTCCTTCCTCTCTAATTATCTTTGACCCAATAATCGCTTAAACGCTGTGAAATCATTCAACCTTACCTCTAGCCCAATCGCTGCTTTCACAAAATTAAATTTTGGGCTATGCTGATGATTTATATTTATTTACAAAGAATTTTTTGAAGTTGTGGGTGAGGGTTTTTCTATATATCCTTGACCTTTTTAATATAATCGTATCACTAGCTAACCATGTTCCACTTAATTTATATTTATGTACATGAGATTTATTGCAATTTGGATTCTTTTTTTTTTTGGCTGAATGTTGCTCTAGATTTAGTGAAAATATCTTTCTTTTGTGTAGTATCATTGACAGGTGGTTTTTTTTAATTTCTTGTAATTCATCTCAATTATGCACAACCAGTGGGGATCAACAAGAAGTGAAAGGAAAGGTAATCAAAAGGTATTTTAAGAAGTTATGTCATGTATGAATTCATGTCCTGTAGCAATAGAGAGCAATATATGAGCAATGTATATTGGCTCAATTTCTTGCAATTGGATCAGTTTTTTGATCGAGTTTGGTTGGTGTTGTGATATGGATCTAGTGCAAGGTTCTTTGATTTAGTCCAACTTATGTTAATTAGTCACGTCATATATATGTTCTAGTAGTTCAGATTGGTATAGTAATTTGGTTACTTTCACTTGGTGTATTGATGGATCCCAATTAAAGCTATGCAAATTTTAGAAAAGATAAAGTTCTACTCTTGTGGTGAGAACTAACCACAAGAGTTTTGATTGGAATAAGCTTTTATTAATGATTTAAAAAGAGTTTAAATAACAATAGGAAATAACAACTATTCCTAATTCACAGGTCACAACTCTGAGAGATAAGGTACTAATAGCTAAAAAAATAACAGGATAGCCGAATTTTATTAAACAAATAATAACCACTTATCATATTCTTAAAAAGGCATGACTTGAAAGTAGTATGCACATAAACTAATCATGTTTGATGATAAAATATATACTTTGTAATAATTTTATTCATTTATTAATAAAATGTATTAATTTATTAAAAGCTTTTAATTATCTACATGATGTTGCTTTATAATATGTGATAAACTCATAGTTTTAAGCAATGCTTTTAAAATAATGATGATGATCATTCTAATGAGATCTAAATTCTTAGAAAACTTAAAACTAAAATAGTTCCTAATCGTTGGATTACTAAATTGGGGATTAGTGAATCCGGATAGATTGGTACATACGTTACTTGTTTATTGAATGAGGATGATTGATCTCATGATCATTTGTGTGAAGACACTAAAACAAGTATGTAGGTTCTTATTAGAGAATAAGTTCACCGAACGTGGCTCGCTAAGGAATACTTAATGGAGTTTTACTTACCTGTCAATAGGAATTCCTATAGTGATAGTAGTACAAGTGATTCTTGGACTTGAGATCATCATAGTATCTTGTGTATGATAAATTATACTTTGACTTATTCCTTAAGACCCTTAGGGTATATCAAAAGGTATGCTTGGGTATAATAAGTTGTACATGGAGATAATATATGATCAATAAAGAATCTACCACTTATAGTAAAAGAAGAGAAATGTCCTATGTGATTCGATAAATCACAACCCAATAGTCCTTGGCCAATGTATAATGAAATTAGAAAGGAGTTTCTAATTTGCATTATTTGGTGTTGTGCATTTAAGAATAAAAAAATATATAATTAAATAAAATAAGACTTTACAGTAATTTCATGTCTTATATTTAATTGGGACATCAGATGGTGGAAGGATTGAATTATACTAGAACTATTTACTCAAAAGTTCTTTTATGATTAATGTTGAAATCTATATTATCTGGAAAGTCGTTAATCGCTAGGGAGGTTTATCCCTATTGTAGAATAAATATTATTTATTTAAATAAATTAATAGTTTAATTTATTTATTTAAATAAGATTAGAATTGTTCTAATTGATTTATTCACAACCGATTTAATATGAAGAGCCTAAAGGGTCACACCATAAGAGGAAGAATAATTATTTAAGAAGTTAATGACATAATCGTAATAATAAGTTAAGTATATTTAATTTAATCTATGGTGATAGAATAAATTAAATAGCTTAATATTTATTATTTAATATTTTAGAAATAAATATAAATTAATAAGAGGAGTCTTATTATTATTATTATTACTATTATTATTTTTAATTTCTAAAGGAGTTTAGAAATTAATTAATAAAAGTACTCTCATATATATCCTAATAAGAATAAGAGGCTAATTAATTAAAAGAGTTTAATTAATTATTCATAATAAGATTGGGAGCCTAATTAATTAAAGGAGTTTAATTAATTAAAATAAAATTCAATTTTTTAATTGTTAAGGAGGGTTTCCCATATCTATAAATAAGAGGAGTCTTATTATGGTTGAGGTTGGTTGACACTTTCACAAAACACGTGAATACGCAATTCCAATAGTTGGGAGATTACGCCTTTTTCTATGAGAGAGAAAAACTAGGGTTTTGCCAAATACCCATCTTCTTGAATCTTTCATCTTCCTTGGTGGATCAACTCTAGAGGCCAAACACTTGGGTTGCTAACGTTGATCAAAAGAATGAACTAAACCCGATGCATTCAAGTTGAACGCAAAAAGATTTGGAGGTGAACTTGTACATGAGGAAGCTCGAATATTCAAGGGTATGATTCTTGTTCTTTATTTTTTCGTTTAATTAATAATTGTTTATAAAGGATGATCCGGGTATATGGTTTGTAAAATTTTAAAACTCTGATTTTTCACGTTTCCGCTTACTTTGTGCAATTTGATTGCGTTCATGAATATTACAAACCTAACATGACTAACAATCTTGGACTTCTTCTTTGGCCACCTGCCAATCCACTTCTTCTCATTGCATGGCTCATGTGTTCTCTATGTGTGCATGTTAATCCAAATACTTTGGTTTTTCTTTGGCATTCTTTGAGATCTTCTTGGTGGTTTATCAATACCCTTCCATTTGTCAAAACAAATCATCTTTGTGATTTATTACGTAATAGAGGCGATCGAGAGGCGTCAAATGAGCACATACGCAAGTATAGTGTTCCATTTATGGAATATGTTATTCTAAGTGATAAAACATAAAATGAAAGATAATAGACATGGCATATAAGATTACCATACTCATAATGGAATGCCTTAGCATGACTTAGTATGTGTTTTGAAATGAAACTTGAAGATTTCAAAACAAACCTCGATTTAACTTTTTAGTCATTTGAGTTCGACTTTCAGAGTGAGCATATGGTGGAGTCATGCGAGCATAAATGTGATCTTAAGTTACCTTGTATAAGATAACTTGTATAGCTTGGATAATATGTGTTTTCAAAGTGAAATTCAAGTTTTGAAAACTAATAATCATAAGCATGGTGTCGCCTACATTTCGACCTTGTAAATATGTGTAGAAATATGCACAAATGAATATGACATATGATTCGAAGTTGCCTTGCATGATTAGGTTGGCATGACATGGATTTGAAGAAAAGAAAACTTAGACGTTTTGAAACCAATATTCATGAGCATTGTGTTATCTAACCTCTGAACTTGTAGTATGGCATGCTAGTACTATTTATGTCTTTGAACATGACCTATAAGTACACTTATCTAGTTTGACAATAGAAGTCATTAAAACATGTTTTGAAAGTAAAGTTTTCAAGTGATAAACTATGCTAGTCATATGCAGATAAGATATATATATATGAGCATGCTACTAAAGGCTTATTAGTACCAATATATAGCTTAAAGGCTTGTAAATATCGAATCTTGTTAAAGAAAGTTGTTAAGCCTTAAAGTGTGAAAACAACTTTGAATAAACACAAGAGGTTCTAAACTTTGACAAATGACCTCTTAACGTGCGTAAATATTATGTGTTAACATTCATGCATGTTAAGAAATGAAGTGTGAACTGAGAACTAAATATTCAACTGGTCCGCCAGGGGATTCGCAAAAATGCTACCATCCTAGAGCCAAATCTAGCAGCAGATAAGCAGGCTACATGACTATAGGTCGTGTTACTAAACCGTTTTTAGTTGTCATCTGAACTTTAAAACATATGTGCAATGAATGTCTAAAGTTATAATACTTGACATAGATGATGTTTTAAGTATATGAACAAGTGATGGTTATATGAAACCCAAATATGTTAAAATTTATTAAGTTTGCAAAATGTAAAGGTGATGTAGATCGCGTATCTATAGACTTTAAATATGTGTCGAACACATAGCGAGTCAAGTGTGTGATAAAGATTTATGAATGTTGATATGAAGCATGTGTAGCTAAGATGTACTATAGCTATTCTAAGAGTACGATGAGAAAGTGAAGTGTAGGTTTTATGAACCTAGTTAGGAAACAATGTAACATTATTATTACATTGACAATGTATGAATATATGACTGATGGATATGAATCCATGATTATATAACTGTGTAGGAATACACGAAGTGCAGATAAGCGTTAAGCAGTTAAGTCGTAGTTCATAAACTACGAATCAGGCAAGTCTTTCAGTTTCTATTTGATATATGAAATTAATAACTGTTAGTTGAGCTATATTATGCTATGCAAATGTTGATATATATATATATGAGATGCATATGAGATATGTATGAAATGTGAAAGTTGATCTTT
Organism: Panax quinquefolius; assembly: GCA_020205615.1. Lineage (NCBI taxonomy): Eukaryota > Viridiplantae > Streptophyta > Magnoliopsida > Apiales > Araliaceae > Panax > Panax quinquefolius. Next base: position 88,740,143 of record CM035162.1, read on the forward strand.
GATGATATGCTTGTGATATAAACCTCTATGCCTGTTATGTGAGAAGTAACATGCGTATTAAATATTAATCGATTATGAATGCATGAACTGAATATGCTATTATATGCTATGTGTTGCAGTAACATGTGTTGTGGCATTTTCATTTGATTATAAGAATCATTGAAAGATGAGAAATCACTATAGAGATAGTCGACTCTCAAGAACAAAATTACATATCCATTAACTAAAGCTTATCCAACAGTAGGATAATCGTCACTTAGAGAAGAAGGGTATGAGATACCATGGTGATTGGCTTTAGTGCAAGTGGAAGATTGAAAGTAGTATGCACACAAGCCAATAATGTTTGATGATAAATCATATACTTTGTAACAATATTATTCATTTATTAATAAAAGGTATTAATTTATTAAAGGCTTTTAATTATCTACAAGATGCTGCTTTATAATATGTGATAAACCCATAGTTTTAAGTAATGCTTTTAGAATAATGATGATCACTTTAATGAGATCTAAATTCTTAGAAAACTTAAAACTAAAATAGTTCACAATTGTTGGATTACTAAATTGGGGATTAGTGAATCCGGATAGATTGGTACATACGTTGCTTGCTCATTGGATGAGGATGATTGATCTCATGATCATTTGTGTGGAGACAGTAAAACAAGTATGTAGGTGCTTATTAGAGAATAAGTTCACCGAACGTGACTCGCTAAGGAATACTTAATGGAGTTTTACTTACCTGTCAATAGGAATTCCTATAGTGATAGTAGTACAAGTGATTCTTGGACTTGAGATCATCATAGTATCTTGTGTATGATAAATTATACTTTAACTTATTCCTTAAGACCCTTAGGGTATATCAAAGGGTATGCTTGGGTATAATAAGTTGTACATGGAGATAATATATGATCAATAAAGAATCTACCACTTATAGTAAAAGAAGAGAAATGTCCTATGTGATTCGATAAATCACAACCCAATAGTCCTTGGCCAATGCATAATGAAATTAGAAAGGAGTTTTTAATTTGCATTATTTGGTATTGTGCATTTAAGAATAAAAAATATATAATTAAATAAAATAAGACTTTACAGTAATTTCATGTCTTATATTTAATTGGGACATTGTATGGTGGAAGGATTGAATTATACGGTAACTATTTACTCAAAAGTTCTTTTATGATTAATGTTAAAATTTATATTATCTGGAAAGTCGTTAATCGCTAGGGAGGTTTATCCCTATTGTAGAATAAATATTATTTATTTAAATAAATTAATAATTTAATTTATTTATTTAAATAAGATTAAATTGTTCTAATTGATTTATTCACAACCTGGTTTAATATGGAGAACCTAAAAGGGTCACACCATAAAAGGAAGAATAATTATTTAAGAAGTTAATGGCATAATCATAATAATAAGTTAAGTATATTTAATTTAATCTATGGTGATAGAATAAATTAAATAGCTTAATATTTAATATTTTAGAAATAAATATAAATTAATAAGAGGAGTCTTATTATTATTATTACTATTATTATTTTTAATTTCTAAAGGAGTTTAGGAATTAATTAATAAAAGTACTCTCATATATCCTAATAAGATTAAGAGGCTAATTAATTAAAAGAGTTTAATTAATTATTCATAATAAGATTAGGAGCCTAATTAATTAAAGGAGTTTAATTAATTAAAATAAAATCTAATTTCTTAATTGTTAAGGAGGGTTTCCCATATCTATAAATAAGAGGAGTCTTATTATGGTTGAGGTTGGTTGACACTTTCACAAAACACGTGAATACATAATTCCAATAGTTGAGAGAGTACATCCTTTTCTATGAGAGATAGAAAAAACTAGAGTTTTGCCAAATACCCATCTTCTTGAATCTTTCTTTTTCTTTGGTGGATCACCTCTAGAGGCCAAACACTTGGGTGGCTAACGTTGATCAAAGGAAGGAACCAAACCCAATGGATTCAAGTTGAACGCGAAAGGATTTGGAGGTGAACTTGTACCTGAGGAAACTCGAATCTTCAAGGGTATGATTCTTATTCTTTATCTTTTCGTTTAATTAATAATTGTGTATAAAGGATGATCCGGGTGTATGGTTTGTAAAATTTTAAAACTCTAATTTTTCACGTTTTCGCTTACTTTATGCAATTTGATTGCGTTCATGAATATTACAAACCTAACAGTGGCATCAGAGCCAAACCTTTATGCGAATTATTAATTGTTTTAATTTGATATGTATATTGATATGTGTTTAGAACAATTAATTGAGCATAATTTTGTTGTATAAAATTTTATATAAATAAAAAGAAAAAAGTAAAAAGATAAAAAAAAGCTAACACGTTACAATGTATAATCTGGATAAACATGTATAAGGGATATTAACATGGCAATATACATGTGAATCCATATTATATATATAGAGTCCGGTTCCAGTCCGGACGTCCGGATTTTAGTCCCGTCCGGGTTTTTTTTTTAAAACAACAAAAAAAAAATTAATATTTTATGGAATTAATTTTTTTCTTCATAATACAGTATTTTGGGTGTGATTTGGGTACGTATAACAAAACATGTATGTACAGTCTGTGCAGACTGTACATACATTTTTTTGGTATAGGTATCCAAATCACGCCCAAAATATTGTATTATGAAAAAAATTCAGTTCTATAAAATATTAATTTTTTTTTTAGTTATTTAAAAAAAAGTAAAAAAAATAAAAAATTTTGGGGTCTGTATTTTACTCCAGTCCGGGCGTCCGGACTAGACCCCCTCTGTATATATATATATATATATATATATATATATAATATTAAAGTAATAATTTTATAAATAAATAAAGAGTTTATTTTAATTTTAAAATTGGATTTCATGCTAACTAATTAGAGTTGGAATTGGATTCTATGATAACTAATTGGAGTTGAAAAGGATTTCATGTTTCATTAAATAAAGGAGTTTATTTAGATATGAAATAAGATTTTATATTATTCAAAATAAATGAGTTTATTTGTAAATAGGAAAGATAATCCGTATTTTCTTGAATAAAGGAGTTTATTTAGATATGGAATAATATTTCATATTATTCAAAATAAAGAAGTTTATTTGTGAATAGGAAAAAAATTCGTGTTTCCTTTAATAAAGGAGTTTTTTAAACTTGAATTGAATTATATAATTAATTAAAATAAAGGATTTTATTTTTATTAAAGATTTTGATTAAAATAAAATAGTTTATTTTATTCAAAATTGGATAAATTAAAATAAAAGAGGTTTATTTTGATTTAAAATTTGGATTAAAATAAAGGAGTTTATTTTGATTCAAAATTAGATTTTATTTGCCCATTAAATGATATCAATATATATATATATATATATATATATATATATATATATATATATATATTGAACGATTATAATTAATGAGATAAATTTATTTATTGATGCATATGGTGATGTATATGATAATAAATGAGATTGATTATGACTTATTGACCAATGTGATTGAATTTTATTTTAGTTGGATGCATGAATGTATGGATTTTATTAAATGGAGTCTGCGTACCTCGTCTTCTCTAATGTTTTCTTAATGTAAATTCTATCATCCTCCTATGTATTTTCCCTTGATTGCTGATCAATGTTTCTATTTATTTTAAATAATTTTGTAATAGGAATAACTAGAATTAATTTTGAAAAATTGGATATCAAGGAGCAATGAGCGTTTGAAGACCCATTTGTAATAGAGCCTGGGTTTAAATGTAATAGTTATATTTAAATATTAATTCTTGCAGCCCTAGGGTTTGACCTTTTGGTTCACTTGGTGGCTCTAGTAAACCAAACTAGAATAAAAGTCCATAATCAACCCGGGTAGAATATAGTATTCTATATGTGCATGCTTATACTATATATATTATATATTAGGCAAACATGTTTCGCATGTTAATTAATATGACGCGTATTTTATATATATATATATATATGTGAATGCGTGCTAAACAAGATGCGACAAATTAATAACAAACCCCTCACATTTTTTATATTAGGTTGTAACGTTCAAAGATATTTGGAATATCGAACGTCGCCTTCCAGCATGATAGAAACAATAGAGTATTGAATATTTAATATAAGTTTGTTGTGCACACACAAGGCAAGTATTAAATATTTAAGATGTTTTTATTACATATGATGTTTATAAGGAATTGAACATTACTGCTTTGTTGTGCACACACAAGGGCTGTAGTTTTCTCTTCACTTATATGGAAATGCTGGGTCTGACTTAACTTAAATTATTTTAGTTCGGATATGCACACACTTGACCATTATGATCTAAGAGGCAAAATACAAGGAGTTGCATAGTTGATGTAAATGACAAGAGTTGTCTACCTATTTATTTATATATAGTTTGTTGTGCACACACAAGACTATATACATTTGAAATGAGATCCTTATTCTCACTAGCATATCTTTAATTAGATATTGTCGAACTATATATATTGAGGGTAATATAGTTTGAAGAAAATAGTGGGAGATACCAATTTAAAACAAGACCTAAATTATTTTGGTAATTAATAAAAGAATGTATGCTAAAATGTTGTTAACTACAAATTCATTTACAGAATTTTACAATGTCTAAAATTACTATCACTGCGTAGCATATTAGATGCTAAATTAACCAGACCAAATTAAAAGGATTAGTTAAGGAATTTGAGAATAGTTCTCATGGCTGAAAAAGCTATCTTATGTCCTTAATACGCCTATCCCTGCAATGGTTGCAGACAATGCCTCTGAGGAAGAGATTGTTACTTTTAGAAAGTGGCAAGATGATGCACATTTGGCTTTGCAGACAATGCCTCTGAGGAAGATATTGCTACTTTTAGAAAGTGGCAAGATGATACACAGTTGGCTCAATGCATCATGCTCGTATCCATGAGTAACGAGCTTTAGCGTCAACATGAAACTATGGATGCTCTTACTATATTCCTGCACATCAAGTAGTTGATGGTGAGGAAAGTAGGATTAATTGATATCAGATATCTAAGGAGCTCTTCCGATCTAGAATGATTGATGACACTATAGTACATATAAAAGTCCTTAACATAATCAATTTGATTGATCAATTAGGACAATGTGTTTTTGTCACGGATGGAAAGTTCACCCAAGATTTGATCTCGCACTCACTCCGGGACTCCTTTCACAATTGTTGTGAATTTTTCATATGAACAAGCTAGATATCAGCTTCGCTGATTTGCTTAACATGTTGAAAAATGTTGATAGTCACTTTCCAACCAAGAAATACCAAGTCTTACTGGTAGGGCCAAAGGATCATCTAAAAGGAAGAACGATTCTAAGAAGGTAAATAAAAAAGGTATAAACAAAGGATAATAATAACAAAACTGATACGGATAACAAAGGAGTTTGCTTCCACTGCAATAAGCCTGGACACTGAAAGTAATCCTATATGTGGGAAATGAAGCAAAGGTTGCTGCATTAGCCATAGAAACTTATAGTTTAGCATTGCCTGCGGGCAAATCTATTAAGTCAATAAGTTGTTATTGTATTCTAGTTCTCGTTGGAAACATTATTTCCATTTTATTGTTGGACAATGAAATCTTTGGTATTATATTTAAGAACAATTGTTATTCTTTTATAATAATAATGCTTTGTATAGAACTGGAATATTACTTAATGGATTTTGTATACTTGACTTATGTGAATTTTTTTTTTGTAAATTGAACAAACTAGTATAAGAAAAGGAGATGATCATTCAAAGAGTTGAATGTGTGTATTTGCTAAAATACAAATGTAAATTATTTGAAAGGCTCAAAAAATTCAGAAGTGAAACAAATTGGTAAAGTATTAAGATCCTTTGATTAGATCAAGGAATAAATACTTATGCAATAATTTTCTAGATCATCTTAAATGGTTTTCTCATAATGGACGCCTTCTGATACGTAATAATTGATTGATGTATCTAAAAGGAAAAATCATACCTTGTTGGACATGGTACATTCCACAATGATTTTACCGACATTCCAGTATCCTTCTGGGGTCATGCCCTAAAAATGGTTGCATATCTATGGAAAAGCTAACCTCAAAATCCGGCCCCAAGACTCTATAAGAGTTATGAACAGGGAGGATTCCTAATTTTAAGTATGTTAAGATAAGGGGTTGTCCAACTTATGTGAAAAAGGTTTCAAAGGATAAGCTTGGGACAAGATTTGACAAGTACTGATTTGTGGGATATCCTAAAGTAAGTTTAGGCTATATGTTCTATAATCCTACTTAGCAAAAGGTGTTTGTTGCGAAATACGCTACCTTCTAAGATAAAGGTGTTTATCATTGAAGGGGCTAGTGGGAGGATAATAGATCTTGAAGAGTTCAAGAACCATAAAACACTATAAGTCAAATAAGAGGAACCTGTAGATAGACCTATTGTACCACAATCGAATCGTAAATCTGGAATAGTACTGAAGATACCTAGGAGGTATGGATTCATCATAAATGATGATGATGATGAGGTACACATAATGGAAGATGATGATCCAGTTACATACGATGAGGTAAGAGTTGTAGACACTCAGAGAAATGGATTGAAGCAAGCTTCTCAAATATGGAACATTCGTTTTGATGAGACAATTAAAAGAGTTTGATTTTATCAAAAATAAGAATGAACCTAGTGTGTACAAAAGGGTCAGTGGGAGCGTTGCGATATTCCTAGTATTATATGTTGATATACTACGAATAAAGAATGACATACCAATACTATAATCAGTAAAAATAAAGTTGTCTAAACATTTCTCCATGAATGATTTGGAAAGAGTATCTTAATTGGGGATACAAATCTATATAAATAGATTTAAGAGGATGCTCGACTTAATCCAAGGAACGTATATTCATTTGATGCTAAAGTTGTTTAACATGACAAACTCCAAGAGATGTCGCATGTGGATGAGCTATGGAGTGAATCTCTCTTAATAGTCCCCATTGACTCCTGAAAAGAGAGATTGCATGAGTGACAATCATGTATACAATGAAATATACGAGACCTGATGATGATCGATCATATTCTGGAGAAGATCATTGTAAGACAGTGAAAATCATCTTAAAGTACTTAACCAACACTAAGGATGTGATTAAAATTTATGGTGGTTCTAAATTAAAACTAGAGAGTTTAATAGAATCAAGTTTTTCAGATAGACCAAGAAAACAGAAAATCCACTTTAAGGTAAAACGTTACCTTGAACAGTGGTGCAATGAATTGGAAAGGTTCCAAACAGCAAAGAGTTGCTGGTTTAGTGATAAAGACAAAGTATATAGCTATAAATGAAGCTGCAAGTTGATTGTTTGGATGAAAAGTTCATTACAGAACTAGGAATAGTTCCTAAGTCTCATCTTGGATCTAAACATGTGTTGTGGCATTTTCATTTGATTATAAGAATCATTGAAAGATGGGAAATCACTATAGAGATAGTCGACTCTCAAGAACAAAATTACATATCCATTAACTAAAGCTTATCCAACAGTGGGATAATCGTCACTTAGAGAAGAAGGGTATGAGATACCATGACGATTGGCTTTAGTTCAAGTGGAAGATTAAAAGTAGTATGCACACAAGCCAATAATGTTTGATGATAAATCATATACTTTGTAATAATATTATTCATTTATTAATAAAAGGTATTAATTTATTAAAGGCTTTTAATTATCTACATGATACTGCTTTATAATATGTGATAAACCCATAGTTTTAAGTAATGCTTTTAGAATAATGATGATCACTTTAATGAGATCTAAATTCTTAGAAAACTTAAAACTAAAATAGTTCACAATTGTTGGATTACTAAATTGGGGATTAGTGAATCCGGATAGATTGGTACATACGTTGCTTGCTCATTGGATGATGATGATTGATCTCATGATCATTTGTGTGGAGACACTAAAACAAGTATGTAGGTGCTTATTAGAGAATAAGTTCACCGAACGTGGCTCGCTAAGGAATACTTAATGGAGTTTTACTTACTTGTCAATAGGAATTCCTATAGTGATAGTAGTACAAGTGATTCCTGGACTTGAGATCATCATAGTATCTTGTGTATGATAAATTATACTTTAACTTATTCCTTAAGACCCTTAGGGTATATCAAAGGGTATGCTTGAGTATAATAAGTTGTACATGGAGATAATATATGATCAATAAAGAATCTACCACTTATAGTAAAAGAAGAGAAATGTCCTATGTGATTCGATAAATCACAACCCAATAGTCCTTGGCCAATGCATAATGAAATTAGAAAGGAGTTTCTAATTTGCATTATTTGGTGTTGTACATTTACGAATAAAAAAATATATAATTAAATAAAATAAGACTTTAGAGTAATTCCATGTCTTATATTTAATTGGGACATTGTATGATGGAAGGATTGAATTATACGGTAACTATTTACTCAAAAGTTCTTTTATGATTAATGTTGAAATCTATATTATCTGGAAAGTCGTTAATCGCTAGGGAGGTTTATCCCTATTGTAGAATAAATATTATTTATTTAAATAAATTAATAGTTTAATTTATTTATTTAAATAAGATTAGAATTGTTCTAATTGATTTATTCACAACCGATTTAATATGGAGAACCTAAAGGGTCACACCATAAGAGGAAGAGTAATTATTTAAGAAATTAATGGCATAATCGTAATAATAAGTTAAGTATATTTAATTCAATCTATGGTGATAGAATAAATTAAATAGCTTAATATTTATTATTTAATATTTTAGAAATAAATATAAATTAATAAGAGGAGTCTTATTATTATTATTACTATTATTATTTTTAATTTCTAAAGGAGTTTAGGAATTAATTAATAAAAGTACTCTCATATATCCTAATAAGATTAAGAGGCTAATTAATTAAAAGAGTTTAATAAATTATTCATAATAAGATTAGGAGCCTAATTAATTAAAGAAGTTTAATTAATTAAAATAAAATCCAATTTCTTAATTGTTAAGGAGGGTTTCCCATATCTATAAATAAGAGGAGTCTTATTATGGGTGAGGTTGGTTGACACTTTCACAAAACACGTGAATACGTAATTCCAATAGTTGGGAGATTACACCCTTTTCTATGAGAGAGAAAAACTAGGGTTTTGCCAAATACCCATCTTCTTGAATCTTTCATCTTCCTTGGTGGATCACCTCTAGAGGCCAAACACTTGGGTGGCTAACGTTGATCAAAGGAAGGAACCAAATCCGATGGATTCAAGTTGAATGCGAAAAGATTTGGAGGTGAACTTGTACATGAGGAAGCTCGAATCTTCAAGGGTATGATTCTTGTTCTTTATCTTTTCGTTTAATTAATAATTATTCATAAAGGATGATCCGGGTATATGGTTTGTAAAATTTTAAAACTCTAATTTTTCACGTTTTCGCTTACTTTGTGCAATTTGATTGTGTTTATAAATATGACAAACCTAACATGACTAACAATCTTGGACTTCTTCTTTGGCCACCTGCCAATCCACTTCTTCTCATTGCATGGCTCATGTGTTCTCTATGTGTGCATGTTAATCCAAATACTTTGGTTTTTCTTTGGCATTCTTTGAGATCTTCTTGGTGGTTTTTCAATACCCTTCCATTTGTCAAAACAGTCATCTTTGTGACTGTTACGTAATAGGAGGCGATCGGAGGGCGTCAAATGAGCACATACGTAAGTATAGTGCTCCCGACGATGGAATATGTTATTCTAAGTGATAAAACATAAAAATGAAAGATAATAGACATGGCATATAAGATTACCATACTCATAATGGAATGCCTTAGCATGACTTAGTATGTGTTTTGAAATGAAACTTGAAGATTTCGAAAACAAACCTTGACGAACTTTTAGTCATTTGAGTTCTGACTTTGTAGTGAGCATATGGTGGAGTCATGCGAGCATAAAATGTGATCTTAAGTTACCTTGTATAAGATAACTTGTATAGCTTGGATAATATGTGTTTTCAAAGTGAAATTCAAGTTTTGAAAACTAATAATCATAAGCATGGTGTCGCCTACATTTCGACCTTGTAAATATGTGTAGAAATATGCACAAATGAATATGACATATGATTCGAAGTTGCCTTGCATGATTAGGTTGGCATGACATGGATTTGAAGAAAAGAAAACTTAGACGTTTTGAAACCAATATTCATGAGCATTGTGTTATCTAACCTCTGAACTTGTAGTATGGCATGCTAGTACTATTTATGTCTTTAAACATGACCTATAAGTACACTTATCTAGTTTGATAATTGAAGTCATTAAAGCATGTTTTGAAAGTAAAGTTTTCAAGTGATAAACTATGCTAGTCATATGTAGATAAGATATATATATTTATGAGCATGCTACTAAAGGCTTATTAGTACCAATATATAGCTTAAAGGCTTGTAAACATCGAATCTTGTTAAAGAAAGTTGTTAAGCCTTAAAGTGTGAAAACAACTTTGAATAAACACAAGAGGTTCTAAACTTTGACAAATGACCTCTTAACATGTGTAAATATTATGTGTTAACATTCATGCATGTTAAGAATTGAAGTTTGAACTGAGAACTAAATATTCAAATCTGTCCGGCCGGGGGGCGGTGCAATTTGCGCCCATCCTAGGCCCAATCATAGCCATAGCCAGTAAGGCTAGCAGGCCGTGTTGCCAAACTATTTTAGTAGTCATCTGAACTTTAAAACATATGTGCAATGAATGTCTAAAGTTATAATACTTGACATAGATGATGTTTTAAGTATATGAACAAGTGATGGTTATATGAAACCCAAATATGTTAAAATTTATTAAGTTTACAAAATGTAAAGGTGATGTAGATCGCGTATCTATAGACTTTAAATATGTGTCGAACACATAGCGAGTCAAGTGTGTGATAAAGATTTATGAATGTTGATATGAAGCATGTGTAGCTAAGATGTACTATAGCTATTCTAAGAGTACGATGAGAAAGTGAAGTGTAGGTTTTATGAACCTAGTTAGGAAACAATGTAACATTATTATTACATTGAGAATGTATGAATATATGACTGAAGGATATGAATCCATGATTATATAACTGTGTAGGAATACACGAAGTGCAGATAAGCATTAAGCAGTTAAGTCGTAGTTCATAAACTTCGAATCAGGCAAGTCTTTCAGTTTCTATTTGATATATGAATTTAATAACTGTTAGTTGAGCTATATTATGCTATGCAAATGTTGATGTATATATATGAGATGTATATGAGATATGTATGAAATGTGAAAGTTGATCTTTGATGATATGCTTGTGATATAAACCTCTATGCCTGTTATGTGAGAAGTAACATGCGTATTAAATATTAATCGATTATGAATGCATGAACTGAATATGCTATTATATGCTATGTGCTGCATGAAAACTATTAGAATTGCTGGGCTGTCGAGCTCACCCTTGCAAATAACCAGTTTTGCAAGTTAAGGACTCACGGTTAAGATTTTGTGCTACTTGATTGATAGACTTCAATAGTATCGAAGGAGATTGATTCGTTTATTTAAATATATACTCTTGAAGCATGTTTAGGTTCTAGGAGATGTACATGACAGTAGTTTACAATGTGTAATACATGTTAAGTTATACTATGTGATACATAGAGAAATTCGAATCGAGATGTAAAAATTTATACAGTAATTCGAATAGAATGAATCATAACATAATTTTATTCAAGGATATGTAATTGATTCAAGTTAAGATATCAGTAAAAGATTTATTTTCAAAAGAGATTGAAAACGTTTAAATTATTCTGCATATTTATATAATATCGAATGTGATGTAAAACATGAATAGTAAATGACCAAGTTATGAAACTTATAAAAGTTTGGGGTTATTGTGCAGATCCTGGTAATGGAAAGAATTTATATTCTAAACTATGTAATAAGTAAAGTTATATTCATTAAGTTATGAATAAGAGATATAAATAGTTGACGATAGTAGTATCGTGGTCGACCGAATCCGTGGTTTGAAGGGACCCAGATTTGGGGGTGTCACAGGTTGATATCAAAGCTGTAGGTTATAAATTTAGGTAAGTGTACCTTAGGCTATAACCTGAGAGAGAGAGAAAGATAAAGATTTAAAATACGTATAAGTGAAGATTCAAAGAAGAATCTTGAAGTATCTAGAGAATGAGGATTCAGGAGTTTCCTACTTTGGTAATAAAAATGTTAAGATGTTGTCTATAAGATGAAGATAACAAAGATAATATGAATGAACTTGGGTGGACTTTTGTTGATAATAGGGAAAGAACCCTAAGGTTAATTGATGATCACGATGTGATCATATTAAGCTATAAAGCGATAAATAGTATGTAACGACTAAGTGTGTATAGCTTGATTCTATAAGAGATTGTACTATGAAATGGTACGATATGAACTCATGAGGAGTTGTATGTGATGAGATATGAATAATTCGTATCGAGCAAAGAGCAAGTTAAGATTGAGATAGAGTTAAGTTAGATTTCAGTTGAGGACTCACGTGAGAGCTGAGTTGTACAAAACTTTGTGTTGATGGAGGCTTTGTGCTCACACTCGGTTCCTCACAATGATAATAAATGGAATGTCGGTGTCGCGCTATCGATATGCTTATGGTGAGAAGGTGATTCTTTTCTCATATCATATTTGATAGATAGAGACTATTAAGATAGAAAATATTAAGATTAGGCGCGAGTTCTTAAAACTCATGCTCATGGTACGTTCGTGACTCATAATTATATGAAATGTTTTTGAACCCCTCAGCGAATGGACGCTTATGGTCTGACTAGGATAAGTTCTTAAACTCATATAATTGTGGCAAGTTCCTGTATTTCCAAAGTGTGGTAAGTTTGATGAACTATATCAGGTATATATATGTTATGAAGTTAGAAATTTTGGTATAGTAAAGATTGAAGTTGATGGAGAAACATGGATTTTCTAGATCTTCTAGCTCTGCTAGATTTTCAAAATTTATTGACTTCGTGCTGATGTTTGCACTTCTGTTTTCTTAAAAAAAATTGGATCTTGTGATTGAACCAATGATGTTTAAAAACAACACCTTTATTCTTATGTCTATGTTAATTGTTTCGGCTAAGACAAATATGATTTGAAATTTTCAAAATGTATTTCTAACCATGTGCATCATTTGATATGATGTATGGTAAACGATGGAGTCATCAATGTAGTTGAACCTAGTGTTGGTTGTGATTGAAAGATCGTCAGCCAATTTTGGTATGATGTAGTATGACAAAGTCATATAATGGCAGAATCCTCAATGTACTACTAATCTAGTACGGTATCATGATGTCATAAAAGATTTTTTGGTTTTCTTTTAATTTATGAAGGAGGTCAATTAAGTTGGCCAAATTATTTCGATTGATGTTTGAATTTTTGATAAAATTATAAGCTATTTGATTCAGCTAGACGACTGTCGAAAAATAATTGTGAAATTCAAGCATTCTTGAATATTTGTGCCAAACCAGATTGCTCTGGTGCGGATTTAGTTGTTGAAAAGCTGAGGTGAACAACCCTATAAGGGGACATGTTTGCGGGGACAATAGTTCCGAGCATAACGCATTTAGTCGTTACAAAACACTACATTGCGGCCCAACGTAGTGGTACAATAGGTTGGCCACCTAGTGTACGTGGGGAGGGGGTTTTCAGTCTTTGTGATTGATAACCACTCTGGTTTGTAGTGTGGATGATTGTGTTGAAGCACTAGTTCACGGTCTTGTGACCCCTCAACATAATTTGGAATCTGAGTTATTCATACTACTTCCCGATTATTGAAAAATCGTGGAAGACTCTTATTCTTCTGTGTGATGAATGTAGTGAGTAGAATGTTCCTTAAAAATGAGAATGTGGTAGATTGCAAGTGAGCAAGTTATAATAAAACTTCCAAAAAGAGAGTGATTAAAATTATTCAAAAGCATATGTAATATTCGAAATAACATCGAGTAGAGGAGGTTTCGGTGATTCCGAGGACGAAATCCTTATAATGGGAAGGGATGTAAGAACCCGAATTTTCAGAAAATATTAAATAAGAATTTAGTGAATAAAATTCTTAAGGCATGTGAAGGGTTCGAACAAGAATATAATTATGTTACGAGGTATGTGGTATTGGGTTACATAGGGTAATATGAGCTATGTAATAAGTGATGATTTGTTTAATAAATATATATATCATTATTATGAATTATAGAGATGAATTAGTAAAGAAGATGGATAGAAATTTATCTATTGATTATGTGAATTTTTTTTATAATAGTAAGTTGGTGACATTAAATATCTTTGATAATCACCAATTTCTTGAGTATATGTACGAGTAGGTATCAAGTCTAAAGCAGTGCAATCGTACCCTTTAATGGTGGATGTATAAGAGCTGGGCTAAACGATTACTTCAGAGAGCGGAGGTATATACGAATTAGTAACCGATCTAACTCACTGTGAAAACAGTGTAGAAGAGACGGAAACTAATTTGTTGGTTGTTTATAGGAAACCACTCAATATACTATATTGAATACCATTAAAGACTTGAGTTGGGCTAGGTTTGGACTTGTATATTTATGTTATTGAAGAGAGAAGAAAATCAATATACCTTTAAATTGGTTAGAGAATTATTAAGTAATTTGATACACGGCGAGAAGTGAAGATTAAAGGAATGTATGTATGTGTTATATATATATATATCTTGAATTATGGAAAGAAATTAGATATATATATATATATATATATGAGGTCTTTATAGTTAGCTAACTATTAAGGGAAATGAAGTTTTGTTAGTTCCCAGTAGGCACAATAGATCTAGAAGGGGGGTTGAATAGATCCTTTTTAATTTCAATTACTTTTCTCTTTTATTTTGAATTGCTATTAAATTAGCATATGACAAACATAAGAATATTTTCAAGCACAACGGAATAGGTAAAAGATCCCCTTCATTGATATATTCATAATCATACATACATTGTTCGTAGAGTTAGTTCGGTTGTAAGCAGTTAGAACATACATAGCAGTTATAACAGTTAATAGACATAATGTAAATGACTTAATGTAAAATACACAAGGGGTTTTAAGTGGTTCAGAGACTCAAGCTCCTAATCCACTCTTCTGCTTTCAACTAGCAGGATTTCCACTAAGGAAGGGCAGCACCCTAAATCACTAAGATTCCTTCAAGGCCAGCAGCCTTGGGACTCCAGTTCACTAAGAACTCTTCAAGGCCAGCAGCCTTGGAACGTCTCTAGTTCCCTAGGGACTATTCAAGCCCAGCAGGCTTGGAACTTTATTTAGTCCCTCCGGACAAGGACCCCTCAGGCCCTGGCTTCTCGTTGTTGTTGTAGTTGATGCTGAGCTGCTAAGATGTCTTTAAGCTTGATCATCTTTTGTACTTAGAAGCTTGGTGTGGTCCTCTTTGCATTCTGCTTTGAGACTGGACCACATCATCTTTGGTGCAGCTGATCTTCTTCACGTTCTGCTCATCTTTGTATATTGTCAGCTGTGCACCATCACCATTTCCTGAACCCTTCTCAACATGTTGGCAGACATGGTTCTGCACTTGCTCTGCTTCAGCTTTGGGTTCATGGTGAATCGTAGAGTGGCTCTTAGGATCTGCCTTGTGCTTTGCCACTCTTCTGAATGCTATCTTCTTGTCCTTCTCGGCTCTCAGCTTAGATGCCAATTCAGTGGGCATTCTTATCTTTGTTGAGTGAAGCTTTGATCTATTCAAGTCCATCTTCAAAGTTGCATCACTTCCACCTTCATAGTCTCACTGTTACTGAGACTTTGTTCTATTTGAGCTCAAATGGAACTCGTAGAGTCAATGTTAGCATTTTAACCAACTCAACGATTCTGCAACATCGCAATCATCAGCAACTCTTGATCGTAGAAGCTCTGTCTTATTTATACTCCTTCCCAATCTTCCCGTTGAGAAGTAGCCGTTAGAAGCTCTTTGAAATGCTTCGCAGATCTCGAGTTATTTGGTGTAGACTGCAGATGTGACATGTCTTACTTTTCTAACACTGCAGTTTACTGTTTCACTTACCCCGTCAGAGATGTCACTTTAATGTCTTGGGCAGGTCGAAGACTTTAATTCCTCCTTCTGATTTCTTGATCAGAGGTTGTCCTTTTGCATTGATGCTCTCAATAAGCTTTTGTACAAATATCAACCTTCAGATTGAACCGTTGTCAATGCTTCAATCTTCAGCCATTCGAACTCTACAATTCTGATGCATGTCTTCATGGACCTGATCGTAGTGTCTTGTTGACTGATAGAGACAACACTACGATCTTGAAGAGTGTTGATTGGATCTTCAATGTAGAACACCTCTTCCTTCTTTTGTGCAGTGCTTCAACACTTCTGTTTACCTCAACAGCTCTCAGAGACTGATGACTTGACTTCTTTGTTCTGGCCCCTTCTGAATAGCAAGACACTTCAGATTTGTGGCATGTCTAGCTCGCTTTCTCCTTGTGATCTCCCGTTCACCTATCATCAATGGACTGACCCAATGCTTAATCACTTTAGCCTTGTTCTTCAGAGGCTATCCAGTGTCTCTGTATGCACTTCATCAGTTCTTTCTTTGTTTGGCAAACACTACGATCCTGGTTGCTTCCAAGATCGTCGTCTTCTGTCTATTTGACAGCTACTGCACTTGCTACCTTTCCTTAGTCAGTTACTGAAGTCTTCTTCTGATCTCATTGTGGAAGACTTCATCCTGAATGGCTTCACAACTCAATCTGGATGCTGATTGGGTTGGTGCTTAGATCTTCTGTTAGCTTGCATGCTATTCATTGAGTGCTCTCTGGTTTCTTTCAGGATGGGATGTATCTTTGCAGTGCTAACCAAAGGCTTTATTCCTTTGGATATTCTGGGAGTGCTCATTCATTGAGAATCGTGCTTGCTCTACGATTCTGTCTTGGCATTGTGAGCACATTTGTTGAGGTCTTAGTTATGCACTCTACGATTCTGCTTTGGCTATGCAGACACTACAACTCCGAGATCAGATCTTGACACTCTATGATTTCTTCCTTGTGCTTGTTGTCTTCATCTGATCTTGCTCGACTACGATCTCTACCTCTAGTATGATCAGTAGACTCTACGAGTTGGAGTGTAGTCTACGATTCTTGACTTGGCTTCGGCTGATACTTGGTCGGCTCATAGGCAGGCTGTCTCTACGATTCTGATCATGACTTCCTCAGCAAACTACGGCCCTGAGGAAGTTCTCGACACACTACGATCCTTCCTCGTTTCTCCTGGCAGTTTACGAACTCTGAGATCTACTATCTTGCAGACTACGATTCTGCCTCGATAGCTCTCAAGTTTTCCTTAACTCTCTGGGCAGACTACGATTTCTGGTGCAGTGCTCGACGATCAAACAAGCCTATCTATTACATCATAAGATCAACTTAACATGCTTGATCTTTCTATGTTTATAGTCCCTATACATCATTTCTTTTTAAGGACTTTACAAAGCTGTTTTATTTATGTAGGATCAACCTAACATGCTTGATCAATTCATTCTAAGTCCTTATACACATGTTTCTATTATCTATCAAAAGACTTTATAGCTTTTCTGTATGCAAGCATACTTGTATATTGATTCATATATATCATAATTAAATCATATGTAAATAAGAATAACATTCACATGCATATTCCTGACAATCTCCCCCTATTTGATTATGACAAAAATAATAAGTGCATATGCATGTTATGAATGAATCTTATATACAGTGAGCAGCTGTATTTCTAAAATAGATAATCATGAATGTCATTTATAATGATGTGGAATTTAATACACTGACATTTTACATCCTGGATTCAGAACATACCTAACTAGTTAGAGATGTACCTCTTTTTGCTTCATGTATGTTTCCAGGATTTGGTTGATCAGCTATTCATCTGTTTGTTCTTGCTCCTGCTCCCCACTTACTCCCCTTTTTGTATACTTCTCTTCTTTCTTCTCCTTCTCCCCCCCTCGCCTTCGGCATACATAGGTTCATCATTCTTCGGCTCCCCCTCAGAAGATGACTCTGCCTCTTCTTCTGCTATCTTCTTCTTTGACTTCTTCTCTCCTTTCCTTCTGCTCTTCTTGCTCTTCTTTGAAAGCCTCTTGCTCTATCTCTTTCTATGCCTCTTTTTCTCCCCCTTTTTGTCATTAATCATTTGGGAGAGCTGCTCCATGTTGGACATAAGCTGCTCCATCAGGTAGGAGGAGTTAACAACTTCAAAATTGAGTTCCTGTTGGCCCAGCTCAAGTTGCACCGAGAAAGACTGCTGCATGTTGTCAATCTTGTCAGAGAGGGCTTGGATCTGCTCTTCATTGGCCTTCTGTGCTCGTAGAGCTTCTGCCTTCTGATCATGTATGGCCTTCAGATAGATGTTGTCTCTCTCTTTGAGTTTGAGAGATACATCAGCCATAGTAGCTTGAAGTCTATTCTGAACTGAAATATCTCACGCTGCTGTCATTACCATCTCTGTCTCTTCATTAATTAGAGATATCTTTTCAATCAGCTTATCAGAATTCTTCAATAGTTCCTCCTCCAAAGGGATTTGCTCAGCTGGTTAGGCAGCCTCTGGTTGGGCATCAGATTGGACTCTACGATTTTCATCCTTGGATAGATTTTTGAAAGCTTTGAGAATCTGAACAATCGTTGAGTGCCAATTGCTATTTGAGGATGAGGGAGTGTCAGATAGCAGTGCTTGGGCTGATGGAGGCTTCTGGTATTGAACTTGAACACCATCAGTAGTAGAGTGAACAGACTCTATGATCATCTCCTTGGTCATGATCCTTCTTCTTTGAGAGTCCACTCTACGATCGTGGGGAATATAGTGATTTCCAGTATGGCGATAGACTTTGAAGTGGGGCTTGTTTGTGATCATCTTTGTAGCAAAACTCTTTACCTTTGGGAAGTTCTGAGCCACCAGCTCCATGCTTGGAAAATGAGAGTAGCACCAGCTGAAGTAGCTTCCATCTTTTTCAGTATGAGCCTTTAGCCATGGCATCCATTGGAAGAACCATCTCATTAGCAGGTCATCAGGATTGTAGAGAATGGTTGTGCTGTCTAGTTCCATGTTGTTCCAGTTTTTCACTATATCAAATGTAGTCATCCTTACTACTCTGAGCTGTTCATCTCCATAGTTCACCCATCTGTCTGGTGGTGCTTCTGGTAGTTCATTTGAGACTTCCACCACTATTCTCCTGGTAATATTTGCTGGAGAGAGGACATGATAGAGTTCTTGTTCCTCTGATTCCTGATTTTCAGAATTGGAATCATTCTCCATTTCTTCTCTTTCGGAACCTGAACCATCTTGATCATTTCCAACAGTGAATCCTTCTTGCTGCATTTCATTTTCAGAACCTTCTTTAGCAAGATCTTCCTCTGATTCATCTTCTTCACCACTGGTTCCATCTTCAGCACTTTCATCATTTGATACAAACTCATCATCACTTAGTTCAATGATAGCATTGGAGTGATCACTTCTCCTTTTAGAGGCAAATTTGGCTTGCAGTCTGTAGCTCTTCCTTCTTGTTGGAAGTTCAGCTATAGGGGTTTCAGACTCTTCTTCCTCTTCAAACTCTGAAGCCTTTGGATCATCAAACGAACTTTCTTGAGGTTCAATCTCGATAGGGCGCGTCCCTTCTTCTTCGTGACTCTCATCACCCTTTGAGCCGTCATGGGGGCTTTCAGGATTGGAATGGGCACGTTCTTCCTTTTTAGAAACTGCATCATTTGACCCATCATCTGGGCTTGTTAGGGCATTTGCATTTGGGGATGGAGTTGGGTCATCTTGAATCTCTTCTTCATCATCAGAGTGAATGCTCTTAGGATTAGCCATAGGGCTTGAGCATTCTTCTTCATTAGCAGATACTGCATTTTCATTCATTAACCCAGCTTCACCTTCATTGCTGGATTTGGTCAGTGAGGACTCAGCCTTGAGATTGTCAGTTGGCTTTTCTTCTTCTGATTCTACATCCTCCTCCTCATCAGATGTACTATTTTGGGAAATTGAGGCTGGTTTGATTATCACCTTAGTTTTGTTATTTGATGGTCCTTGAAGCAGTCTATTGTTTCTTCTCTTTGTGGTTTCTGCAGTTAGAACCTTTTCTTCTTCATCTTTGTCTTTGATGGAGAGACTTTTTGATGAAGTCTGAGCTTTCTTCACACCTCTGGATTTATTTCTGGCTGGTATGATTGCTGCTGGTACAGAGTCATCAGACTCAGAGCTTTCTACTTCTTTTTCCTTCCTCTTCTTTGTAGAGGCCTTGCTACTGCTCCCAGTTGTCAGCCTTCTATTCTCCTTGGGGTTTTTCTTCCAATTCACAAATAGTTATGGAGACATCACTTTGTGAACGTTCAGAGGCTCTCCTTCATCATCCTTGATCTTGCCTCCCAGCTTCTTCTTCATTACAATGCTCAGCAGTCTTCCATGAAACACCTTTGTCAGAGGTTTTTCTATAGACTTCTTTAGCTCAACCTTTTCTACCCATTTGGAGATCTGATCGAACAAGATAGCTCCAAAGTTGACTCGCTTCTTCAAAACTATTGCAGACATAATCTTTAGCTGCTGATCAAGCACAATATCATGTGCAGTATCCTTGCATAATATACATTTGCCCACTATCTCTGCAAGGAACTCAAATTCCTCTGGAAACTCATTCTTCTTTATGTCCTTCAGAATAGGGTTTCTTTGGTACCCCATGATCTCCTTTGCTTGTTCCGTATCGATATCGTCAAGGCTCTTCAGTCCTTGGTCAGGAAAACCTAAGCATTGATTGAGGTCATAAGATTTTAGCTTTAGAGACTGACCTTTGACCTTGGTAGAAAGGGTTCCAGAGTTTATGAAAGCATTTGAGTAGAACTCTTTAACCAGGTCAACATATACTCGAGTGCTTGCCTCAAGACATTCTGAGAATCCAGCTTTCTTTACAAGTTCGAGAATGTCTTTGAACTTTTTTTGGATTTCTCAAACGACTTGGTTTCGAGCTGAATGCTAGTGATAACTCGCCAATCTTCCATTTGAATAGTTCAAGGAATATGGGTTTATGATTCAGAGGATTCTATGAGGGCTGGCTGATTGTGATTTGGGCAAGGCTCTGGAGGATTAATAGATTTTAGCTTTTGAGAGGATTCTAGGGTTTGAAAATGGGAGGAGAAAGGTTCGATGGTTTCGATAATTGTTGCATATTTTGAATTTGTCTTAATGACATTTCCTTCTAACTCTCTGATAATCGGTGATGTGTCAACCAACATTGGTTGCCGATGTCCCAATAATGAGTTGTAACTCCCCATAACTTTTCAGTTAGATATTTCTTTTAGGAGAGTAGACGTTTAATTGACGTGGATTGACCGTTGACCTTTTTGGTTCGTAGAGTAGCATGGTAGATCAGCTATGGACTCTACGTTTTCCTTTGTTGACTCAACGATCAACTTTTGAGAGATGCTGTAGTGGATGGTTTTGACATTGATCCTCATCTTGATGCAGCATAGCTTGATCACTGATATATTCGAACTTATCTCCTCATAGTCTGAATGGTTGAGCAATTTTCCCATTTTCCAAGCTCCTTGTGAACTGGAGTGTCCTCTGGTAGGACTGAGATCGTTGAGTCTGTTTCTATGATTGCTGAGGTTGCACTACGATCGTGGAGTTCTCTTCAACCTTGACTCTACGATCATTGACTGACTTGGTCCTTGAGATGAACTTTACTAAGCATTCCTTCTAGGTCAAGGTAGCTCAGGAAGGGCCAACCTCTTAGAGTGAGCTAAGGGTCAAGTTTGTCCCTGAGGCACTTTCCAGATGAAATACATTAGAAGTGATTTGTTATGATATCTCATTCGATCTTTTTTGATGGGGAGGTCGTCTACCAACTTTAGACAATTGCATTTGCTGTAATCGTGGTGTCCTCCTGCTCTTACACTACGATCAAATGTTTGATCGTAGGTACTCCACGATATTAGGTTGGGTGGCTGATAGGTTATCAGTAGTACGTTTTGAGACGTTCCTACTGACTATGGATCTTCATTTGGTTCATCAACCATAAAGTTTTGGGACTCTGTAGCTGGTACATTTCTTCATAGTATAACTCAGTGCTGTTGTTTCTTAACAGATCACTGTTCCCCCATAGTTGATGTTGTCTTCCCGGATAGATGTGATTCCCTTTACTTTAGGTTCATTTGAAGGCAGCCTTGCATATCTCCTTCTGACTGGAATCACAATTATCACTTAGATCTCCTTGTATCGTAGGCATGAATATTTTCAAGACTGATCATTCTACGATCATTTGACAGCACTACGAACATTGTCTTCTTTGACAGTCTTGTGCATGTGAAGTTCTGCTCCCGTAATGAGTTCATCTTGACTGATGCTCGATGATCCTCTGATGTGAGCTTCTTTGAGGATTCTTCTTATATAGCATGCTTTGCCTGATTTGAGCATATAAGACCCTTTTCATCTTTGGTTGCATGGCCTGCTTCCATATACAGATTAGTAGCCATGTGAGCTTCATTTAGGTTAGCTCAGCGCTTCTTCAAGGATAGACTTGGACATATAGGAATTTTCTCAAAATCATTTCTGAACAGTCCTTAGCCTTCTGCTGGTTGAGTCTTCTTGACTGAAGTCATCTGCTTCAGCATTCCTTAGTGTGGCCAGACAGACCAAGTACCTGGATGTTAAAAACATTTCTATTTTTCGTACCCACAATTAAATGGGTCCTGTTAGGTTAGTTTTCTAAACCCCTGTTCCTCATATTTGGATAATCATCACATTTATCACCAACAGTTATATTCATGCATGCAACTAGTTTTAGATAATACATTTTGAGATGCATAAAGGTGAGTGTGTGTAAGATTCGTCATTTTAATAACACACTCTTTCTCTTTGATGGTTTCATCGTTTGCTGGGTTGTGTTCACAATGTTTGAGTGTTCACAGAGTGAAAATCAACTCTACGATTTATGTGTATCTTGTTGATTCATGGAGGTGATCAGTTTCTACAAATCATCAAAATACACTTGTAGAACTTGATCATACTCTGTGGGTTATCAAATACTTAGAACATAGGTTTGTACATACATACTAACCCATCAACAAAGATTACTCCACATAAAAATTGATTTAACCTTTGATATGCTTATGACTTATTTTAGATTTCTTTCAAGATGTCATCTTCAATCTAAAACTTGGATGGAGAGAAAGTTTGTAGATATTTGAATTTCCATTCTCAGGGTACTTTCTCTCTTCACCTTTTTAGGTAGATTATGACTTCTTGATAGAATACTGTTATGGTTCATAAGAAGGTGCATTAATGATGTACACATGTATAATAGTGAGGAACCATACCTTTTTACTGTCAGTTTCTTAACAGTCATTTATTTTTAATATACTGAGTTTAGGCATTGATGTGCATAGCTTCACATTTTCTCCTGACAGCTTGTTGCTCTTGTTGGCCTTTAATCAATCAGTCGTGGTCTTGAAGATGCAGGCTAGGAGAATCTCAGCATCTTTAGTTCTTTGACATCCTTTAGTTCTTTTACATCCTTCAGTTCACAAAGTTTGCACCCAGCTGTTAGTTGGCCAGACACATGTTTGAGAAGATCTTCTTTCTTCTCTAGATAAACGTTTATTAGCATGTATGGCCTTTTCATCTTTCAGGCTGGTGGATGCTTGACTCTTTGTTGTTGATGTCTCTCGGGCTATCTTGTCTGGTCTTCAGACTACAAGATTGACTATAGGCAAGGATTGGTCTTGTTGATATAATACTCGAGAACATGGACCAATCTGAGCAGCTTCAGGTGTATATACACATTTACCTGTACATAATATTTCCAACGTGTGAGCTCATCTGCATATAATAAATGACTTACTACTAAACTAAGTTTAGAATAATGTTTGTTCCTGGGATCAGACTCAAAGCGATTAGCTTTTGAATATAGCATGAGAACTTGCTCTGGTACCAATTGTTAGTTCCCATAGGGCACAATATAGATCTGAAGGGGGGTTGAATAGATCCTTTTTAATTTCAAATACTTTTCTCTTTTATTTTGAATTGATATTAAATTAGCATATGACAAACATAAGAATCTTTTCAAGCACATCAGAATAGGTAAAAGATCCCCTTCATTGATATATTCATAATCATACATACATTGTTCGTAGAGTTAGTTCGGTTGTAAGCAGTTAGAACATACATAGCGATTATAGCGATTAATAAACATAATGTAAATGACATAATGTAAAAGACACAAGGGGTTTTAAGTGGTTCGAGACTCAAGCTCCTAATCCACTCTTACGCTTTCAACTAGCGAGATTTCCACTAAGGAAGGCGGCACCACAATCACTAAGATTCCTTCAAGGCCAATAGCCTTGGGACTTGATTCACTAAGAACTCTTCAAGGCCGCTGACCTTGGAACGCCTCTAGTTCCCTAGAACTCTTCAAGCCCAATGAGCTTGGAACTTCATTTAGTCCCTCGGGACAAGGACCCCTCGAATCCCTCGCTTCTTGTTGTTGTTGTTGTTGTTTGTTGGTCTTTGAGATGCTAAGATGTCTTTAAGCTTGATCATCTTTTGTACTTAGCGACTTGGTGTGGTCCTCTTTTGCATTCGCTTTGAGATGGACCACATCATCTTTCAACCTCTTGGATGATCTTCTTACGCTCTTCTCATCTTTGTATATTATCACTTGTGCACCATCACCATTTCTGAACCCTTCTCAACATGTTGGCGTATTATGGTTCTCGCACTTAGAAACTTTCTTGCTTGACTTTGGGTTCATGGTGAATCATTTCTGGCTCTTAGATCCTTCTTTGTGCTTTGCCACTCTTTTGAATGCTATCTTCTTATCCTTCTCGACTCTTCCAGATGCCAATTCAAGATGGCATTCTTATCTTTGTTGAGTGAAGCTTTGATCTGTTCAAGTCCATCTTCAAAGTTGCATCACTTCCACCTTCGTAGTCTCACTATCACTGAGACTTTGTTCTATTTGAGCTCAAGTGGAACTCGTAGAGTCAATGTTAGCATTTTAACCAACTCAATGATTCTGCAACATCGCAATCATCAACAACTCTTGATCGTAGAAGCTCTAGTTTATTTATACTCCTTCCCAATCTTCCCATTGAGAAGTAGCCGTTAGAAGCTCTTTGAAATGCTTCGCAGATCTCGAGTTATTTGGTGTAAACTGCAGATGTGACATGTCTTACTTTTCTAACTTTGCGAGCGCATCTCTTTTCACCTACCCGTCGAGAGATGTCACTTTAATGTCTTGGGTGTCGAAGACTTTATTTCCTCCTTCCGATTTCTTGATCGAGAGGTTGTCCTTTGCATCGATGCTCTCAATAAGCTTTTGTACAAATATCAACCTTGATTGAACCGTTGTCAATGCTTGAATCTTGACCATTCGAACTCTACAATTACGATGCATGTCTTCATGGACTGATCGTCGTAGTGTCTTGTTGATGATAGAGACAACACTACGATCTTGAAGAGTGTTGATTGGATCTTCAATGTAGAACACCTCTTCCTTCTTTTTGTGCGATTGCTTCACACTTCATTTTACCTCAACGACTCTCGAGATCATGATGACTTGACTTCTTTGTTCGGGCCCCTTCTGAATAGCAAGACACTTCAGATTTGTGGCGTGTCCAGCTCGCTTTCTCCTTGTGATCTCCCGTTCACTTATCATCAATGGACTGACCCAATGCTTAATCACTTTAGCCTTGTTCTTCAGAAGCTGTCCAGTATCTCTGTATGCACTTCATCAGTTCTTTCTTTGTTTGGCAAACACTACGATTCTGGTTTCTTCCAAGATCGTTGTCTTACTGCCTCCATTGACACTTCACTGCTTTCTAACTTTCCTTAGTCAGTTACTGAAGTCTTCTTCTAATCTCCTTGTGGAAGACTTCATCTTGAATGGCTTCACAACTCAATCTGGATGCTGATTGGGTTGGTGCTTAGATCTTCTGTTAGCTTGCATGCCATTCGTTGAGTGCTCTCTGGTCTCCTTTAGGATGGGATGTATCTTTGCAGTGCTAACTAGAGGCTTCATTCCTTTGGATATTCTAGGTGTGCTCATTCGTTAAGAATCGTGCTTGCTCTACGATTCTGTCTTGGCATTGTGAGCACATCTGTTGAGGTCTTAGTTACGCACTCTCTACGATTACGAATTGGTATGCGACACTACGACTCGAGATCGAGATCTTGACACTCTACGATTTCTGCCTTGTGCTTGTTGTCTTCATCTGATCTTGCTCGACTACGATCTCTGCCTCTAGTATGACCAGTAGACTCTACGACTCGGAGTGTAGTCTACGATTCTTGACTTGGCTTCGGTAGATACTTGGTCGGCTCGTAGGCAGGCTGTCTCTACGATTCTGAACATGACTTCCTCAGCAGACTACGACCCTGAGGAAGTTCTCAACACACTACGATCCTTCCTCGTCTCTCTTGACAGTCTACGAACTCCGAGATCTACTATCTTGCAGACTACTATTCTGCCTCGATAGCTCTCGAGTTTTCCTTGACTCTCCTGGCAGACTACAATTTCTGGTGTAGTGCTCGACGATCAGAAAAGCCTATCTATTACATCATAAGATCAACCTAACATGCTTGATCTTTCTATGTTTATAGTCATTGTACATCATTTCTTTTTAAGGACTTTACAAAGCTGTTTTACTTATGTAGGATCAACCTAACATGCTTGATCAATTCATTCTAAGTCCTTGTACACATGTTTCTATTATCTATCAAAGGACTTTACAGCTTTTCTGTATTCAAGCATACTTGCATATTCACTCATACATATCATAATCAAATCATATATAAATAGGAATAACATTCACATGCATATTCACGCCTCTAAACTTGGTATGGTAGCGATTGCGCCATTTCAAGTTTATGACCAAATATGAATCATACCGATCTGTAGGATCAGTTTTTGGAATTAAGTTAGCAAAACATGACTTGAATAAGAATTAATTAATTAACCCGGAATTAATATTGGTTAATTAAGTGATATTATGGAATATTATATTATAAAACCTTGTGTGGCAAAGTGAGGGAATAAGCATGTATTAAATAATTTAATGATTATGTATTATATAGTACCTACATCTATATGATATGAAATGAAGTGGGACACTTCAATGGTAACTATATAATATAGGAAGTATTTAAATGCATATGTATAAAGACTAGTATGTTAGCACTATGTACAAGTGAGATAATAAAATGTAACATGATACAATGGACCACTTCCATGACCATATTATAAGATGTAAAGTTAAGAATAATATTATTTTGTGAGATTATATTATTATAAGCTTGTGGACTATCAATTACTAAGTTCACATAATTATGTCTTGTGTGGCATAACTATGGAAGTTAAATCAAAGGGAGATTTAATGGGAAGTATTAAAAGAAAATAAATGGTGAGTTCTTAAATAATTAATATTAATTATCATTATGATAATTGGGTATATTTGAGATGATAAATTTTATGAAAAATAATGGATTGAGAATACCCAACTATTTTATAATTAGCCCAAGTAAAATATTATTGGATGAAAATAATGTGCACGGGATATAAGAATATATATTGGTGTATACTTAAAATATAAGTATACTTCATATATGTGAGTGTATACCTATTTATGTGTATAGGTGCCATAATTTAGCATAAGGTTTAATAGAAAAATAAATGTAATACTCCCTCCCCCAAACGTTCCAGCCCTCTTCCCTTACCAAAGTACTGATCTTCTCTTCCTTTTTGGCTAACAAGCAAACCCATGAGGGCACATGATGAAGAAGTACATGGTTAGGTAGAGAGTTGGTAATTCTTTCCACCAACTTCTCTTTTTCCTTTGGTTAATGACTAGGTTGTTGGGTAATGATTTTCCTATAAATAGAAACCCCAATTCATCTTGCAAAGCTTGTTAGTATTCCGCTAGATTTCTGATAACTAGAGGGATAGAGATGTAATACCCGGTAAAAAATAAATAAATAAATTAATAAATAAATATTAAATAATAAAAGATTATTTTGTTTTACAAACATATTAATTGGACTTTGTCATTTATTTGGGTCAAACTAGTATTTAATTTATATGGGCTAATAAATATTAATAAGTGTGGATAGATTAATTGGTAAAATTGGGCTTTAAACTAAGTGGGTCTAATTTATAATTGTGTAATTTTAAAATTCTATTAAAATTTGGAGAGTTAATAATTATATTATATTAATTTATAAAATGTGTTTTTAACTTAATAAATACTAAAACCTAATATTCCTTGTATACGTCTGATACAAACTAATTGAGGGAAGAGGTCAGAAGAGTAGCGGCGGCTGCAAACATAAAAGAGGAAGAAATTGCCAGGTTTGCCTATATCTTTAAATTGTATTTTCATAAAAACAATTATGCTAATAATGTTGTTGTATAATTGCATAGCTAGTAAAAGAGAAGCAGGCGGATCAGATTTGTTTTTATCAGTTATGTGAGTTTGTATACTTTTATAAATTGGTGGGATTAGGCATTACAAGGATAATAAAAAAAAATCAAAAAAAAAAGAAAAGAGAATCACATGATTGAACAATATTCTACTGATATAAGTAATATTTGGAAGTGCTTTTGAATTCTTGTTGCTTTTGAGTCTTTTTTTTATACAAGTAATACACGGGTTATGTAAGACCCCAACTTATTATTAATGAAATTTAATTTTCTCTATTTATTATTTTGAAATAGTAAGGGTTGATGTGATTAATGTGGATAGTTAGGTAAAATAAAATCATGAAATATTTCAAAATAAGCAAGTGGTTATAAAATATTCATTGTTGTCGAGGGAATATTCGTTTGGTCGTGGAATATT